>CM060709.1:256336275-256936275 GCA_030686995.1 Artemisia argyi | reverse complement strand
CAAAATACCACTTTTACAACCACATGACACCCTCAAACTTTTACCCAAAATCTGTCCCGGTTTGACAGCTTTGATACCTTAACAAAGAAAAATCAAAAGACCAACTTCCCGACCTCAAAATTGATCGTGGCTGGACTTTTTGGAAAGCTCTTTCATTATAATTCAATTTAGACCTAAAATTCGTGACTTAACTCATTACCATCTGTTATTTACACTCACATCTTTACAGCCTTACAAATCTGTCCAAACTCTAACTCAATAACTAGCATGTTTTACGCTCAATTCCCTTAACCATTAACCATAATATTAACATCTAATCATCCTAACATGTTTTACTTCAATAATTTACAGAAGTATATGAACCCTAGATTCCATCATATTAATTATTACATGAATCATAACAATAATTAATTAATTACACATAAGGGTTAAAGATTTTACCTTGATTCTTGATTTTTGCTAAACAATTATGAAACCCTAATTTTTTCTTCTTGGATCCCCCTTGTGTCAAATCTAATAGCAGGAAAAAGGGATAGGGGAGTTTTGATTTTGTATTTATAATTAATTTGGATAACCCTTAAGACTTAGAGTTGTATTTGGTATCAAATTTGGTTTTCTTTTTTTCCCCTAATACACTTAATCGGCCGCCCCCCTAATAATATATATTTTTATTTTTTTTATTAATTTATTTATTACACTCAAAACTTCATACTTTTCATATTCTATGTATTCCCATAACAAAACCAAATGTCTTTTGCGATAAACCTTAATTTTACGACAAACCGGAAAATATTCATTTTCAAAATAAAGTTTCCAAAAATAGATTTTTACACACTCCATAAGCATTTCCTCATAAAAACAACATCTCCGTAACTTACTAACGCTCAATAACTTGAACGAAGACTTGTTACGCAAAACCTCAAAACGCCAAATACACACAAGTCATTTCTACACCACATAGGTGATCAAAATGAACTTTCCCAAAATCAACATCATCAAAAATCACAATAACAACCACAACACGAAGGGATTTAGTGCTAACTCAAATACTAACCACACTATAACACGTAATAACGCCCATATAACTACTCAAACCACACCAAACAAAGTTAGATTAACTCGAGGCTAAAAGTCTAACTAACCTACTAAAATCACGGTTGTTACGTCATCCCCCACTTAGGGAAAGCTCGTCCTGAGATTTAACAGCTCGTATCATCAGACCTCTCAGCAAACAACTTAGGATACTTAGCTCTCATTTGATCCTCACGCTCCCAAGTAAACTCAGGACCACGTTTGGAATTCCATCGTACCTTTACCAATGCAATCTTACTACGCTTCATACTCTTAACTTCTCTGTCCATAATCTCAACAGGTTCCTCCACAAAGTGAAGTGTTCTATCAACCTTAATCTCATCTAGTGGCACATGCAAACTAGCATTTGCCATACACTTTTTCAAATTAGACACGTGAAACATATCATGCACACCACTTAATTCCTCAGGCAATCTCAAACGATATGCCACAAGTCCAATCCTCTTCGTAATCTCAAATGGCCCAACATATCTAGGTGTAACTTGCCTTTCTTACCGAAACGCACAACACCCTTCCATGGTCACACCCCGCCATGGCGGAAACGCGCGGGTGTAACTTCATGGATATCATCACAACACCTGGTGTCAACATAGAGAACAACTACATGCACATAAATAGAGCAATGTACCAACACACAGTGTTGTAACAATACCCGAAGATAAATAACCAAAACAAAATCCAAAAGGTATCTTCAATAAATTTGAAAGTACCAAACATAAAACATAAATGTATCATATCCAAATCCAAATAAAATCAAATCCCAAAACATAAGTAAGTCTCCATGCAACTAAGTCTCGCCTAATTGCTGCCCTCAACTTTGGCCTTAGAATGCTCACCTGAAAATGATGCTTAAAATGTCAACATAACGTTGGTGAGATTCATAGGTTTGAGACTCAACACACAAGGCAACCGAATTCACTGTGATTACAAAATATAGCTGGACAAATAATTATAGTTATCATATAGCTACATGCATTTGCAAGTTAATATTCACACACAAAGGCAACAACACTCATAAGGCAACCAATAGGACGACTCGTGTCCTCCGACCCCAAAATAATAACAACAGGACGGCTCGTGTCCTCCGACCCCACAATGATTACATTAGGACGGATCGTGTCCCCCGACCCCATTAAACATCAATTAGGTCGCATGCGCGAGCAATAGGATAAGCATCCTCCTAATTGGATCCCATATATATCCACACAAGCAAATAATCACACATAGCATGCATACGATAACATTATAGGTCCAAGCTCTTTAACACCAAACACATAATCACAGTAAATCAAATCATTTAAGACAAGCATCATTCCCATCCCAAGTTTAAAACAAAGTAAAAATATGGGACTATGAACTCACCTTAAACTCTGCAGCTTCCACAAAACAATTCACAATCTATAGCACAAAAAAATAATCCACATTACACAAGGTCAAGCTAAAAGCTACAACCCATGTAATACACATATGATAGATGTCTAAGACTCATATGACCCACCATGGATCTCCTAGACACCACACTAACAACTACAATAACTTAATACTCACTAAATCCCTTGCACTCTAAAATTCAGAAAACGCAGAATTTTTTAGTACATTCACTCACATGAAATCACGACAAATAAAGCTCAAAAACTCACACAAAAAATTTTCCATGGTCTCTCATAAGCATAGAAGCTAATCCCAGAAGGCCATGGACCAATAACACACACAAGTACTCATAAGAAATTCAAACTTGTCAACTACTCAAATTCGGATCTGAACGCACACCAAAAAGTTTTGATTTTTAATAATTACTTCCACAAGTTTTTATCGCGAATCCTCTTCGTGATAGTCTAATATAACCTAAAACTTAACTATTCCAGAAGGCCAAGTCAAAATACCACTTTTACAACCACATGACACCCTCAAACTTTTACCCAAAATCTGTCCCGGTTTGACAGCTTTGACTCCTTAACAAAGAAAAATCAAAAGACCGACTTCCCACCTCAAAATTGATCGTGGCTGGAATTTTTGGAAAGCCCTTTCATTATACTTCAATTTAGACCTAAAATTCGTGACTTAACTCATCACCATCTGTTATTTACACTCACATCTTTACAGCCTTACAAATCAGTCCAAACCCTAACTCAATAACTAGCATGTTTTACGCTCAATTCCCTTAACCATTAACCATAACATTAACATCTAATCATCCTAACATGTTTTACTTCAATAATTTACAGAAGTATATAAACCCTAGATTCCATCATATTAATTATTACATGAATCGTAACAATAATTAATTAATTACACATAAGGGTTAAAGATTTTACCTTGATTCTTGATTTTTGCTAAACAATTATGAAACCCTAATTTTTTCTTCTTAGATCCCCCTTGTGTCGACTCTAATAGCAGGAAAAAGGGATAGGGGAGTTTTGATTTTGTATTTATAATTAATTTGGATAACCCTTAAGGCTTAGAGTTGTATTTAGTATCAAATTTGGTTTCCTTTTTTTCCCCTAATACCCTTAATCGGCTGCCCCCCCTAATAATATATTTTTTTTTTAATTTTTTTTATTAATTTATTTATTACACTCAAAACCTCATACTTTTCATATTCTATGTATTCCCATAACAAAACCTAATGTCTTTCGCGATAAACCTTAATTTTACGACAAACCGGAAACTATTCATTTTCAAAATAAAGTTTCCAAAAATAGATTTTTACACACTCCATAAGCATTTCCTCACAAAAACAACATCTCCGTAACTTACTAACGCTCAATAACTTGAACGAAGACTCGTTACGCAAAACCTCAAAATGCCAAATATACACAAGTCATTTCTACACCACATAGGTGATCAAAATGAACTTTCCCAAAATCAACATCATCAAAAATCACAATAACAACCACAACGCGAAGGGATTTAGTGCTAACTCAAATACTAACCACACTATAACACACAATAACACCCATATAAGTACTCAAACCACACCAAACAAAGTTAGATTAACTCGAGACTAAAAGTCTAACTAACCTGCTAAAATCACGGTTGTTACACTAGGGTTACACCTTTAAGCTCTAAGAAAAACGTATATCTAACCTTAACGTAGGACCTCCTTTTATAGCACAAGGAGTCCTCTTCTACAAGATACGTATAATGATAATAGAATAAGATATACACAAAATCTATTCTATATTTATCTTTACATATTTCCTAACAGTTATCCTAACAGCAGTGGTAATAATAAGTACTAGCAGTGGTAATGAGTTTCCACTGCTAGTGCATTCTTCATCAGTTGTAATATTCTTACTAGCCGTGGTAACTGTTAATATAATTCCCAACAATAGTTTTCCAAATTTCATTCATTGGTGTGCAACTTTGAGGGAAAAACCCTAGGTCGAATTTTCTAGCTTTTTCAATGGTTCCAACCCTTTGAATCTTTGATGTTCAATTAAAGATAAGTACTCTTTCAAATCATTCAATATGTCTATGTGTTAATTGATTATATCTTACGCCTGTCTTTAATTTAACATGCTAGGCTAGATTTTTTTTTGTGTTTGCTTAGATGTAGTGAAACCTAGATGTTAATTATGGGTTGATTATTTGTTTATAGTTGTTACGGATGATTGTATTCGATGTTAAGCTTAAGAAAACTGGCAGACTTCCATTGGTAACTTGCTTGAACGTCTTAAGAAACATGATCAGAGGTGTACTATGATTTTTGGTTGTATTTAATGCATAGGAGAATTCTAATGATCCCATGTTAGGAGCTTCTAACGGCTCAACATAGGAGTGAAGTAGGATCCCATAGAGTTAGGGAATATTGTACACGACCCTACGACTAGTATTAAGGAATATGACCCATCATCCACGCAATTGTAACAAACTATCAACCTGTAAAAGATATTGATGATGTAACCTCCGGTTAGCTCGAAGGACATCCCTTCGAGTCTAATCGTAACCTACATAATCGAAGCTCTGGCTAGCCTCCTAAAACTTTCTTTGGCGTAAAACTAATCATAAGTGATCTAGTTACCAAGTGGGAATTCGCCAATCGAAGGATTAAGCCCTTCGGGGTATCTCTCGATAAGTTTTATGGACGGAACAATGCCAAGTCCAATATTGGGGAGACCAAGTCTTACCCACGTCGCCTCTTCCTCTTTAGCACCCCCGCTAAATCCGGAGGAGTGGGACACTAACCCCTAGCGGTTACCACAAATCATGGGACGCCCCTATGATCTCTCTCAAACGTGTGACCACTCTCCAGGACCGTTTTCTTCACCTATAAATAGTCCTGGACGATGAAAAATCTGGTATGCAATCTCTCACACCTTACTTTACTACGCTTATACTTAAATTCTCATACCGATCACTTATTCACACGCCGGAGGTGGTTCGCAGAGCCCAACCCCTGCGCAATCACTTAACGTAGTGTTTTCGTATTTCTTATTTCAGGTTATATCCAAGCTTGGCGTAATCACACACCTCTCATTTCCTTTGATCACCATCGAAGGCCTGGTAGTGCAAAATATTGTACAATCAGTGGCGTCATCCATGGGACCCGCTACAATTAGTCCCGTTATTTCCAAGTAAAATAACCAAGTCAAATACACCCACTATTATTCCGGCATGAATCCAGAAAGAGAAATTACACCCCCACCGGGTTTTTCGTCTTTAACCCCTTTACCCGCAATTAACACCAACAACCTTCCACCAATCACGGCCTCCACCTTCACCACACGATCTCACCCTGAAATAACTCCCAACCATCACGCATCCACGTCAGCCAATCCAGAGCTCAACATTAGCCCCTCCTTTGTCGATGCAAATTACGAAGAGCTAGAGTCCTTATTAAGAGCTCGAAGGAGATAAATCAGAAACACGGAGATGCGAAAGGAGTTAGAATATTCCAGTGACGAATATGACGAAGAAATTGAGATGGAGCCGAGACCTTCGATGACTAGGGCTCAACACCCCGTCCTGCGGGTTGGGTCACCTACAAGTAGAAGAGCTGGAGGAAGGAATGTAGGCTTTGAGGGAATCCCTGAAAGAACTCCCACGAGGAGAGAAGGGACTATTACTGAAGGTTCTCATGGAAGAAGCCAACAAAGGGAGAACACGGAGGTGAACTTACCTCCCTTATTAGCAACACATTTAGGGAGGACTGAAGGAGGGGTTCCATTGCAACCCTCCCACGCAACCGGTGTAGGAGGTAACCTGGGATCGGTCAACACAGGTGGAAGTTTCCCCCCGTCAACCTGTATCCTTCGTTCCCTGTTCAAAGTTACACCCCAAATATTTATCCCTCCATTAATGGACAACCTGGAAATCAGTATCCCTCACAAATGGCCATACCTTATAATCACCCCATGATATACCCTCCGTATGCCATGTATCCTGGTTACCCTCCAAATACGAGTACTCCTCACTCTCTCTACGCTGCGCAACCTTCTTCAGGGGTACCCCCTACTCATAATCCATATCATGGCATCCCTATGAACATACCACCTTACACCCACCCGTACGCGGAGCCCGCTGGCCCTTCGACGCCCTTTGTGAGATGGATCGAAGACTATCCATTACCGGATGGCCTAAAGATGCCTTCACATATAGGCACCTACAACGGAAAAGGGGATCCAGATAATTTCCTACATTTGTTCGAAGGAGCCATTAGAATGCAGAAGTGGGTCATGTCCGTAGCCTGTCACATGTTTACATACATCCTTCAGGATTCTGCACGTATTTGGTGGAATGGACAGAAACCAGAAAGCATCATCAACTTTGATGATTTGAAGGCTAAGTTTCGATCTCACTTCAACCAACAAAAGAAGTTCACATGGACACACCTCACGGTGCACAACATTAAGCAGAAGGAGAATGAAAGCACGAGAAACTTCGTTACTAGATACACCGACGAAACTCTATAGATCCTAGGCTTACACGAAGAACAATGAATTTCTGGCATCGTCCACGGCCTACGCAACCGGACACTTGTGGAATTCTTATCCACAGACCTTCCGGCAACATATAAAGGCCTTGTAGAAAAAACATACACATGGATAGAAGCCATAGAAGTTTCCACCAATGGGGCTCTGATGGAGAACAACAAAGGAACTAAACCATCTTTAAGGGAAGGATCAAAGAACAAACACAAAAACCATAATAGGTTTACCCCTTACAATAAGAGTACTAACTCTGGTTTATGGGAAGGCCTGACAAAAACCCCAAAGGAAATTCTTGCTACGGAAAAGGTGGCCAAAACCTTCAAACTCCCTCCTCGTATGACAAGCAACGGAAGGAATCGAGACATGACCAAGTATTGCCATTTTCATGAAGATTTCGGTCATGAAACAAATAGCTGTAGAGAATTGAAGAAGCAAATAGAGGAAGCCGTTAAATCAGGGCAGCTGACACACCTAATAAAAGGTATAAGAAAAGGAAAAGAAAAGGTCACCGACACCAAAGACTATACCCATGAGGCTCCGATTCTTATGGTTCGCATGGGAGGCCCAAGCCAGAAAAGAAAAGAAACTGAGGAAGGAACACTCAACGTAGGAGAGGTTACTTTACCACCCTTAAAGGGTCAACCTCCCTCAGACGACTCCGTAGTCATAAAGGTCCTCATTTTCAATCGAGAAGTGAATAGGGCTTATATGGATTGCGGAAGTTCTTGCGAAATCATATACGAGCATTGTTTCCTGAAACTCAAACCCTCCATACGGACACAAAGAGTAGATTCGAAGATACCTTTAGTAAGCTTCTCGGGAGAACACTCATGGCCTCTGGGTGAAATATCCTTAGACATAACCATTGGTGAGGGCAGACTGGCAAGGACGGAAACCTTTACTTTCGCAATTATAAGGTCAGATTCTCCTTATAACCTATTGATAGGGAGAACCGCCATGCAGAAGATGGGCAATGTGGTATCCACAATACACGCAGTAATCAAGTTCCAAACAGCCAATGGAATAGGGACCGTACTATCCAATTACAACAAACCAAGGACACCGGAAGCAGGAAAGAAGGTTAAAGAAAGTCCCCAGGAGCTTCCGAAGGCTATCTTAAGCTGCGGGGACGCCGAAGAGCATATTGTGATAAATATCCTCCATCCGGAGTAGACAGTAGTAATTGGAAAACAACTCCCCGCCACTTTCAAAGAAAACCTGAAACAACTCTTGATAGACAACAAAGACATCTTCGCTTGGACATACTTCGATATGACGGGGGTTCCAAGAAGCCTCGTAATTGATGGTAAGCCTTTCGGAATGGAACATAAACTCAATGATTATAAGCACATTGAGCCCATCAAACAAAAGTGCCGGAGCCTTGCACCAGAAAGAAACGCTGCGGCCTGTAAAGAGGTGGACGAATTAGTACAGGCAGGCATACTCAGAGAGGTCAAATACCAAACATGGGTGGCCAACCCGGTTATGGTAAAGAAAAGTGATGGGGGATGGCGTATGTGCGTCGACTTCATTGACATAAATAATGCATACCCAAAGGATTGTTACCCTCTCCCAGAAATAGATTGGAAGGTGGAGTCCTTATCAGGGTTCCGGCTAAAATGCTTTTTAGATGCCTACAAAGGCTACCATCAGATACAAATGGCAGTTGAAGATGAGGAAAAAACAGCTTTCTATACGGGAAAGGGCGTCTACTGCTACAAGAAAATGCCCTTCGGTTTGAAAAATGCAGGTGCAACCTACCAACATTTGGTGGATAAGGTCTTCGAAAAGCAAATAGGAAGGAATTTGGAGGCATATGTCGACGACATGGTCATAAAAAGTAGGACAGAGGAGGACTTACTCTCCAACATTCAAGAAACTTTCAACCAGCTAAGAGCCATAAATATGAAGCTTAATCCGAAGAAATGCTCATTCGGTGTCGAGGAGGGGCAATTCCTAGGACACCTGATCATGAAACAAGGAAGCAAAGCAAACCCTTCAAAAGTAAAAGCTATCACTGATCTGCAGGCCCCAAAGACATTGAAAGAGGTACAAAGCATTAACGGAAAGCTGGCAGCCTTGAGCAGGTTCCTGTCGAAAGGCGCAGATCAATCATTACCGTTCTTTAAGACCCTTAAAGGATGTATGGATAAGAAGACGTTCCAATGGAGTGTCGAAGCTGAAGATGCTTTCCAAAAATTGAAAGACTTCATGGAAATCCTACCAACACTCACAGCCCCAATTAATGGAGAGGTACTGTATATGTATATCGCAGCATCACATGAAAGCATTAGTGCAGTACTTCTGGCAAAAAGAGAAAAGAGGCAAGTTCTGATCTACTTTGTCAGTCGGGTTTTGCAAGGAGCTGAATTAAATTACCCAGAATTGGAAAAGCTAATTCTTGCTCTAGTCCACGCCGCAAGGCGCCTCCGATGATACTTTCAAGCTCACCCCATCACAGTACTAACCGATAAGCCTATCAAACAGATACTATCGAAGCCCGAGAAATTAGGGAGAGTATCTAAGTGGGCCATTGAATTGGGAGAACACGAAATAGAGTACAAGGGGAGAAACTCCATAAAAGGTCAAATACTCGCAGACTTTCTAGCTGAAACTCCTTCCGAGCCTGGCGACAACAAAGAGACTCCCAAAACAGGACCTTTGAAAGAAAAAGACAACTGGAAGTTATTCACAGATGGAGCCTCAAGCTCTGACGGCTCAGGGGCAGGGCTGATGTTAGTCAATCCAGGAGGGAAAGAATACACTTATGCTCTGCGATTTGAATTCGAGGCAACCAACAACGAAGCAGAATACGAAGCTTTATTAGCAGGCCTACGCCTAGCTAAAGACATGGAGGTACACAATCTTTCGATTTTTGTTGACTCACAGCTAGTCACCAATCAAATCAAAGGCTCCTACGAGGCAAGGCAGTCCACAATCAAACAGTACATGGATAAAGCAAAATAAATCCTACAGGGATTGAATCCTATACCATCGAGCACGTCAGAAGGAACCAAAACAAGAAGGCAGATGTGTTAAGTAAATTAGCCTCAATGGCCTTCGCTCACTTAACAAAAGAAGTCTTGGTAGAGGTACTAGCTGAAAAATCTATCCAAAGGAAGGAAGTATCCGATATAATATCCGAAGAAGAAGCCAATTGGATGACTCAGATACGGGAGTACTTAATAAGTGGCATTTTGTCGTAAGATCAAAAACTAGCAAGAAAAGTGAGAGTTAAAGCTCCTTAATACAAGATAATAGGAGATCACTTCTACAGACGATCCTTCCTGTCCTCGTGGCTTCGCTGTGTCGGACCTATACAGGCTACTAACATAAGCAATGAAGTTCACGAGGGATCATGCAGCCTACACGCAGGACCCCGCTCCGTTGTCTCTAAAATCATGAAACTGGGGTACTACTGGCCATCAATGCATAGAGATGCAATGGAAATAATACATAAATGCGAAGCCTGTCAGATCCATTCGAAAGTCCCAAGACTACCTAAACAAGATATGACTTATGTCACATCTGCATGGCCTTTTTTCCAATGGGGAATTGACATAATAGGATCTCTGCCAGTAGCACCAGGAGGAGTAAAGTTTTTGGTCGTGGCTATCGATTACTTCACCAAATGGGTCGAAGCCAAGCCGTTGGCATCTGTGACAGACAGGCACATGGAGAAATTCGTATGGGAACACATCATTTGTCGCTTCGGAGTTCCCCACATCATCATCTGTGACAATGGAAAGCAATTTGCCGAAGGGTGATTTCCTACTTTTTGCAACGGTTTAAAAATCAAACAATCGTTCACATCCGTATACCATCCCCAAGGCAACGGTCAAGTAGAAGTTACAAACAGAGACATTATCAATGGAATCGAAAGGAGGCTAGGACGAAGTCTCCAAGGATGGGTAGACGAATTACCCCAAGTTCTCTGGGCTCATAGGACACATCCTAAGTCAAGTCACGGAGAAACACCATTCAGCCTCACTTATGGCACAGAAGCCGTCATTCTATCAGAGATAAGCGTGGAAACAGAACGCATTATGAACTTCGAATCCTCAAAAAATGAGGAAAGGCTTCGAGAGAATCTGGATCTACTCGAAGAACGAAGGGAAATAGCCTCTATAAGAAAAGCTACGTACAAACACAAGTTGGAAAAATATTACAATAGTAGGGTTCGACCATCGTGTTTCAAACCAGGTGAATATGTACTTCGACTTAACAGTGCAAGCAAAGTCGAATACCAAGGAAAGTTGGGACCAACATGGGAAGGGCCTATGTAGTAGCCGAAGCCTATGGTAATGGAGCTTATAAGTTAGCAACAATCTTCGGAGAAGAAGTTGACAGGACATGGAATGGCACCAACCTTCGTAAGTTTTACATATAAAACTTACAACCTTTTAGAGAATATATCTCTAACCAATTCACGAGTTGAACTCCTCTCATTTGGGAAAAAAGCATTAATGGTAGGCGTCTTAGTATTCATTTCATAAAATGATGTAATCCTCCCTACCCAATTAATGATACAACGTATTTCCTTTGAATGTCTTGTTTCGTTTTTTACAACAAAGATTTATTCAGCCAAGTACTACAAGTCTCAATGTTGGAAGGATGATATTTATGTCTCGTACATGACATCCATTATAATTCACATTGGCTTTCCTAAAACGTCTAAGGGCACTAAAAAGCCCTATGACTATAAGGATAAAGATGGAGTGGGTCGTAACCCTCTGTCAGCAATTAAATTATACGATTGCTTAAAAAGCTTGGTTCAAAATACACACAATAAGGATACTTGTCTATGGTAACCTTAGGTTGTATACTAACGTTGATAACTAACGTTGAGAGAGAAGAATAATATACTCAAAGGATAAATGAAAAAAATCCTAGAGCAAGTAGATATCAAATAAACAAACAACCTAAAAATCAAAGTAGTAGAAAGGAAACATAGTCGGAGGGTACAAACCACCCTCGGGATAAATCATTGCCAACAAGGCAGTTTTTATGTGTTCTTTGATAAGGAGGGATCTTCTTGACGAACAGGAACCTTCACACCGGAGCCCCTCCTACTTGGCGAAGATGGCCGAATCCTACTAGGTTTCTTCGATTGCAGTTCCTCAATGGAAGCTTTCGGATCTTTAGTAACTTTCGAAATAAAGGGAAAGTCTGCTGAAGGAAATGCATTGCTGGCATCATCATATTCCTTTCCATGTGAAGTACGATAGTAAGGAACCTTCGATAGGATCACATGCTTCCCTGTTTCAGCAATCTCCTCCCGGGTAGTACATTTCCCATGGAACATAGCAGCATTAACTAAGTCAGCCACAACCTGTCCAACCTCATCACTATGATACAACTCCATAGCAATATAAGGTATTACCTTAGCTACCATATCTGCCCTATCTTTCTGAAGACTTTCACATCGAAGGTTTAGAGCACCTGTCTCTTGTTGCAACTTGGTTTATTGTTCCATAAGTCTGTTCTTTTCAGATTTAAGACCTGCATACTTCGACTCAAGTACAGATACTCTCTCTTTCAGCCCAATTGCTTTGGCCTCCTCCATTTTGAGCCTACCACACTCAACTTGGGCTTCCTTTAGTCGAGTAGCAAGTTTCATGACGTTGGATCGAAGATCTTTCACAATGGGATTTTTCTCAATATCCTCCGTAGCTCTGTCACACTGTGACTTCAAGTCACTAATTAACTGCTCTCTATGTTTTTCTCGAGCCAGAACTACATTCAACTCTTCTTTAGAATTCTTAACAGTCTGTACCAACTCCCTTGTTCGACTGTTAAGATGGTTGTCTAGCACAGCCTGCCTTGTGTAGCTTTTATCATGAAGGTCACACAGTCGCTCTATTGACATATTGTCAAGGGCTCCCTTCCATTGACTTGGAACAACACCTTCGACCAATCGGTGACAAGCTTGAGAATTGGGGAGTTCTTCAGTATTTGATAAACCTACACATTATCGAATTAAGAACGGTTTGAAACCTTCAAATAATTATAGAAGTATATGGATTGTAATGCGCTTTTACCATGAATATCTTCATCATCCGAGCTTTCGGTGGCAGCAACAACCTTCTTTTGGGAATTTTTCTTCTTCGAAGCTCTAGATAAGAGTGTGGGTATGTCAAGTTTTCTCTTGATGGGAGGCTTCAAAGCTTTCATGTCAGTCCCTTTCCTCTCATGTACCCTGTTAGCTATACCGGAGGTGCCGACATACGCTTTGGGGACATCATCGGAGGAAAGAATCTCCACGTCAGGAAGGGCTTTGATTGTCAAAGGTGCCTCCTTGGTATTCAGAGGAACAACCTCTTCAATCATCACTGTTGGCTCTAGCACCAAAGCATCTACGTCATTATTGTTGACTGATGTCGATGGAGAACCCACACCGTAACTGTACTCTCTAGGCTCCCTGGGAATGAAGCTAGCTTCCTTTGCACCATCAGATATGATGAAGTTTCTGAACGCCATTACTACAATATGAACAGATGCATAAATATAATTAGAGATGTTACGTATTTATGATAAATTGCATATACATACTCTGGCCATCACAATGGATTTGTGGCAACAAAAGAGATCCTTCCCAATGGTCTACAATACCAGCCATAAAAAGGATGGGCTCTGGAAAAGTCTGCACATTAATGGGATGTCTGGCAAGACGTTGATAAAGTGGTTCAGCTTGAGCATTAAGGGGAAGTTGATCATTGAAATTCTTGCTGTCATAACGGAATGCTTCATTCAAGAGTGCTGGATAACCTGAAGGTATGATAGTATCTTGGACATAAAAGAATTTCCCTTTCCAGTTTGTTATATTTGTGAAAGGTTTGGTGATTAACATGGGCACATTTTCATCATTCCTCTTTGACAATGTCAACCAATCTCCCTCGGGACACAGGTTAAGAAAACCTCGAAGCACATGTAGTGTAGGCTCATACCCATACGCCTTACACATTACTATGTAGGTGGTAAGTTTGGCAAGTCCAAACGGGTTAAACCTTGAAATATGCACCTCATAATATTGTAACAATTCTAGGAACAGGGGGTGGAGGGGTATTCTTAGATTTGACTAGGTAAAAGCATGAGTATACAGGCCCACATACCCTTTGGGGGCATCATATATACTCTGATTATTTTTTGGGAGAATAACTTTGTGTTTTTTGGGTATGGGGTAATCATCTAAAAACAGGGCTAAGGCTTCTCTGGAAAGAGTACATTTTTGTTGTCTTATGATATGTTTAGCATCCATACTCATGGTTACTCGATAATACCTAAAGGGCCTAATTACAAGATGGGGGAAGAGATTACCTTTTTATCGTTGCCGATTAACAGGTCACAGTTTTGTGAAAATTGCAGAGGAAAGAGTTGTGATTTAGAATTTGCGGTGAAATGGTATTTAGATTGCACATAATTATATCTACTCAACCCTTTAAATTCTGAAAGTTGGTTGCGCTTACCGATAATTATGCCATTGCATTCTTTTGTTGAACGGATATCATGCGCATTTAATGCACTTTTGTATTTCAAAAACTTCACCTTATCCAATTTTCGAGAATATGGTGGAAAGCAATAATTATGACAGAGTTGAAAGCCACATATTCTTGTGTGCATATCTAACTTTCAACTGGGGGGCTTGATGATGTACCCTCCGGTTAGCTCGAAGGACATCCCTTCGAGTCTAATCGTAACCTACATAATCGAAGGCTCTGGCTAGCCTCCTAAAAATTTCTTTGGCATAAAACTAATTATCAGTGATCTAGTTACCAAGTGGGAATTCGCCAATCGAAGGATTATGCCAATCGGGGTATCTCTCGATAAGTTTTATGGACGAAACAATGCCAAGTCCAATATTGGGGAGACCAAGTCTTACCCACGTCGCCTATTCCTCTTTAGCATCACCGCTAAACCCGGAGGAGTGGGACACTAACCCCTAACGGTTACCACAAATCATGGGACGCCCCTATGATCTCTCTCAAACATGTGACCACTCTCCAGGACCGTTTTATTCACCTATAAATAGTCCTGGACGATGACAAATCTGGTATGCAATCTCTCACACCTTACTTTACTACGCTTATACTTAAATTCTCATACCAATCACTTATTCACACGCCGAAGGTGGTTCGCAGGGCCCAACCCCTGCGCAATCACTTAACGTAGTGTTTTCGTATTTCTTATTTCAGGTTATATCCAAGCTTGGCATAATCACAACACCCCTCATTTCCTTTGGTCACCATCGAAGGCCTGGTAGTGCAAAATATTGTACAATCAGATATCTAGGGAGTAATGAAACCTAAGTAAACACAACTTTCCTCATTATTGTTACACCACATTAGTATAATAGTTTCATTTCATTTTTGTTATTTTATTTTGATTGCATTTTTAGTTACTTGGTTAGTTGGCTTGCAACTAATTCCGCCCACTCTTCCAAAACCCGAGATTTTACTTGCTTTTATAAAAATATAAAAATAAAAAAAGATTCATCCCTCACCTCTAGACCTAGTTTAGGAGACTTTCTAATCCTAGCGACACTATTCCTGAGTTGAACGATCAATCCCCCGGTACTTGTCACTATACTACACTACAACGATCAGGTACACTGCCTGGTGGGGGTTGTAAGCTTCTCGAGATCCCTCGAGAGGTAAAACCTGGTGCGATCCCCACATATCAACAAGTAAAACAAAGCAAGTAAAGTTTGTTAAGCCTAGGAGAGAGATTTAGATGTAACTCAATCTCTAATAGAAACTTATGATAAAAGGATTAAGGATATCATGTTTCTTTATGTTTATCTAACCTCCTTGGATTCATGAGTATTTGTGAATCCAAGCTTTCCTACTAGTCAAAGTTAAAATGCTTTTTGTTTTTCTTCTTGGTTGCTTCTCTATAGAACTTAAAAGGTACGCGTTATTTAAACTTGCCTATTGTTATCTCACGTTATTAGCATTAAGATTTATCGTATGTAGTATTAGTAATCCATACCTTTAATTGTTCTTTCTTTAGTAAGTAACAACGAGGATTAGATCCTCTGCGATCAAATAATTTCCACATTACAACAAATAGGAGATCAGGGTGATTCAGCTCTTTGAAACTCTCAGGAATAGACACGAGAAACTCTTAAGTGAGTCTCACTTAATACTTGTCTACAAGTGGGCTAACGAAGAATCTCCTAAATGATAAGATGTCCAACACTTTTGTGATGCTTGCAAATTTAGTAAAACAAAATAATTCACAAATGTTTGTAACATAACATCTTCAATCGTGCCTTAATTCAACTACTCTTCTAATAAAATTTCATATACGATATACAAAGGTAATGATGCACACTAAAGTACGTTAGGATGAATGGGAGAAAATGCTTTATAATCATCAAGGATTTGCACATCTAACTCGACACATGTCTTACAAAGATGTGTCTCTTGAATATTTGCAAAACAAAAAATTCTATATTTCTTATATATAAAGAAACCTAAAGAGTCGAGGAATCATTGAATTCAACATTCGATGAAAGACCACCTCCGTCTAAGACATCACCTTTGGTAGATGATGACTTAGTTGACAGTCCAACGATAATGAGACAAGAAAGTTAAGAAAAATAACAAAGAAGATGAACTATTAAAAAGTGAAAATATAAATGTCAAAACATTAAGGACAAAAGTTCAAAATGAAAATAACATCTTTTACCTTGTGTCAAACATTGAATCAAGCAATATTGACAAAGTCATAAAACTTGAATCATGGGTCATATTTGTAATTAATCAAATCTGATAAAAATAGTTTTTGGACATTAGAGTTAAACAACAATTGAAATATAATAGATCTTTCAAAATAAATAAAGCGGATGTAGTGTTAATCTAAGAAAGACTTTTTGATAACCTAAGCAAGCAAGCTTCAAAAGCAATGAATAATCACCCAAAGACATTCCTAGTTATTCACAAGTACACAATGATTAAGTTTTATATGACTTATCAAGAATGAGATTAGTGAATCCGTAGATAAAACTAAACATAGAGAAATGTTTGGAAGTTTACTCGTTCTCACAAAAAATAGATCCAACATTATGTTTAGTACTTGTCTATGTGCTCATTTTAGAAATGATCCATAAACAATTCATTCTGAAGAGATTGTTCGGATACATCAAAAGGTACTAAACTTCTAGGATTATGGTATCTCTAAGGAACAGGAATAGAAACCATAGTGTATGCCAACTCGGACTATGCCGGTAATTAAGTTAATAGAAAAAGCACAAGTGGTACTTGCACTTTTACACTTTCTTACTCAATAAGTCTCTAAGAAGCTTGAGGCTCTCGAATTAGCATCGGATGAAAAATCATGTCAACAAGCTCTGCTAGAACAAGCATACTCACATCCATAAAGAAATTCGACTTATCAACATTTTCATCCTTTACTTCAACTAAGGAAGCATTGACTTCAGTGATAATATAATCCAATGGGCTCTCAATTTACATACTGAGATCCATCATCATTGCCTTAGTAAAAATGTTCATTAAGGAACATATCAACCACGAAAGTTTCATACGATAACCACATTGTCAACATTTTATCAAAACCTCTTGAATAAAAATCATTCATCCTTCTTAGACTTAGTTTAGGACTCATGTAACCTAAAACCATAGTTCTGAACATTAGAATAAAATCACAAAAATTAAAACAAATCATGAAATTTTCCACCTCTGCTGAACTGGCGGAACCCTGCGACTAAACGGGCGGAACCTTCCTTTTGGTTCCGCCGGATCTGCTAACTCTGCAGTCAAATTTATATCTAGTTTAAACCAAAAACTCCCTAATCCACAACCACAACTCATTCACTACTACTATTCACGACCAAAACATCTTCACACAAGAAAATTGGGTATTCTCTTCAATCATTCCCCATTCCTAGCAACATTGTAAGTATTGTCTAATTAATTGCATACCCGATTTAAGCATTGCATTTCCATTCACATTCAACCTCTAAAATCTTAGGGTTTTATGTTATTTGTTATGAAAAATTATAAAACCTTGATTGAGAACTAAACTAATCATACCCTCATTTGACTATGTTCTTATAACATCGCTATTTGCCAAACATCCCTTGTAAAACCATTGTTTAATCACATTCATAATTAGGACATAGCACTTCATCACATTGTTAAAACAAATAGAAACATTAGGCCAAATTCATTTAAAATGCATAATCCTATATGCACTTTTTGGTTACATTTTAGAAATACATTTAATTAAAAAACACTAAGATCATAATATGTTTTCAAGATAATAAGTTGCATCATAAAAATGTTTTTGAACATTAAAACGCATCATAGACAACCAAGTCTTCACATTGCTTGCATAAAAACGCATACTCAAAAATATTTTATGATTTCTAGGAACAAACATGCCTCCCGCAACTCTCTCCGATCATAAAGGTACCCTCAAGTACTTACCCAAACACCATATGACCAAAGGTCTGACTCCACACCAAGTCGATATCTTTAAGGGGTTAGAGAAGCGCTATGTTCATGAGGGTAGAACCATTGAATCATCCTTCCTAGAAGGAAAATCCATCGGTTAAAACTTAGCTACTATCAACTTTGATTGTCTCCTAGATATAGATGAGCCTATTTGTCCTAGGTTTATTCTAGAATTCTATGCTACCTTTGTGCTCACAAGCGATGATGATGGTGAGATATTCATAAAGTTTTCTATCAATCAACATGAAACTATCCTATCTCTAGATAAGTTTGCGAAAATCCTTAGTGTTTCAAATAACGGTACTTGCCTTTACACGGATAAATGGCCACTTTCTTCTTTAGACACCGATGAACGTCATCCCCTTTACTCCACTCCTCTTGTTAGCAAGGAAGTGATTCGTGACCATCTCTTCATTAGAACTTCCCTCACTAGGAAGGATCACTCGGGTAAGGATGTGGACAATGATCCATTTGGAATGGAACGTAATGAACTTCAACCTCAATTTAGGAGATGGGAAGAGGTTCTTAGAGCTAATGTCATAAGTTCCGTAGGGAATAGAGACCATGTGAACACATGCTTAAGCTATATGCTCTATAGTATCTCCACTAGACAACCTTTCAATTTAGCTTACTACATGGCACAAAGAATGACCAATATACCCTTAAATGGAAAAACCACTCTTCCATATGGAATGCTTCTCACCCGTCTCTTTAGAGCCATCTCACCCATTCCACCAAATGATAGAGGTGTTCGTCTTGATTACTCCCTCATTCCTCACACCCTTGTTCCTCTTAGTGGTAAACGAGTCTTTAAGACTCAAGGGAAACGTCACCGTTCTCCTTCTCTTTCATCCTCATCATCACCAATGAGTGAAAATGATGATCTTCCCAACTCTAAGCTCTCCCCTCTCGATTACATTCAAGAACTCCCCGCTATTGTGAATGAGTCCAAAGAATTCAAACACACGAAAGGGGTGTGGAAGTGCTTTGGAAGGTACTTGGGAAAGATTAAGAAGAAGTTGGACCGCTTGTAAGGAGCGTTTGGCACAACTAAGTTTTAGAATGTTGATATTGTTAAACTTTGTGACTTATGTTGTTTTGTACTTTTATACTCTATTACTATGGTTGAACAATGTATTGAACTAACTCTTATGTAGAATCGAAGACATTTAGAATGTTGTCAAATTTTCAAGTATATGAAAAATTTCACTAAGTATAGTGAATTTCGCTAGCCCCCTGTCAAAGTCTAACGATAAGAGTGTTTCCATATTCATTTTTTTCATTTCCTAACCAGATATGACTCTAAGTTTTTGTCCCAAGTATTTTTGGAAAATTTTGATTTTGTCTCAATCACCAAAAATATGTTCTGTATTAATTCTGGGCACAGCGGATCTGGCGGAACCAAAAAGTGGGTTCCGCCAGTAGGAATTCGGGGTAAACCCAGGTTGGCCCAACGGAAATGGCGGAACCCAAACAAGGGTTCCGTCCATGTATTCCCAGGGTTTCGCCAGACTACCTGGAAATTTTTCTTAGATTTTTTAATATCTCGTCTTTCACATTCTTCCAAATCATCTTATAAGATTAGAAACTTATGCCTAACAACTATTTACCTGGATTAGGATCATTCTTAGACATTTGAATCAATAAAAACCCATTTCCTGCCAAAATTCAAATTAAACCATAACTAACCCAAGGAAACCTCACTCATAAGGCAAGGAACCCTCAAAAAGGTTCCTTCGTATCCGTGAAAAATCTGAGTCAAAACACAATGATAAGACCACTAAGCATTTAATGCATATCTTGGTCTTTTTACTCCATCTCTTCCATTAGATTGACTTCCAATGATTTGACAACCTTCATAACTCTCCCAAATCATTAGAAACCTCCATTTTTGTATGGCACAACATCAAATCCAAACACTCCTTTCCATACCATGATCTTCCTACAAATTGACTAACATTCACACTTCCAATTCACACCATCACCATCACATCTCTTAATCTTTCAAGTCTAGCTAGAACCTTGAAATGACTAAATCCAACACCTCATCCGAATTATCAAAGTCCATTAGAAATCAAATGAGTGTAAAACCATGTTGCTTCAACAAAACCATCCAACTAAGCTCATTGATGAGTGTGTAAATACTCATCATTTTTAGTCAAATCTGAGCTGCAAAACGATCAAAAATATTCAAAAACGCACCAAAATGCGAAGAAAATCCCAAAGATCGTATTTTATATGTTTCTGATGCAAAACGAGTAAAAACAAATGAGAAACGAACAAAAGTTACATAAATGGCAGTTTCAGTCTCCCGACTTTCAAAATTTCACAAAACTAGTCCCTGGTCAATTATTTTCAAAGAAAAGTCAACTCTTGATCTTTAAAAGTCAAAACAAATCACAAATGATCTTTGGGTAAAATGATTTGGAAAATTACACAATTGGTCCCTGAACTTTGGCCAATTGACAGTTTTAGTTCCCGGTGTATCGAACGTGGAAAAATTGTATCTTTGATCCTATGGTTTACCTAACTTGATAAGTTTTGGTCCTCTTGGTGACGTGGGATATTTACAAGATTAGTCCGTGGAATTTCAATTCGTTACAAATTTGGTCCTTGTGGATTCATTGACAAAATTACAAACGGACCAAAAATACTACTTAACCAAAACCAATTTTTACCAGCCCACGTTTTAATCCTTGGCCCAAGTATTCTCTAAAGCCCATTACCCAAGCCTTACAAACCCTAACTACGTTTTAATAAAACGTATTCTTCTTCCCCACCTTAGGTCAAACGTATAATATAAAAATCATCCACCAGTTTCTTTCCCCTCCGTGACCTGCTAACTTTCAACACCCCATCACCATCTCAACCATCAACATCCCCACCTTGTCCTCAATACCATTCCCCAATCCCACTAATCCCCCTCCAAACCATACCTAACACCCATGTCCATTCACAGAATGACAAGCTGGCAATCCACCAATCTTTTGGGCGCCAAATCGTGATTGAAGGGCTGAGATAAATCAAGATTAATCCAAGGGTGGTAGTTCATTTTAAAGAAGCACAAAGTGGTCCTAATTCCATTTTCACTCAGTGAAGAAACACAAGAAGACATGGAATCAAGAAACCCTAGATTAGCTCTTTTAGTATAAATAGATCAAATGTAAGCCTTCGATGGCAGTCATAATTTTTATTCTTAGGGTTTTTATTTAGAAGTCTTGTTTTAATAGTCAAGTTTTAAGTCGGTCATAGTAGTTAGGTAAGCCTTTATCATTGTTAGTCTCAGTATTGTTTTAAAGTTTCATTGTACTAAAGTTTTCAGTTTTTAATACTAATTCAAGTTCACTTAAAAGTTTTCTTTTTTTTTTTATTTAAGTATTGATGATTTATGGTCTAATCTAACTTAACCTGTTCTGTATATCTGTTTCCCTTCTAGTTAGTTCTTTTGATTTTTGCTTCTCTGCCTATATTAAGAACTGCTTATTAGAATGCTTGTTTCCTTCTCCATTTAGCTTTTTAGGATTAGTCTGAGTTCTTCAATAGATGTTTAGCCTATTTGGGTAGTTTGTTGCTTATTTGAAGTTGCCTTGTCCTAAACAGCTAAGTTTAATTGGTGGCCTATTTTTGGTTTAGAATCAGTCCCTTGCATCTGTTGTGTATAAACTCATAACTAGTCAAAACCTGTTCATACTTGGTCTTTGTGGTCTCTTGATTGGTCCTGCTTGTTGCTTTTAGGTAGTTAGTGCGTTAGCCACTTTCATTCTAGCTTATTTGGTGTCTCAAAATACCCAGTTAACTGTTTTGCAATTGTATTCCTTAGTTTATTTAAGTTTATCTTTTAGTTCCTTAGGCCTCTTTTATTCTTGATTCTGCCCCCCTAGTGCTATTTAGGATCTCCTTTGATACCTTTGCATGTCCCCTCTAGTTAGGTGATATTTGCTTATTTTAGCCGCATATTTACTGACCAGATCTGCACTCACTTAATCATCACATCACCTAATCTGACCCATTCACCACTACTTAAGTTTGTTGAATCTGTTATTGTTCATTGTTGTTATTGGTCATAGTTGTTGTATTTATTGCTACTGTAGCTGCTTGCCTAAGCTTTAATAAGCTTATCCAAGCGCATTTGTTCCTTTGGCTGCTGCTACGCTTTAAGCCCCTTAACTGAGTTTGTTTATCTCCTTGTTGTTAATCCCAGCCTGTTTGATCTTGTTAATTATTCTTGTTATTAAACTTGTGGTTTACTTCTTGTTGTTGTTGAATTGTTTAAGTAATAAGCTTGTTTACATTTATTAGGATTAATGGCAGTCACCATAAGAAAAGGAAAACAAAAATTTTGGAATGTACCTTGATTCTCAAATCTGTTTAAAAATAAAGGAGTTGTTTAAATTGTCAGTTCAAATTTGTTTTCAAGCGAATTTCTAAGGCTGTGATTGTGTTATAAAAACAATAACCAAAAAGAAGGGAATGTTTTTGCAAAAAGTCAAGAGGCAGGGTCGAACCCCTGACCTCTAGCCTCAAACAGACATCATACACCACACTCCCACCACTGCGCCCTTGGGACTTTTACAAACATGGTTTGCAACATGATATATTTAATAGGGACTTTGAGTGTGGTTTAACTTAGCTTATCAGTTTTTTACAAGCTTATTTTCTGCTTATTTCGCACTGCTTTTTATTCAAATTTATTTTTCTTAATTTCATTTTAACATTAGTTAGTTTCTATAAAAATTTCAGACTTTTCTTTTAAGTTTTAATATTTTCTATTGATTAATTTAGTTTAAATCATTTTTAATTTATAATAAATAGAAATTTTGTGGAAAAATTTATTTTCTTTTTTCTAAAATTTTCTTTTGTCTTGTAGTACGTAGGAAAATTATTCGTAAACCCGTAGGACCTTCCTAACTTAAAATTCACGTTTTATTTTGCGCACTCGCGCAATTTTTAAATAAACATTACGTTTTTAATGTAAATTACGTTTTAGGATTCCCGATACCTAATTATGTTTTCCCGTAGTGTTTTAGGTTTTTCGTAGCTTATTAGTTGCCTTAGTTTAATTTACTTTTACATTCCTTCGTTAATTTTTAATTTCGTTAATTTAACGTATTGCAAAACCAAATAACCTTTCTAATCATACAAGATTTTAATCCAAATCTCATTCGAAGCTTTCCATTCACACCTCATTGGGGTACGACCCGGGAAATCACTTTCCGGTCTCACAATTTGAATATCACTTTCACAAGTTTTGCGAGGTAATCGTTTTCCTAAACGGTTTACTCGAATTACTTCACATTTATTTGTCTCACGACGAATCAAACCTCACGTTTGTTGATATTTTGATAAATTGTTGTTTTCACACACCAAAACACAACGAATCAAATGGCGCCGCTGCCGGGGAGGCTGTGTGTCAAAAGTCTCGATAAGGTTTAGACGATTAGTCTTGTAGAACCTTCGCAAGAAGTTACGCTTTTATAAAACGTATAAAAAAAACCAAAAATATTTTTCTTTTGTTTCTAGTATATGTATTATATCTATAAAAGTTAAAGAAGAATACAAAAAGATTTTCCCATTTCTTTGTTTAATAAGAACAACATTAAAATCTTACCACCGCAAACCAAGGCAGAACACCTACCAACTGGGGGTGTGACCATAATAAGTTCCCAAACAAAAGATCAAAACTTGCCTTTGTATCACTTGCGTTTTGGAAAACTTTTAAACGAAAAACACACTTTAAGAGGAGTCGAAACGGTATGTGGCGATCCAACGAACTTCGCCCAGTGAGAGATCCATTCTTCTCTCCCGCTCCTTTGTGCGTTTTTCTTTAGAAGTTAACCTTGCGTTTGTGATTATTGGTTTAAGTTCCCCTGTCTTTATGAGTTGGTCTTGTTTTAATTGTTGTGCTTTTCGAAAAACCCAAAAATAATCTTTGTCTCCTACTGT
Organism: Artemisia argyi; assembly: GCA_030686995.1. NCBI lineage: Eukaryota > Viridiplantae > Streptophyta > Magnoliopsida > Asterales > Asteraceae > Artemisia > Artemisia argyi. Next base: position 256,911,830 of record CM060709.1, on the reverse strand, counting down.
TTAATTCTTCCTTCTCATCCCTCGTTAATGTTTAATTCTTATGTCATCACTCGACTATCACTGTTTTCATTGTAAAAGTCCGGTGGATGACGATCTTCGTTGTTACAAGTGTGGGTGTGAACGGTGTGGAAGTAATATTAGAGACGGATTTTGTAAATGGTGCAAAGCAAATCCGAATGCTTTCAATGATTCTCAAAATTCTTTCGACTTCCCCTCACATCCCGAAATACGTACTATGAATGGCAAACCGTCAAGAGTCGATCCACAACTCTCACAATTTACGATTCGAAGTTTATCAAGCAAACGTACTGAGCTTAAAACGGTGACTAAAATAAACGACTTGCCTGATCATCACGTTTATCAAGAACAAAAACCGGGGACCATAACGGAAGTGGTAGAAATTCCTAGCTCTCAGAGCATACCACTTGTCCCATCTCCGGATTTTTCAAAATATTCTTCGAGACTTGATAATCATTCGAATTATTTTGTCGATTCTTTGAATGTCCCGATTCCTTCTCTAAGGCAATCGTTTATTCCTTGCGTCGGTTGTAGTGAGCCACTTTTCGGTCAACCATGTCGTTGGTGCACGTGTGAACGATGTGGTAATGATATTCAAAACGGAAGTTGTTTGTTTTGTGGTTCGAGTAATTCATTCGCTTACGATTCTAATCCTAGCTTTTGTAATGAGCCACAAAATAATTTCATTTCATATAAGTATAATCCGTGTTATTAAAATTCCAATGCCGAATCGTTTCAAAATGCACCAACTTCACAACAATACGGTTGTGAGTATTGTGGAGGTCCACATTTTAGCACCGATTGTCACACTACGAATCTTTTTTCTTGTGACAACAATTATCACGATCAACCTCCACAATACCAAACTTGTGAAACACAACCTCAACCATTTCCTCAAGAACTTTTGCAAAATGTCTTAAATGCTCTTAAGGATTTGGTTAACAAACCTGTTCCGGAAGAACCTCGTCCGAAGTCTTACAAAGAAATACTAGCCGAAGAAGCTGAAGAAGCAGCTAGAGTAAGACTTCAAATGCGTAAAACTATCATCTACGATGACGGTGACGATGACAACAACAATAGTGATGATGAAGATACCCTTGATATTCGTCAAGGCTCGTCAGACTCATCAGTTGTGATTCCTTCCGTGAAAAATCAGGGAGAAAATAATGTGACGGAGAAATTACTAGCAGAAGATCAAATGGAACTTGTACAATCCATGAATGCTAGCTCCTCTCGACTCCCTCAGCCTATTGGTATCACACTCGAAGTTCACACTCACTCTCTGAATATGGGGGATGAGCTTCTTAGCACTGTTCCTGATAAGGAATCAGACGAATTCATAAAGTCTAGTGTTGAGAACCTTGTCCCAATCCCGAGAGAGTCACAGGGAACTTTGGACCATATGTGTGATTTACTTTCCCCTCTTGAGTGTTCGAACAATCATTTTGAGACTTTCTCAGATTTTAATGATGATTGTACATCTCATGGAGACATCGAGTATGTTGAGGCATCAGTTCCACATTCTGATGCTGATCATCTTCTTGAGGAGTTCGCCGATGAACTCACTCACATCAATCCACTTCCAACGGGAAGTGACGATGATCTCGTTGACTTTGAAGCCGATCTTGGAGAAATTGAAAGTCTCTTCTATCATGATCAGTCACTCACTTCTTATCCCAGCAGTCCAAGTGAGAATATTAATCACTTTGTTCCTGAAGCATTCAAAACAACTCTCACCAATCCTCTATTTGAATTCGAATCCGAATTCACCTTGATTTCTGATAATCCAATCTTTGGTACTCAGACTGAGGATTGTGATGAGTTTATATCGGAACATGAGTTCACAGATTTACATCTTGTGATTGATTCTCTTAGCGAGGAGTTCTCCGGTGAACTCACTCATATCATATCTCCACCGGAGTATGATAACTTCCATTTTGATCATGACACACCCGGGATATGTCTTGATCAAGCGAGTTTAAATGATGAGATTAATAATCTAGAAATTATGGATTCTCCCGTGGGTGATGACGAGTTAATCATGATTTTCATCATGAGTTTCTTTCTTTTCTTCACCTATCCCGTGACGTCCTCTCTTCTTCACTCCTTTGGGACTGAAGACACTATCTTTGACCCCGGCATTTCCATGTACCATTATTTTGAGCCGGGTACTTATCTCATCGGTGTGGAACTTTCACGTACTTCAAATGTTTGTCCAAACATCTTGAATGAAAGTCCGATGGAGATTGTCTCTTCCACATCATGCTTCCCCAAGGACAAATGAATTCGGGGTCGAGTCAAGCTAGCGACTCGGTAAACAAAAAAAGTAGCATGTACTTAGGGTTTTCACCCTAAGTGTGGGGGAGTTACCCCTGTTGTGGTTACAAAAAGTGAAAATACAAAATGATGTTTCCACATTTAGCTTGTAATGTTGCCCTTTTACGTTCAAAGAGTCGGCATAATAGCCGGGACTTTGAATATTGAGGACAATATTTAATTCTAAGTGTGGGAGGGTATTTCGCTATTCCAGCGAATTTTATCACATTTTACTATCTAATACCCCGTTTTTGACCAAAAATTTTTTTTTAAAAAAAAAAAAAAAAAAAAAAAAAAAATCACTAAAGTTTCAAAAATTTTTGTGGTGATCAGTCTGCCGTGTCTAAACGACTAAAGGATTGGCTAATCCAGGAGCAAACGGCTCTTGGTAAAGATAACTCAAACCCGTTGATGGCTTGCAATTTGCCAAAAAATTGTATGGTTCCTCAACTCCCCATCATCCTCAAAAGCTAATGAGTTGGCTAGCCCGCAAGATTATGGCTTGTGGTAAAGGCAGTGGAAAAAACCATAATTGGTAATCAACTCACCAAGATGTTGACTGTTCCATCAAGAGTTGGCTAGTCCAGGAGCAAACGGCTCTTGGTAAAGACAAATCAAATCCGTTGACAGCTGGTGGTTTGCTCAAAATCACACGGTTATCAGGTGTGCCACAGTTCTTACACCTGGCTACTCCAAAAGTGATGGCTTTTGGTAAAGAGACTTCAAATCCATAAATTTTTCTCAAAAAGATTGCTAGGGACTAGCAATAGTTTAGTGTGGGGGATTGATGAGTGTGTAAATACCCATCATTTTTAGTCAAATCTGAGCTACAAAACGATCAAAAATACTCAAAAACGCACCAAAACGCGAAGAAAATCCCAAAGATCGTATTTTATATGTTTCTGATGCAAAACGAGTAAAAACAAACAAAAAACGAACAAAAGTTACATAAATGGCAGTTTCAGTCCCCCGACTTTCAAAATTTCACAAAACTAGTCCCTGGTCAATTATTTTCAAAGAAAAGTCAACTCTTGATCTTTAAAAGTCAAAAAAAATCACAAATGATCTTTGGGTAAAACGATTTGGAAAATTACACAATTGGTCCCTGAACTTTGGCCAATTGACAGTTTTAGTTCCCGGTGTGTCGAACGTGGAAAAATTGTATCTTTGATCCTATGGTTTACCTAACTTGATAAGTTTTGGTCCTCTTGGTGACATGGGATATTTACAAGATTATTCCGTGGAATTTCAATTCGTTACAAATTTGGTCCTTGTGGATTCATTGACAAAATTACAAACGGACCAAAAATACTACTTAACCAAAACCAATTTTTACCAGCCCACGTTTTAATCCTTGGCCCAAGTATTCTCTAAAGCCCATTACCCAAGCCTTACAAACCCTAACTACGTTTTAATAAAACGTATTCTTCTTCCCCACCTTAGGTCAAACGTATAATATAAAAATCATCCATCAGTTTCTTTCCCCCCTGTGACCTGCTAACTTTCAACACCCCATCACCATCTAAACCATCAACATCCCCACCTTGTCCTCAATACCATTCCCCAATCCCACTAATCCCCCTCCAAACCATACCTAACACCCATGTCCATTCATAGAATGACAAGCTGGCAATCCACCAATCTTTTGGGCGCCAAATCATGATTGAAGGGCTGAGATAAATCAAGATTAATCCAAGGGTGGTAGTTCATTTTAAAGAAGCACAAAGTGGTCCTAATTCCATTTTCACTCAGTGAAGAAACACAAGAAGACATGGAATCAAGAAACCCTAGATTAGCTCTTTTATTATAAATAGATCAAATGTAAGCCTTCGATGGCAGTTATAATTTTTATTCTTAGGGTTTTTATTTAGCAGTCTTGTTTTAATAGTCAAGTTTTAAGTCGGTCATAGTAGTTAGGTAAGCATTTGTCATTGTTAGTCTCAGTATTGTTTTAAAGTTTCATTGTACTAAAGTTTTCAGTTTTTAATACTAATTCAAGTTCACTTAAAAGTTTTCTTTTTTTTATTTAAGTATTGATGATTTATGGTCAAATCTAACTTAACCTGTTCTGTATATCTGTTTCCCTTATAGTTAGTTCTTTTGATTTTTGCTTCTCTGCCTATATTAAGAACTGCTTATTAGAATGCTTGTTTCCTTCTCCATTTAGCTTTTTAGGATTAGTCTGAGTTCTTCAATAGATGTTTAGCCTATTTGGGTAGTTTGTTGCTTATTTGAAGTTGCCTTGTCCTAAACAGCTAAGTTTAATTGGTGGCCTATTTTTGGTTTAGAATCAGTCCCTTGCATCTGTTGTGTATAAACTCATAACTAGTCAAAACCTGTTCATACTTGGTCTTTGTGGTCTCTTGATTGGTCCTGCTTGTTGCTTTTAGGTAGTTAGTGCGTTAGCCACTTTCATTCTAGCTTATTTGGTGTCTCAAAATACCCAGTTAACTGTTTTGCAATTGTATTCCTTAGTGTATTTAAGTTTATCTTTTAGTTCCTTAGGCCTCTTTTATGCTTGATTCTGCCCCCTAGTGCTATTTAGGATCTCCTTTGATACCTTTGCATGTCCCCTCTAGTTGGGTGATATTTGCTTATTTTAGCCGCATATTTACTGACTAGATCTGCACTCACTTAATCATCACATCACCTAATTTGACCCATTCACCACTACTTAAGTTTGTTGAATCTGTTATTGTTCATTGTTGTTATTGGTCATAGTTGTTGTATTTATTGCTACTGTAGCTGCTTGCCTAAGCTTTAATAAGCTTATCCAAGCGCATTTGTTCCTTTGGCTGCTGCTACGCTTTAAGCCCCTTAACTGAGTTTGTTGGTCTCCTTGTTGTTAATCCCAGCCTATTTGATCTTGTTAATTATTTTTGTTATTAAACTTGTGGTTTACTTCTTGTTGTTGTTGAATTGTTTAAGTAATAAGCTTGTTTACATTTATTAGGATTAATGGTAGTCACCATAAGAAAAGGAAAACAAAAATTTTGGAATGTACCTTGATTCTCAAATCTGTTTAAAAATAAAGGAGTTGTTTAAATTGTCAGTTCAAATTTGTTTTCAAGCGAATTTCTAAGGCTGTGTTTGTGTTATAAAAACAATAACCAAAAAGAAGGGAATGTTTTTGCAAAAAGTCAAGAGGCAGGGTCGAACCCCTGACCTCTAGCCTCAAACAGACATCATACACCACACTCCCACCACTGCGCCCTTGGGACTTTTACAAACATGGTTTGCAACATGATATATTTAATTGGGACTTTGAGTGTGGTTTAACTTAGCTTATCAGTTTTTTACAAGCTTATTTTCTGCTTATTTCGCACTGCTTTTTATTCAAATTTATTTTTCTTAATTTCATTTTAACATTAGTTAGTTTCTATAAAAATTTCAGACTTTTCTTTTAAGTTTTAATATTTTCTATTGATTAATTTAGTTTAAATCATTTTTAATTTATAATAAATAGAAATTTTGTGGAAAAATTTATTTTCTTTTTTCTAAAATTTTCTTTTGTCTTGTAGTACGTAGGAAAATTATTCGTAAACCCGTAGGACCTTCCTAACTTAAAATTCACGTTTTATTTTGCGCACTCGCGCAATTTTTAAATAAACATTACGTTTTTAATGTAAATTACGTTTTAGGATTCCCGATACCTAATTATGTTTTCCCGTAGTGTTTTAGGTTTTTCGTAGCTTATTAGTTGCCTTAGTTTAATTTACTTTTACATTCCTTCGTTAATTTTTAATTTCGTTAATTTAACGTATTGCAAAACCAAATAACCTTTCTAATCATACAAGATTTTAATCCAAATCTCATTCGAAGCTTTCCATTCACACCTCGTTGGGGTACGACCCGGGAAATCACTTTCCGGTCTCACAATTTGAATATCACTTTCACAAGTTTTGCGAGGTAATCGTTTTCCTAAACGGTTTACTCGAATTACTTCACGTTTATTTGTCTTACGACGAATCAAACCTCACGTTTGTTGATATTTTGATAAATTGTTGTTTTCACACACCAAAACACAACGAATCAAATGGCGCCGCTGCCGGGGAGGCTGTGTGTCGAAAGTCTCGATAAGGTTTAGACGATTAGTCTTGTAGAACCTTCGCAAGAAGTTACGCTTTTATAAAACGTATAAAAAAAACCAAAAATATTTTTCTTTTGTTTCTAGTATATGTATTATATCTATAAAAGTTAAAGAAAAATACAAAAAGATTTTCCCATTTCTTTGTTTAATAAGAACAACATTAAAATCTTACCACTGCAAACCAAGGCAGAACACCTACCAACTGGGGGTGTGACCATAATAAGTTCCCAAACAAAAGATCAAAACTTGCCTTTGTATCACTTGCGTTTTGGAAAACTTTTAAACGAAAAACACACTTTAAGAGGAGTCGAAACGGTATGTGGCGATCCAACGAACTTCGCCCAATGAGAGATCCATTCTTCTCTCCCGCTCCTTTGTGCGTTTTTCTTTAGAAGTTAACCTTGCGTTTGTGATTATTGGTTTAAGTTCCCCTGTCTTTATGAGTTGGTCTTGTTTTAATTGTTGTGCTTTTCGAAAAACCCAAAAATAATTCGTTGTTACAAGTGTGGGTGTGAACGGTGTGGAAGTAATATTAGAGACGGATTTTGTAAATGGTGCAAAGCAAATCCGAATGCTTTCAATGATTCTCAAAATTCTTCCGACTTCCCCTCACATCCCGAAATACGTACTATGAATGGCAAACCGTCAAGAGTCGATCCACAACTCTCACAATTTACGATTCGAAGTTTATCAAGCAAACGTACTGAGCTTAAAATGGTGACTAAAATAAACGACTTGCCTGATCATCACGTTTATCAAGAACAAAAACCGGGGACCATAACGGAAGTGGTAGAAATTCCTAGCTCTCAGAGCATACCACTTGTCCCATCTCCGGATTTTTCAAAATATTCTTCGAGACTTGATAATCATTTGAATTTTTTTGTCGATTCTTTGAATGACCCGATTCCTTCTCTAAGGCAATCGTTTATTCCTTGCGTCGGTTGTGGTGAGACACTTTTCGGTCAACCATGTCGTTGGTGCACGTGTGAACGATGTGGTAATGATATTCGAAACGGAAGTTGTTTGTTTTGTGGTTCAAGTAATTCATTCGCTTACGATTCTAATCCTAGCTTTTGCAATGAGCCACAAAATAATTTCATTTCATATAAGTATAATCCGTGTTATCAAAATTCCAATGCCGAATCATTTCAAAATGCACCAACTTCACAACAATACGGTTGTGAGTGTTGTGGAGGTCCACATTTTAGCACCGATTGTCACACTACGAATCTTTTTTCTTGTGACAACAATTATCACGATCAACCTCCACAATACCAAACTTGTGAAACACAACCTCAACCATCCATGATACTAATTTCCTTAATCTTGTCACCCCAACACCATCTCCAAAAACGTGCAAAACCAACATTATCCATACTCCACCACCAACTAAAACATCTAGCGATCCCACATCATCTTTGGAACCAAATCAACCATCAAAAGGCTCATCACCTCAATCACCAACTTTAACACCAATGGAACTCTACCAAACATCACCAACATCACCACATCCATATTTAGAAACCTTAGAAAACCTAACACCAAGATTATCTAATCCACCACCATTGCCTCTTTTCGACACCATTGCTCAATTGGAAACTCAACAACAACCAAGGTTTCAACCAAATGAGTCATTAGATCATAAACCTCATCAACCTTCATTGATAGAGCGTTTGGCTTATCGATATGCTCGACCCTCAATCTTTCCACATGATCAACCAAAACCATTGTTGTTCCATCCAATATACAAAGAAATTCATGGTCCTCTTTATAAAGAATCAAGCAACCACCATCATACCCAATAACATAATCCACCTCAAACACATTCTCAACACTTTGATTCCTGATTTCCCACTTATGAAGAAATCGAAGCATCCATAGGATCCAAGTCTTCAAACACTCACAAAGAGCTCAACACTAGTTTGAACCATCTCGATGCCTTCAAACACTTGATTGACTCTCGTCTAAACCATGTCATAGAGTCTAAATCAGAAATACACTCATCTAGAGTAGGAAATCAAAACATCTCTCAACCATCCACTTTTGCCCCATCAAATGTGCACCAACAACCAATCAACTACTTCCATTAAACTTTCCTCACCATAATTGCGTAAATTGTGAGAGAACCGCTCATATTAGTGAAGGATGTCGACAAGACATCCGTGAACTTACACACGAAATGAGGTCTATCTTAAACCATATTTTGAAGTGTTTAGACACCATCTCTCATCCACCTCAAGCTTAGAGCATTCTTTTTGGAGGCCTTGCCTTGTTGAAGAAATGCTAGGGACTACTCTATTTATAGAAATAAGAATTTCCCTTTGTTAGTTTAAATATTCTTTTATTTAGCAGACTAGAATTTTTCATTTCTTGTTATTGACTTTTTCAAGTCAACCTTTTACTTGAAATGACTTCTTCTCTACTATTTTTGCTTGCATTGTTGGTTGCTCATATATGGCTTGTGCTTTTGATATATTTGCTCATATTCTCACATTTATGTTATGGCTAAACAAATTGTCATTATCATCAACTAACCATTTTTTTTTGTGTAGGTTCACAATCCATGTATCCCTTCCTTGTTACTCCAATTTAGGGGAGTAATATTCAAGGGGGAGCATGAGAATTGCATTATTTCACTTCGCAACTCTTCTTTTTGGTCTAGTGCGGCAACTAACTTCGTTTATTGTAGGTTAAAAATACATGTTTCCTCCTTGGCACTCCATTTAGGGGGAGCATTATACAAGGGGGAGCACATGTAGTTTTCCGCTTCGTAACTCTTCTTTTTGTTTCGACAAAAAGGGGGATAAGTAATATTAAACTTGTTCTCATCCTTAACTATTGCATATCATATCATGAATTAAGTAAAACAAGTTTAAAATCAAACTTATATAATACTTAACACTAGAATTAGTGATTTACTTATAAACAAAGTTTAGGTTTTGTCATCAACAAAAAGGGGGAGATTGTTAATACAAATATCGTCTAAAAACGTTATTTATATTTTAAGATCTTTGCTAAGTTTTGTTAATGACAAAGTGTAAACTTTAGTTTTTAGTAAAACATCATTTTAGTTATAGATTTATTATAACTATACTTTACATTTCATTCCAAACACAACCTTTGCTATATTATTTAATATAGAAAACATAATATGACATCATAACTTACATCATGTGCATTTATGGAAAGCTTACTAAATCTAATAGTTGACTTTCCATAAAGATCTCTTACACATTTGGATAGTCTCTTACTCAATCCATAGTGTGTTGACTTATAGAAACATGATTTAACATTGCTTGATATGGAAAGATTTCTTAAGTCTTTGACTGTCAGACTTGGCGAAACCCTCAGGGTACAAGGGCGGAACCCTTGTTTTGGTTCTGCCGGATCCGCCAGTCAGCTGGCTTGGTTGGATATAAATACCAAGCCATTTGCAAGAAATCACTCATCACTTTAGGTCATATATTACATATATACTCTCATCTATCTCAGTAGCAACTCACTTGTGTGATTCTCTTATGTAGCAAAGGAGTTCATAAGTTCATCCGAGAAGTTACAAGTTTCAACTCAAAGTTGCAAGACTTGTTAGTTTTGTAGTGTATAGACTCTTGTAGTTTATACTTCATTTGTATCTTGTATTGAAGTGATCGGTTAGTATTTTAGGCCTCAAAATACATAGAGTGAAAGGAGTGGTTGTACCTTTGTGAAAAGAACTCGACATCTAGCTTAGTGTCGAAAATAGTGGATAGGCGACGTTAGGTTGGTTCTACCTTGAACTAGGACCTGATATTTAGCTTTGTACCGGATAAAGGTGTAAGAGACAATTGTAAAGGTTTCTCCACCGGTGAAAGGAGCTTGTTGATTAGTGCTTGAAACTCTCGAGTTGGATACTCGGGGCGTGGAGTAGGGCAAGGAAAAAGAGTCCTTGTAGCCGAACCACGATAAACAATCATGTTGTGGTTTGATCGTTTCTTTCTTTATACTTGCATACTTATTATTGTTAATTAGTTAGAATCCTTAATTACACGTAAAGCTTTTCAAAGATAATTAAAGTTAAAAAGCGGTAAACTATTCAACCCCCCTTCTAGTTTTCCACACATGTGAATGTTAAAGGAAAACTAGCTATAGAACTAAGCATAACATAAAGCAAAAAGTTTTATGACACTAATCAAGTATAAAACAAATTTAAGAGAAGACGTACCTTTTGTCGTTAATTGATTTTAATTAATAAGACTTACGAGCTTATGGAAGTGGAAGATAGATGAATTCCCAAGTTGACCATAGAGTGATAATTTAGCAATTTGGTCCCCTATTGTCTTGTCGACCTAGACATGATTTGCATTTAACTTAATGGATGACTTAGCCAAAATACTCCTTTCATCATTTGTCGTTAGATTTTCAACTTCATTGCTATCACTCCATGCTCCCTCAATAAGTACTTTTAGATTTCATGATGATCTTGGACATATTTTGATGAGGCAATTAGAGTTTCCACATTTGAAGCATTTCTTTTCTCCCTCGCCGATTAATTCGTCAAGTGGTTGACATGATAATATCATTGACTCCTCAATACCATTTAACTTTGGCACACCCTATAACCACTAGCAAAACTTTGAGACATAATATTGTGAAAGATGTTGTGTATGATGCACGACTTGATTGTTCGTCAATCTTCACATGTATGCGAGTGTGCCAACACATGTTTGAGTTCCTTTTCCTTATGACAAAGAGTGCAAGAATTCCTTAATAGTATGTTTTAACATATAGATAATGGTTTTCTTAACTCATATCATAAATTTCCATTTTAAATAGAGTTATTTCTAAATTTCTCTACTATGTTTCACAAATTTTATTTGCTTTGATTTACTTTTTGATGAGTCATTCGAATTAAATCCTATGCTGGTTTTATCTTAAAATGACTTTTGACTACTTAGTAAGTATTTAAGAGATTTGGAACTCTCTTCAAATTTAGCTAATATTTTTTCTCTTTCATTTTGTCTTTTAATTTCTTGTTTGTAGTCTTGACACGTTTTGCATTCAAGATCGATTTCAGTATTACTTCCAAGTCTAGACATTGTATCTTCTAAAATTATTTCTTTTTCAAAATTACTTTCAAAAGATTTTGAGGATTCATTTTTAGAGATAGTTTTTAAGTCTATGTTGCAAAAATGTTTGAACTCATTTTCTAATTTTGAGAATTCTAAGATGAATTGGTCATAGCAAGAATGTTCGGTTTCAGATTGTACGTCACTCGTAGTTTGATCTATATGACACTCTTCACATACTAGATAGTGATCCTCTTCTTCGTCCATGTTGCTCCATGATTCATTGATGAGTTCTCTTTGGTCTTGACATATTTAGTCTTCGTCATCAATACCTTCATTGAACACATTTGAAATAGTAGCACTTATAACTTTTCTAGGGCGGCTAATTCATATGCAATATCAAATTGATCATCTTTGGCATGACATTTTTCTTGATGAAAATTTAAAAGACATTTCCAAATATCATTAGCCGTTTGACAAAAAAAAAAAAAAAAAAAAACTCTTTCATATTCAACTCTTGGTAAAGCTTTATAAATTATCATTTTAGCCTTAGTGCTTTTGTCAATCTTTTTCTTGAGATGATTATCTTGATTTTCAAAATTCGTTTCAGTTGGTTGAAGATCACCAATTGAAATGATATGCCAAAGATTTTGATCTATTGATTTCACATAATTCTCAAATTTATTTTTTCATTCAAGAAAATTATCATTTTCAAATAGCGGTGAATATTTTTCCGATTCTAATAGATCGATTCAAGTTTTAAAATACAATATATTTTAAAAATCCTGTTTAACCTGGATATGATACCAATTGTGGAAAACTAGAAGGGGGGGGGGTGAATAGTTTTATCTCTTTTTAATTTATAAAAACTATTTTTCAAAAACTTTGGTTAGATTTTTATATGAAATCAACACTTGCACAATATGAACAATTATAGCTATGTATAACAATGTAAGTAAAGTAGTAAGTAAGAGATGGAAAGATCAAACCGCGACACAAAGGATTTATAGTGGTTCGGCTATGAAGCACCTCTTCGCTCTACTCCACTCTCCGAGCACCTAGCTCGAGAGTTTTCTTCACTATGTCAACAAGCTCCCTTATGGCTGAGAAAACCTTACACACTTTTGCTTACACCAATTAACGACACAAAGCAAAATGTCGAGTGCTAATCATAGCTAGAACCAATCTCACGACTTCAATCAAAACACGACTTCTTCATAGCTTCTCACAACAACTCCACAATACAACTATTTCACGACTTCTCACGAATTCTACACTACTTCTTCACTACTACCACTTCTTCACAACTACACTTCACAATACCACTACTTCACACTATGACTAGTTCACAACTATACTCTACTTCTTCACTCCTCTATTTCTTCATTCCTCTACTTTTTCACTTCTTGCACACCAAGCTAATCTAAATACTTATGTTTAAACCTATTTAAATAATAGACACACCTTTACACACAAAAAAATGAATAATCTACTACATATAACACACTAACAACTTAGATAGTAGGATCACACTAAATTGCAATACTTCTTCTCTTGATGGATGGAAGTGATGAGTACTTAAACACTCATCATTTTTGGTCAAATCTGAACTGCAAAACATCCAAAAACACTCAAAAATGCATCAAAATACTGAAAATATCTCAGGAATTATGTTTTATATGTTTCAGATGCAAAATGAGTAAAAATAGTTGAAAAACGAACAAAGTTTGCATAATTGGTAGTTTCAGTCCCCCAACTTTTATAAAATTTCAAAACTAGTCCCTGGTTATTTAAAATGTGGAGTTTTATCATTCAAGGTCCTTGAAATATTCTTAGTTGTCAAAATTGGTCCTTGAGTGAATTTTTGGGCAAATGGTAGAAAAGGTCCCTCAACTTTTGAAATTTACAAAATGATCCCTGGGATTTTTAAAACATGGAAATATCAAAATGGTTCTTGGGAATATGAAACTTGGCAATAGTGGTCCTTTTTGATAAATTTTGGAAAATTACAAATTTAACCCCTCAAGTTTCAAAAATGGCAAAATTAGTCCCTAGGTTTTAAAAATTGGAAAATTATCAAATGTAACCCTTGTACTATTCAAACTTGGAAAAATGGGTCCCTATAATAAGTTTGTGTAAAATTGCATTTCAAGTCCTTTGTTTTTCAATTGTTGCAAAAATGGTCCTTGTGCTTTTACTTCATTAAACCAAACTGACCCTTATTATACTAACACCCCAAAACAACACAACCAATCCAACTCCCAACCCCAGCCCACACATCCCCTTGGCCCAACTATTCCCACAGCCCAACTCCCATCACCCCTTTGATATTAAACCTGGTCAACAACCCTTTGACCAAACCCCTTCCCTCTAAACCACCACCTCCCCTGCAATACCACTCACCCAAAACCACCCTTATCCCTGGTTTCACACCCAAAGTTGCTTCTGTCCCCCAACTCACCACAATCCTCCAAACCTCATTAATGCCCCTCAATTGCTCCAAGCAATCCAGAAAGTGGACAAAAAGGAATTGGTGCTGGTATGTGTTAATTCACAAACCTTTTCATAGCCAAAAACGCACCCAAATAGACTAATTATGCTAACAAAATGCCAAAGAATGTGTATTTTTATGTTTGTGAACGTGTAGGTACGGATATATCGTAAAGAGACAAAAATCAAGCAAAAACCAGAAAAACGGGCACGAGAGTTGGAAAAGGTCAGAAAGTCAAAGCCAGGGATCAAAAAGTCAACATTAGTCCTTCAACTACTCAAGATTGGCAAAGAAAGCCCTTGTAGTCTACTTTTGTAGTTGGCAGAATTAGCCCTTGTAATTTCAGAAAATTTCACAAATAGTCCTTGAATATTTCACTAAACTTAGTCCAATTCAAATGCAATATCAAAAGCCCAAAACATCCCAAAATCCAAGCCCAGTCCACAGTCAATCGGGTCAATACTTATACCCTGGGTCAATGGTCAATTTGCGTCAACTACTAATAAAAAAACACAAACGCGCCCTTTTACCCCCAATTCCCTTTGAACCCAGAATATGATACACCTCATGAACCCTAAGTGCACCATTGGCCTAATTGACTCCAGCCACTCTAATTAACCAATGATTGGTTGTTCTAGAAGGTCAACCACATGCTTAAGGTGTGTCAGAGATGTTATTGCAAGCTGTGATTGACACTTGGCAAGCTATGATTGGGTATGATACCTCATAGACTCTTCCTTGGATACTCTTTCTAGAAGCCTGCTGACAAGTCAGAGAAGAGTGCACAAATGGGACAGATGGAAGCATGTGATTGGACATGCCACACCTCAAATTTTGATCCAAGGGCTATTTTGAAATCAAAGAAACATAAAATCGATCAGTGGGTTGTGATATGAAGTAAAAAAGCACATTATGGTGTGGATCGCCAACCTGGCAGATGAGACCCTCACTCTTCACCTTTCCCTATATATAGTAGCATTTTTAGCATTAGAAGTGTATAGGAAATTTGTAGCGAAGCTCTGTAGAATTTTAGTCAGATTGTGTTTAGAATAGCATTTGTAATGTTTACCTATTAATTTCAATAAATTTTCAAGTTTTCTTTTAATATCAATTAGCTTATTAATCATTTCAAATTGCTTATTAGTTCTTATATTCTACTTATCCTGTTTTAATCTCATTTTCTTTATTGGCTTAACTAGTATTACCTTCATTTAAACTTTAGTCATTTACAGAAAAAAAATAAATAAAAATCAGAAAAATTATAAAAATAAAAAAATGTTTTCAATTGGTTTAGAGAAGCATTTTAAATAAGTTTAGTTAGCTTTTACACAAGCTAAACAAGCTCTGTAGCTTGTTGAAGTTTTGATTTCATTTCAAGTTTAACTAGTAGCAACAAAGGTCAGTCAACAAAAATCAATTGTATATTGAATCAGTGGTTGCTGAGGTGATTTGGATAAGTTTGGACAGTTGTGGAAGGTCCTGCCTATCCTAGAGATAGGCAAGCTAAGTGAACCTCCTCAATTTGTGCTGAGGAGGAAGAGAATTGTAAGTGTTGTTTTCTGATTTGAAGTGAATGTACTGTTTCATTGATCATTATTGCTGATGTTATTGTTTTAGCTTAGATTGTGACTAATTGAGTCTGAGTTTCATTATAATTGAAGGTCTGTATTGTTAGTTAGAGTAGCTTATTGGTTATAGTGTTGCATCTGTGTGAATATAGCTTGCTTGAATTTATGATTTGGAGTAGAACTATAATCTGTCATCTATGTTGGATCTAGAACTTTTTATTGGTTAATTGTGGATCATATAGTGTTTGGAGTTTGATTTGGATAAGATTGATGGTAATTCATGATCTGTTTCATCATTTTAGTAAAAACTGTCACTAATAGAGGGTGTTTGGATGATACTGATGTTGTGTAAGGTTGTATTTGAATTGCTTGATTTCAATCTCACAAAGGTTAATCTAGTGTAGAGACAGAGTTTTGAACCATAAAAATTAGTAGAATAACTCTTAAATAGTCATAGTTAAATTAGTTGCATACACAGTTAGTATTAGGACTAAATAGATAGTGAAATTTAGCTATTAGTTGTAATATACATAGAAATAGCCTAAACTAAACTAATAATAGCATATTACATCACTTTAGTTGTAAAAATTAGTTGCTTAAACTCAAAATAGTCTTAGTGTAGTAGTTATTGAAAAGTCAACTAAATTCAGGATTAGGTGTTCATTGGAAGCTGTTGTTGATTATTTCTAGAGTAGATATAGATTAGTTAAGACAGAAATTTTGCTTGAACTTGTATCTCAGTTGCTCAAACTAGCTTTTGCCCCCTAGAATTGGTACTGTATAGCTTAATTGAAGTGGTTATTGCACCTTTTCATAAGCCTACTTGAGACAGAGTACTGTTTGATCATTGTGGCCTGCTAGTTTACATTTGAGTCTATATCTGTGATTTGTGATTGACTATGAGTTTTAAATTAGTGGAATAAGTGTTGTGATTGATCAGATTACTTCTGTGACTGTCTGTTCTTGTTCTGCTTAATAAGTGAGCTTATTATTTGAGCTTATTGCATAATTTTTGTGATTCTGTGGATTTTTATGTTTGAATTTCATCAAACTTTGCATATCTGAGCATAATATAGCATAATAAGATTGTGTTTAGAGTTTCATTCATTTTGGTTCACAAGTGTTTATAAATAAGCACTTGTGAATAAGCAGTTTGTAGAAATAAGCACTTATTCAGCTTCTTTTCACTTCAAAATTTTTCTCCAAGTTATTTTTATTATTTTTGATTTTCTGGAATTTTTTCAGATTTTTACAAGCTGTTTTGATATTTTTCTTCATTTTCCTTTTATTTTATTTATTTTTAAATAGTTTTTAATAAACAAAAATCCATAAAAATTCAGAAAAAGTTGTGAAAAATACAAAAATATTTTAGGAAATTATTTTATAATATTTTATATTTTTCAGAAATTAATTTTCATTTTACCTCTTTATTTTTCTATTTTCTTCTATTTTTAATTCATTTAAAATTTCAAAAATCAAAATAAATTCATAGAAAATAAAAGAACAGTCAAAAAAATAATTTTATTTTTCGGGAAATTCATTTTAATAGTTTAAGAGTTTTAGAAAATTATTTCACGTTTGTAGGATCATTTTTGGTTAAAAGTTACGTTTTAATAAACGCGTTTGCATTTCCGTTTTTATGTTTTCAACTTTAGTGCATATATAGCTTGTACTTCTTGCATAATTCATCATTGTTTGTTAATATTTGAGTTACTTGATCACTATCTTCACTTTCTTCACTTCTCAATTCACGATTTACACGAATCAATATTCTTGATTCCATTCACCTTCACTCGGATACGACTCGGGTGATCCGTATTACTTGCGGATCATTTTGATAATATACTATTATACTATAATAAGTTGATTTTCACACAATCAATTTTTGGCGCTGCTGCCGGGGAAGGTCCAAGTGAGTTTTTGAATATTTGTTTTCAAAAATCGTGTTTTGTTAAGCCTTCCTCTATTTTGTATATATTTCTATAAAAATATAAAAATTCAAAAATTCAAAACACTTTTCCTAAAGTGTTTACAAAAATACAAAAATAATAAAGTTACAGCATTGACTCTCCCGTGGAAGGGAGGGCGTTCTAAACCAAATAAGTCTCACAATATAACAAAAACGTGAAATTAGTTGTTTATCGGATTATTTCAATTTCTACGACCGATTAAGCGGGAAATACGGAAGCTAAGACATTAAACTGCTAGCTGAAGAGAGAAACACTCTTCTTTTCCGTTCCGTCGCAAGTGGTTTTGAAAGAAACGGTTTCAATTAACGTAACGTTTTATAAAAAGAAAAACAAAAGAAATAAAAGTTTTTGAATAATAAAAATAATAATAATAATAATGATAATGATAATAATAATAATAATAATAATAATAATAATAATAATAATAATAATAATAATAATAATAATAATAATAATAATAATAATAATAATAATAATAATAAAAAGATTTTCCTTTCTCTTTTCTTCTTCTTTTTCTTTTTGATTTTGTTTTTAGTGTATGCACACCCGCTCTTCTTTTGAGAGTCTTATATCACCTTTATCAAACCCCGAGAGGGTAATTCAACACACACACCGTGTCCATTTCCCTAACGTTGTGGAAATGGATCCGAATAATCAACACCCTCTGGTGGGTGGAGATGAAAACCAACACATGCCAGCTCCCGATCTCCGAACGATGGAGGAGCTCTGCCAACCCACAATGCATTGTAGAGGTGGCCTGATTGCCCCTCTAAATATTGAGGCTACAGATTTTGGACTAAAACACCACATGATACAACAAGTCCAAAATTCATGCCAATTTCACGGATTACCGGGTGACGATGCAAACAAGCATCTCGACAAATTTTTAACCGTCACCCAAAATATGAAACAAAACGGGGTCTCCGATGAAGCCCTCCGTCTCTCTCTTCCCTTATTCTCTAACGCATCATGCCACCGCTTGGTGTGGTCGTCTTGCCAGGAACTCGATTCATACTTTCAATGAAATGGTATCGAAGTTCTTGGCAAAGTATTTTCCACCATCGATGGTGACGAAGTTGAGAAACGATATTAGCAATTTTTGACAACTTCCTGATGAGTCTTTATTCGAGGCTTGGGAACGTTACAAGCTTGCCATTGATCGTTGTCCAAACCATAACATGTTTCTCGTTACAATTATTGATACGTTTTATAATGGTTTGACTTTACGACATCGGGACACGATCAATGCTGCAGCTGGTGGTACTTTCATGAAACGTCGTCCTGAGGATTGTTACGAGCTTATCGAGAATATGACGGCCCATTACAACTATTGGGATTCCTCAGCCGAGAGGAATGAGCCAATAAGATCGACTGCGACTCTAAACTCTTCTTCTTCTCATAATCCCGAGTTAGCCGCCATGAATAAGAAACTTGATGATTTGTCTACGGCGATGTTAAGAATGTATCAAATAATGCCGAATCAAGTTAAGAACACGCAAGTTAATATGGTTAATACCAGTTGTGAGATTTGTGGTGGTCCACATTCATACCTTGAGTGCCCAGCCTCCAGTGGCTTTACTCAAGAGAACGTGTATGCTGCAAACATGGGTGACAACGGTTACCCACAACCTCAAGGAGACCGTAAACTCCTTAGCTACCGTTCTGGCAATTAACTTGGACCACCCGGGTTTAATCAACCAAATCAAGTGAATCAAAACAACAATGTGCAAAACCGTAATCATCAATTTAATCACATTAAGAATCAAAACCGAGAAAATAATGATTTTCAAGGACAAAATCAAAATTTTCATCAGAATCAGAATCGGGGAAATTACAACCAAGGCCCGCCTCAAGGGAATAATTTTCAAAATAATGGGAATTTTCAAAATAATCATGGAAATCAAAATCAAGGTTTTAATCAAAACAACCGAGGGCAAAACTTTCAAAATGAAAATCAGAATGTGGTTCAAAATCCGTCGCCCTCGGATGAGATTCTTAAGCAGATCATGAAAAACCAAGAGTTAATTGCTAAGGAAATTCTTGAACTAAACAAGCGTTTAAATGATCGACCCTCGGGCTCTGGAACTTTGCCAAGCAATACAATCGCTAACCCGAGGGGAGATGCTAAACCGATCATAACTAGGAGTGGTGTTACTTATGATGGACCAACGGCTCCGACTACCTCTTCTTCTCTTCCTCCTAAGGTAGTCGCCCGTGAACCCGAGGTGACAACGGATATAGAAATTCCTATTAATAATGGAAGGACCGAAGACATCCAACCTTCGGTGGTCCCGACGTCCAAAGGAAAGGAAAAAGTTGTTAATGAAACTGAAAAAGAAATACCCGTTAAAACAAAGTTGCCTTATCCGTCACGCTTAAACGAACAAAAGCACCGCGAGAAAACCAAATGGAAAAGTTCTATCAGATTTTTCAAGAATTACACTTTGATATAAGTCTCGCGGATGCTATACTTTTGATGCCAAAATTTGCTTCGATGCTAAAAGTGTTAGGTCACCATTTATGTAAACACAAGTATGATTTAGAAAGAAATAAGATGAGAATGAGAGATGGTTGATTATGAGACAATATGAAAAGTGAAAGAGCAAGAGTTTCCTTAAGATAATCAAATAACCAACAAACATTTTGTTTACATAAGCTTTCTATTTATAAGGGAGGAGTTAGGGCAACACTCCCTTCCTCCCTTATGTCTCTAATACGTGGGCTTTCAAGCCCATAGGGCTTTAATACATAAGCCTTGTAACATGAAACATAATGAAATAAATACTAAAGCAACCTATTACAAAATGTAATGACCGAGACTTGACTAAATACAAAAGTATGATCCCAACAATCTCCCCCTAAGGGTCGGTCATCACGGTTGCTTGACGTCTTCATCTTTGTTGCTGACTTGTGGCAAGTAAACTCTAGACGTCTTCAAAAATGATTGAATGATAATGAATGTACTTTGCTCTTTGTCTTAGTTCTTTGGTGATGATGTAGTGATTGTGTTATGAAGTTGTCTGCCATTTGTCACTCCAGCGTCTGTGGTGGTTATCCGCCATTCCAACATACTCATACATCTTCGGACTTTAACATGCACGAAGTTCCTTTTCATACTATGAGATCTTTAGTCTTTAAACTTTGTAGATTCTTCTTTATTGACGTAGAATCATTCTTTGAACTTTGTGGTGTTAAGATCTTTGGGGGAGCTTTCTTTGACTTCAAGATGTATGTATGAGCATGTTGGAATCTACCATCATGGAAGTGAGGTACCTGCGAGTAAACAGTTAGCAATAAAACCACCGGTACTTACGGATAAGGAATTAGAGCTCATCAACAGCATATTGTGAAGACTCCTTCTAATCCTTATCCAGGCCGTTCCCATATCAGATACTCCCGAAGGAGCTTACGAGACCTACTAAGTAGCTCAATGACTGGGTGAGTCGCTGGGGATCACTCCACGACTGTAGACCGCTATGGAACCACCGCAAACACTAAGCGTAACCCTTGTGAGGTTACCGAAGTGACCTGCTGTCAGGGCTATTTGATGTTGACCCTGGCAGGATTACCGTTCAATCATTGAGAAATACTTGCGTAATCCTCTCATAAACGTTCTCGGCAGATTGCTAAGATCTGCGAAGGACTCGATAGTTTACAACTGATGCCCATTGATGTAGACCACCAGTTGTAGAAATACTAAGTGTTCCTAAGAGATCTTTGATGTATCTCAAGGCTCTAGACTCTATAAGTGCACACCTACGTTTCCTATGCGGAGACTAGGGAGGGGTCTCCTGCTTCAATATCAACCGTCTCTAAGAGATAGGTCGATAGGTTACGCTGGTACCCCGTGAGAATGAAACAAGTTCGTTTAAGAAAACTTGAGTGGTTAAGAAGGTTTAGTGCATTGCGTCACTGGGTCCATGACGACTTTGTCTTCAATACTGGTGTTGTCTTTTGCAACAACCAGTACCATACGTATTGAACCCGGTGTCTGCCCTAAGGTTGAACATATGGAGGGCTATTTCTTTTCACCCTTTTCTTTACTTTTCTTTTTAATTCTTCAACTCCTTCTTTCCCTTTCATTCTTTTCTCCTTTTTCGTATCATACCTAAGGACTTCTAATTCTAACTATGGGAGATGTCCTTGGGTAGATCCCTCCGGCTCTGGCGGATCATAGGACGGATATTCCTATCTTAATGACCTTATAACTCCGACAGTAGCCAAGAAACCTTTGATTGAAAATCTCTCAAAGTGTTTATGTTAATCAAATATTTTGTTTAACACTTTGAGAGTTTTGTGTACACTTTTTGAAGGGCTCCCCTGTACATGTGCTCATAAGTATTTAATAAATTTGCACATGCGGGGGAAGCAAACATTTTGAATTGATCCACTTTCCGTGAACAAGACCGATTCGAGACACGCTTACATCACTAGTTAGACTAGCTTGAAGTTATTACCCGGCCTGATCAAGTCCACAGAAAGTTTCTCGAGACGGTACATTTCTACTAAGACATATCCTTTTCGAGACACGCTTACGTGGTCAGTTAAAGAGATGCATTGTCAGCTTTTAGGTGACAACTAGCTCTAGTAACTGACTTGATGTTATTACCCGTCGAGGATAAGTCCTTTCGATGTTACTAACTTTTATTGTCTCGTCAATTCCTGGGTCAATACTGAGTCTAGCTCGCACATGATACAACTTTTAAGCCTTGACTTCATATATTTTAATCACTTTTTCATTTTCTCCCCCTCAAAAATTGCATATAAAATGACGTTTTTGACAATCTTTTAAATTAAAATATGCCTTTTGAGTCTTACGGGGAGATTCACCAAGAACTTTTGATTTTGAGCAAAGTATTTTGTTTTGACAAGTGCTCCCCCTCAACAAGTGATTAGGTCTTATTGAGGTGAAATACTTGTCCTTTTGAGCAGAATTATGAGAATCATAAATATTTGATTAATTCTACTCAAAAGTAAGAAGCCTTCGCTCCTTATATTTAGGATTGAGGCACTGATGCGTACCTCAGGGTCCTTTCTTTACAAGTTCGGGTTGTGCACTGTAATGCGTGCACAAGCCATTATGAAGTATAAAATTGACAAATCAAATCAAACTCTTACAATTATCTACCAATCAGGTCTCTGAAATGTCAACACCGGAAACTTTTGTCTGCCTCCCACATAACTTTCCAACCTTCGAAACTGATCCCTGCGCTTCAATCTGTTCTCAATCCTTAAGATGAATCTGCGAGCATCCCTAGCCTCATTGGTTTTCCACCTTTTAGACTTACCCAGAGCAATGTCATCCAATCTGCTTTTGATTCCATCTCTTACGAACTTCAAGGTTTCATCACAGAACTTATGTATTTCGTCGTAAGCCATGAAGCAGTTGCGACCGTTTATGCTGCGGTAGGTGAACCCAAATGGTTGCTTGATCAATGTGTTTTGAGGTAGATGTTGAAGGTCGGGGATGTCAAACATTTTGGGTTTGGTGAGATTGAGCTTCTTCTGATAACTTTCCACTCCCAATTGAAAATCTTCTACTCTTTCTCTGATGACTATCTGCCTGATGAAGATGAGGAGAGCTTGGATAAAGGCCAGCTGCATCTCTTTAGGTAAGCCACAGAGTTTTCCTTGAACTTTAAGCAGGTACATGTCTTCGATGTCATTGAGAAGTAGTCGTGGAAAGTCTGACTCGGAAATATCGTACTCCTTTTCATCCAGTCTTTTCAGTGTGATTTTGCTGAGGAAGGGGTACCCAAAGTGAGTGACAGTCGAGATGAACTGAATTGAGACTATCTTCAAATCACTAGTCACATCGCCCATTGTCTGATTGAGTCTGCTGCTGCGATAGTACTGTGCCCGGTTGTCTGGCCAATGATGTATACCGTAAAGAGCGTTTCGGTCATATTCAACAACTTTGTCAATGAATAATGCTGAAGCTTCTTCTTCGATGGCATTGTTGAGATATCGAGCTGCAGGGAGAAAGGCGAGTGATGTAACGTACTTCTTCTCATTCTTGCTGCCAAGTTTCAGAAATTCCAAGTCTGTGTTGAAGAAGAACTTGTACGGGATCTTCGGTTCCTTAGGCTTCCCAATCATCGGTAGTGTTTGGACCAGTCAGTAATGTAGGGTGCGGTTTTCCTTGTGACCGGATCGACATAAGATTCAGGATTGATCCAGTCAATATTGCTTGACATAGCTCGAGCAATATTTTCCAGATGATACTCAAGTTCGATTGAGTTAGCAGACCGATCTTTCAGAAGATTGAAAGCATCATTCTTGATTCTTCGCAGCTCTTTCTTATTCATCTTTTTCATCTTAAACTTTTTCTGAATCAGTTGAGCGTATTCCACCGTTCGACCATCTTGAGGTTCATGATTGTCTTCGAGAGGTGGTTGCGAATTGATCATCTTCTCAAACCAGGAGTATTCGGCACTATCGTCATGGTCTAGCCATTTAAGGACGGTTTTCGGTTTCTTTGGTTCTGTGCCTTTTGGTGAGGTGTCCGGTTTGGATTGATGGTGCTTTCCTTTCCTATCTTTCTTCTTCTTCTTAGGGGACGGTTCTGGAACTTCATCGGGTTGAGGAATCTCGTCACCACCGGTGTATTCAAAGTGGTCGTGTGCCTTGGGAGCAGAACCTGATGCCTTCGGTTGTTGTGAGGAAGTTGTTGTAGCTGGAGGGTTGACCGGTGTTTTAGATTGAGATGAGGGTCCTTCGGCTTGTTTCTGTTTCTTTGCCTGAGAATTAGGATCCCTATCTTCATCATCTCTTCGACGCTTCAGTTTATCGGCCTCTGTGCTGCAAGTTTCTTTGTTCATCTTGTCTTTCAATGCTTCCAGGACTTTGGCTTCTTCAGGAGTCAAGGTGAACTTGCTTGCCAGCTTGTCCAAGAGTTGAGCTTCCAATTCATCCAGAGATAGCCCTGGTAGTGGAATAGTAGACTTGTTAGCTCGAAGAGTAAATGTGGTTGATCGGATCACTTTCTTGACGGCTTGCTCTGTGAACTTGGTGAGTTCATCTCTCATGGGTGCTTGTAGATCTTTCAACTCAGCCACTAAGTGTTGTGCCATGTAGTCTTGTGCTTGAGCAGCCAACGTCGCTTCCAAGTTCTCTTGTACGTCTTTAGCTAAGAAAGTCTCAACTTTATCTTGCAGCTCTTGGACGTTCGAGTTCAGCTTAGTCAATTCAGCAACTTGGGTTGCTAGTGTTGCAACCTGATCTTCCAGTCTGCTTCTCTTCTTATCATGTACTCTTCTGAATGCTGACTTAAGCAACTTTGATGCAGCAGAGGCTTTGGTGCTAGGTTTCTTGATAGATTTGTCATGTGTTGATTCAGATGCAGGAGGTGATGATTGTGAGGATTCAAGATTGGTGGTAATGTCTTTGTCATCTCCTTTCTGTGGTTCGGGTTGTTCAACTTTCTTTGCTTTGGCTGCTTCTTCTTCCAACCTTTGTTCTTCAGCCAGTCTTTCAGCTTTGGCCTTAAGCCTTAGTTCTTCAGCAAGCCTGGCTTCTTCTTCCCTGTTCAACTTTTCTTCAGCCAGCTTGGCTGCCTCTTCTGCTTTCCTGCTCTCTTCCATTCAGATAGTTTCTTCCAGTTTAGCTTGGGCAATCTCTTCAAGCCTGGCCTCTTCAGCTTCCTGTTTTCTCTTAAGTTCCTCTTCCTGAGCCTTTTCTCTGAGCTCCATTTCTTCCATAGTCATTAACCTTGGAGCATCAGTATCCATGGGATCTTCCTCTTCTTCTTCTCCCATAGCTGTAGCATTAGTCATTTCAATATCTGTGGGAGATACCGAGGGATTGTCGTAAACGACTAAGTCTGTGTTGATCCCTGTGGTAGGCTCAGGAATGCTGCTTGATCCGCCAGCTTCGGTGGTCTGAGAGAACACTGGAGGTGGAGGTAGATCAGCATTGAATGTATCAATTCGGCTGTGGAGGAGACCCAGATTGAGAGCCCTTTCATTTTCTTCTTCGACTGAAAGGCCTACAGACTCTTGTTCAGCAGTCACTGGTTCTTTCATCTTCTCTCTCCTAATCCTTTCTTCTTCCAAAATTGTCTGAGCTTCAGTGAATGGTCTTTGATTGAGGTATGATGGATATACGGCATTATTAGCAAACTCATCAATGTCTTTGTTCCAATCGTCGAACGTCAAATCCTTATCGTCAATGTCATCAAGATTCACATCCTTATCAATGTTAGAATAAGCTTGTCTATACACTGGACCTTCGTCGGATTCGGTTTGTTCAGAGTCAGACGGTTTTGGAGAGGATTGTGGTGAGGGAAACCACCCAGGTTCAGGAATGGATGTGGGCTTCTGGGCAGGAGTCCTTCTCTTGAGAGTACCCTTCTTTTTCTTAGACTTGGTAGAACTGCTGGAGCTCCCAGTCTTGGTACCTGTCTTACCCTTAAATGGTTGAACTTCATCCAAGAAACCAACTTTTTCTGCTTCAAGAGCTTGTTCGTAATACTTATAATTCTTGCAAGCCTTAACTTTGGCATTCAAGAGACAATCGGGAAGTTTCTTTCCCTGCTTGCGTGTGCTAGTTTCAAGTCTCTTGACGACTCTGAGAGTATCTTCATTTCTGAACGTGTTCTTATCTTTGTCGTCAAGTCTTTGTGGGATATCATCATACTCACGAAGGAAGCTTTTGATGAGTAGTTTTGTGAAGCGGACAAACGGATTGTTGGTTGTCTTGTGTTGAATGTGCCACACAAGCTCTTCCCAAATGATACTGGCATAATCAGCTTTCTTCACATTAGCCACAGCCCAGAAGAGTTTGAGGTGTGGGAGCTTTGGGTGTTCGTGGCCAGTGTCTCTGCCAGACAAGGATTTGGCAATCAGAATATATAGGGTTCTCCATGGTTGTGGAAGATACCTAATGTTGACTCTAGAATGTCTAGTAATAACTTCTTCTGATTCGTCATAACCAATATCCCTTAACCACTTTATCAGCTCTTCTTCAGTGGGGACTAGATCGTATTCTTCATCTGGGCCGAGGTCTGGTAATCCAAGTACATTCCTGAGCATATCAATGTCCACAGTGACTTGACGGTTATGAAGCATACAGGTGAAAGAAGCCTCCCCAAGATCTAGCTGAAGTGTATGCCAAAACTGGTAGATGTAGAAGCAGGAGACTGAGGCCGACTTGGTGAACAACAACTTGTTGGGGTGATATAGAAGAGCATCCACTGCAACAATACATGAGGACTCGTTGCAAGTCATTTTGTTGAAGTTGATACGGAGGTTGTTCTTTCCAATCTTCCTGGTGTAATCATCTGGGAATGTCTCTTCCCATGAAAGCTTAGGTTCGGGTTCTGGTCCGTATGGAATGTCGTTGTGTTCTGCCATCTGAATTGATCATAAACAAACACAAACATGGCAATTGTTGACTGTGTTAGCAAAGACATTCAATTATGATGTACACTTTTAGATTTCCATGTTATCCATTGATCAGTGGGTGTTTGTGTGTGTGAAAACTATTGATATATGACAAACTTGAGTTATATTACATGGTAGAAACTTATAACAATTCAGTTACAACATAAGTTTATCATTACAAGAAGTTACACTTTGGAAATTTCACAACACTTAGGAAAATTTTGATTTTGACAAGTTTACGCGTAAGTGGGTAAGTTTACGCGTAACCTGACTTAAGCGTAAGAGTAGAAATTATGCGTAAGAGCAAAAGCTACGCGTAAGTTTGTATTTTACGCGTAAGGTGAATCTTATGCGTAAGGTCAATCTTATGCGTAAGATAAATCTTAGGCATAGGAATTGATATTTAGCATAGGATTACCCTTAAGCGTACAACTTATGCGTAGGTAATGACTTATGCGTAAGTTCCAGACTTATGCGTAAGGTCAGAACTTATGCGTAAGAATTACATTTAAGCGTAAACTTTGTCTTATCCAAGACAAAGTTTGTCCACGTGTCGAATCTTACGCGTAAGATTCAATCTTACGCGTAGGATGAACAAGTTGTGCGTAAACATGCCTTTTTCCAGAAAAATCACCTTTCGTAATTAGAGTGGTTTGATTCCTGAAAGTGCAAAACACACAACCACTGATCAATAAACTTTATAACACACTTGCTACCCATTTTTATGCGTAAACATGCTAAAATATAAATTACGCGTAGGTATGCATGAACACATAATCACAATCATATTCGATCATGAATCTGGGTAGGTATTAGCATGGGGCAAGTGTATTAAATATCCTAAGGATCATATGGTCCAAGTTATAACAAGAATTAACCACAAAATCGTAAGATCATAACTGCTCATGCATACGAACCCTAAATCATTCATACATGATCAAGAGATGTTCCTGAAGCAATTAAACCATAACAACATGATCCTAGGCCTACAAGAACATTATCCCCATCACCAATTTCAATCCTAACGTATAAAATCAAGAACCCCCAAACCCATCGTATGAACCCTAATCTATAAATCGATCAATTGATGTTACTGGGTGAGTATAAAGATTAGGTACATGTTTATAAACATCTAAAGAACATTTCCCATTAACAAATTCAACCATAACACAACCAATTTCTGGGTTTAATTTCTACGCACAACCCTAAGAAAAATTTAATCGATTTGATAGATTTAACCGTTGGATTGTTATGAAATTAAAAACCATTGTTTGAAATCATGATCAAAACATGTTTACACTTACAGATTCGAAGATTGATGCACGGATTAATCAGATGATTGTGAGTCGTTGATCGTGTAGGTGAGGGTAGTAACTATGGATGTCAGTGATAGTAAATGTGCGGTCAAACTAGGTTTTGACTAGTGGTAAATCATTTTACACAACTTGACATATTTAGTCCCTTAACCTCAAGTTTCATGCAAACCTAATGCCTAAACACTTAATCTCATTTAACTTTCGTTAATTAACACCAATACATGATAAGAACAACTTGTGGTACTCCCCCTCGACCTTAGACCGTAGTAAAATACTGAAAAAATAATTATATTGGTCAAGGAGAGTAACCCGAAACACTTTTTGAATCAACACAATTGATAAAACGTATTTATTTTTGGTAAAACGCAAGTATAAAAGTTAATATCTTTTTGAGAAATTTGAAAAATTACTTTTTCTCCCCCTCAACACTTGTTTTAAATAATTGATGACATTTTATAAAATAGTGTTGAAAGAGGTGGTTTATACTTGCATTTTTTTTTTTTTTTTAACTAAGAGCAAGAAAAATCTTTTTGTGTTTTTGATTGTTTTTTTTTTTCTTTTTTTTTTTTTTTTTTTTTTTTTTTTTTTTTTGGTTTTTGAAAAAATATATACAAAAGATATATATGATGTTTGACGATCAATTGTGTTTTAAAAACTTTTCTTGATCCTCTGGAGTCAAACATCGCATACCAATTTGGTGAACTAAACTAGCAAACCTTGATGGTGCCAAGGATTTGGTAAGTAAGTCCGCCAATTGGTACTCAGTCCCAACAAAATAAAGTTCAACGGTACCCTTTTCCACATGCTCTTTGATGAAGTGGTATCGGAGATCGATGTGTTTGGATTTGCAATGATGTACTGTGTTGCAGGAGATAGCAATTGCACTCTTTGAATCACAGTAGATAGGAATCTTGTTGAATAGGTAGCCATAATCCTTAAGTTGTGATCTCATCCAAATGACTTGAGCACAACAAGCAGACATGGCTACGTATTCAGATTCTGTAG
This sequence comes from Artemisia argyi, assembly GCA_030686995.1. NCBI lineage: Eukaryota > Viridiplantae > Streptophyta > Magnoliopsida > Asterales > Asteraceae > Artemisia > Artemisia argyi. The sequence continues at coordinate 256,882,628 of CM060709.1, read as the reverse complement.
ACGACAGTGATGTGCAGTCCTGCTTCTTAGATTGCCATGACACAAGTTTGTCTCCGAGAAATTGTAATCCACCAAATGTACTTTTGCGTGTGTCTAAACATCCTGCATGGTCAGCATCTGAAAAAGCAATTAGTTCAAAACCAGAATCCTTCGGATACCAGATTCCCAAGTTAATGGTTCCCTTTATGTATCGAAGGATTCTCTTTACCTCACTGAGGTGTTTTTCAGTTGGTTTGGACTGATAGCGAGAGCACAAGTAGACAGCAAATACTATATCAGGTCTACTTGCTGTGAGATACATGAGGGACCCAATCATACTTCGGTATTTGGTAGGGTCAACTGGAATCCCATATAAATCAGCATCTAGTTTTGTGGTATAGCCCATTGGTATATTATAAGTATCACAAGTCATCATTCCATGTTTCTTTAAAATTTCAAGAGCATATTTGGACTGATTTATAAAAATTCCACGGGGTGATTGATGAACTTGTAGTCCTAGAAAGAACGAAAGTTCACCCATCATGGACATTTCAAAATTATCTTTCATTAATTTTGCAAAATCATTAGAGTAACTTCTTTTTGTTGAGGCAAAAATAATGTCGTCGACATATATTTGAACAACATGTAATTCCTCCCCGTAGGTTTTTGTAAATAGTGTTGGATCCACTGATCCTTTAGAAAATTTATTGGCCAGCAAGAAAGTGGATAGTTTGTCATACCACGCCCGTGGGGCTTGCTTAAGTCCGTAGAGTGCCTTTTTGAGTCGGTAAACGTGATTAGGACGCTCTGGATCAATGAAGCCGTCTGGTTGGCTAACATAAACTTCTTCACGGAGTTCTCCATTAAGAAATGCTGTTTTGACATCCATTTGGTAAACCACCATGTTCCTGTGTGCAGCATAGGCCAAAAAGATCCGAACAGCTTCATGTCTAGCCACTGGAGCAAAGGATTTAGCAAAATCAAGTCCTTCTAGTTGGGAGTATCCTTTCGCTACCAGGCGTGATTTGTTGCGTATGATAGTTCCTTCAGCATCAAGCTTATTCTTCCAGATCCATTTTAACCCGATGACAAAGACTCCGTCAGGTCTTTCAACTAATTCCCAGACTTCTAATCTTATGAATTGCTGAAATTCCTCTTGCATAGATTCAATCCAGTTGTCATAAGTCATTGCTTCTTTGATGTTCTTCGGTTCTTCTTGACAAACTGTGAGTGCATAGATACAAGTTTCTCCATCAGTGTGAAGTCGTTGTCTTGTCATTATAGGTGCATCTAGATGGCCAATAATATGAACTAGTGGATGGTCTCGAGTCCATTTGTGTGTTGAAGGGTGTAGTTGAAAAGTATCTCGCATGTTAACAGGATCCAAATTGCGTGTTGACGACTCAGCTATATCAGGAACTGTAGGAGCCGGTGCAAACGGATTAAAGAACGCATCAGGATCATGCTCTGCGGGTTGTGGAACTGATTGTGGTGTTGGATCTTCAGCTGGATGGCGGGAGTTAGAACCAGTTTGTTCTGCTGTAGATGGTGATATAATTGGAGGACCGTCTCTCTCAACACTTGTAGTTGTTTGTTGAGGTGAGTCTGGTACTGGAATGTTATCAGGTTGAGCAGCGAAATTAGGTGAGACCTCAGTAGGACGGTATTCAATTGTGTCATCAAATAGTGGAGCAAACAAGGTTTCTAATTCTTTGCGATTGAGTGGCAATGGTTCAGCCGAAGATTCCGGAGAGTTAAGATGGTTGAATTCGGGTCCTAAGCTGTGTTGCTCAGAAGCCATTTGTGTGAGTTCATCAAAATTAGCGTGAATGGTTTCTTGAATTTCTCTTGTACGACGATTCCATATCCGAAAACCTTTGGAATTTTCACAGTATCCAACGAACACTCCGATGTCAGCCTTTGCTTTAAGTTTACCTAAATCGTCACGATCATTTTTCGGATAACAAAGTGCTCCAAATACATGAAAGTAATCGATGTTCGGTTTCCTTTTGTGAACAATTTGATAAGGTGTTTTACGATGACGTTTTGTGATCGTGCAACGGTTTTGGGTATAACATGCAGTTGAAACAGCTTCCGCCCACAAGTAATCTGGTAATTGAGCATTAATCAACATAGTTCTAGCAGCTTCCACTAACGTCCTGTTGCGTCTTTCAACAACTCCATTCTGTTCAGGGCTTCTAGGAATAGATGTTTGATGTTCAATTCCCACTTTCTCAAAGTATGACCGAAGTGTCTGATTCTTAAATTCAGTTCCATTGTCAGTTCTGACGATTCGTACCGTGTTGCGTAGTTGAACTTGAATTTTAGTGAGAAAGGTGATGATCACTGAAGGAGCCTGATCTTTACTTCATAGAAAATAAACCCAAGTCCATCTGGAATAATCATCCACAATTACAAGAATGTAGCGTTTACCGTTGATACTTTGAACACACATCGGTCCACACAAATCCATATGAAACAGTTGCAGATCATGATTCGTACTATGCTCAGGTTTATTAGGAAAATGAGCACGAGTACTTTTTCCTTGTTCACAGGCTGGACATAAGTGATCTTTGGTAAAGCGGAATCTTGGAAATCCATCAACAAGTTTATAACGAGCAAGGTCAGTCATGGTTTTGAAATTCAAGTGCGAAAGACGTTTGTGCCATAACCAAGATTTAGTCGATTCCGCTTTGGAGAGAAGACATATCGGAGATGTTGCAATCATATCTGACATTGATATTGTATAAAGATTGGAGCCATGTGAGCCAGACATTAGATCGTTTCCTTGTAAGTCACGAACAAAGCAAGTTTTCTCACGAAATGCAACTTCTAGATCCCCATCATAGAATTGACCAACAGAGAAAAGGTTGTGTCCAAGGCCTTCCACATAGTAAACACGGCTGATTTCGATGTTCCCACTTACATAGTCACCATATCCCATGATTAGAGCGTAATGATCATTCCCGAATCTGACAGTACCAATGAACTTTGAGACAAAGTTTTTCAACAGTTTAAGATTGCCTGTCATATGTCGGGTGCATCCGCTATCAACAATCCAGAGAACAATTTGTACCACCTGCATCACAAGAAGAGGACATGGATGGAACAGAAGTAAGGGTGGAACCCAAAGAAACTGCAGGTTCGTGTTGGTTAGAAGCACATTTATTCAACAATTTAGGAATCCATTTAAAGTCTGGTTTGTGTTGTAACCAACGTTGCCAATTCCAACTAGTTCGTGTTTTCTTAATTGTGAATTCACTAGTGTTTGGCTGATTCCTAGACTTGTTCTCTACACTTATGGGGGTGACATCAACATCATTAGAAACCATAGGAGGCGGCTTTCCTAAGATAGACTTAGAGGCAGTAGTGGGCCTAAGAGGAATGCTTGTCCTACGTTTCTTATGACAATTAAGTAGAGAATTAGCAATACATTTTGTATGATCACCAGATGATACACTTTTACGACAAAACACACAAGATGCATTAATATTCAAAACATTCAAAGGTTCATCATTCGTTACATTTAGATTTTGATTACAATTTGCCAGATTAGAATCTAAATCTGAAGCAACATGAGTTTTATTCAAATTCCTAAGTTGGTCTTCTACTTCTTGAGCTTCTAGTGATCCTCTTTTACGTTGCTAGAGCCTATTCTTCTTTTTACTTTTTCGCTTGGGTCTGCTAACGCTACTAGTGGAGACTAGTCCTGTAGAAGTGGAGTTATCAACATTAGTGTTTTGAACAACATTTCCTTTATCAGTTTTGTCTAATTGATACATTCCTGGTGCTATTACCGTGGTGTCAACAAACTTTCCTTTTTGGAGTATCTTAATTTTCTCTTTCAAATCAATGATGATGTGATTCTTATCCTGAATATTTGACTCAAGTATGCCATTGCAATATTTAATGTCTATGTGGTTTTGTAGAAATGCGTCATTTTCAATTTTTAAATCCGCAATTTCTTGCTCGTATTTGAGACACAAACTTTTGAAAGACTCATTGTTTTTGCAAAGCTGACAAGAGTTTGAAATATTTTGATTTTGAAGTTTCAATTCCCGTTCAAGACTTTGAGCTTGACACCATTCAATCCTCTATTTGAGTAGACAAATTTCTTTTGAAAACTGTTTTGTCACATCATCATTTGTAATTCTCAACTTATCATTTTCCTGTTTGAGTGTCTCAATTTCCGCATTCAACAAGTTATTATCAACACAAAAATCATCCATAAGCATAGAAGTACCAGATTTATAGAGATCATTCATGATAACAGACAAAATATCAGCACTGAGAACTTGTTCCAAGAGTCGATCATCATCTTTTTGTAAAACTCGATTTCTTTGCTTTTGAGCCAAAATTTCATTTTCAGTTGAGTTGAAAACGTTTATCATATTTTTGACCTCGTTTTGAAGTTCCTGATCCCAACGTGTAGCACAGAGACGGAGGTGTTTGACAATTGGCAGCATTTGTTTTTGAAAAATATCTCTCTTTTCTCGCTCGTAAGCGGATTGAAAAGTTTCAACTTTTATTTCAGAGTTGCGTGCAATTGTTTCCTCCAAAATTTCGATGTCTTCCATAAAAGTTTTGTAATAGTTTAAGACACGACAACTTTTTGGTAAAGGTGTAAGTTCACCGGATGATGGTAAAGGACCATTTATTTGTGCTACAGTTTGGACAGGGGCCGCATTAGAGGATGAAACATATGACTCTTCGACAAACCATGATTTCTCAGGTAATTCCTTTTGAGTAACAAAGGATTTAGAAAGAGGTGGAGCTTTTGAATAGTCATATGGTGTCCAATATTGAACATAACTCATTTTTGATCGACTCTCGTCTTCAAGTTCTTCTTCTTCCTCAGTATCAAAAACAACAGCACGCACAATTGTATTATCAAACATGTGATCTATACTGTAAATCTTAGGATTTTCTTTGAATGCTGTGTGAAGAAACATTGATTTGAAATCTTAAAGTGCAAATCCTTTATCGGGTCTCGGTTTTAAAGCAAATTTTTGAATTGTTGTGACAGAGTTCCCGTGTTTGTAAACTATGTGACGAAATTCTTTGAGTTGTTTTTCAAGATCAACAATATCACCGAGTAAGTCATCTATATACTTCCTTTTTCGTATTTTATGTTCACAAAACTCCTTTTTGTAATTTGACAATTGTGTTTCTGTTTTTGAAAGAACTGTTTGAAGACGTTCAACTTGCATTTTTAATTCACACTTTTCACTTTCGAGTTTTGAAATCAACTTTCCGTTTGACTCAATTAAATCTTGTATTTTGCGTTGAAGATCTTGTTCTTTATTGTAAGAATCTTGAAAAGCTTTTTCAAAACTTTTTGCATTTTTAATTTTGTCTTCCTGATTTGAAAGTTGAATTTTATAACATTCAATATCTCTTGCAAGTGACGCATTTTTTTCTTATAAAGCTTTGTTTTTCTCGTTGCATTTTATGATTTGCAATTGTTGTGCATCCAGTTGTTTAGATAACAATATTAGGTCAGGGTCTGGATCAAATGATGGTTCATGTTGTTCTAAATGATCATGTTTATCATTCTCAATAGGATCATCAAATGAAACATCTGTGTCATCATCAAATATGACAACTGTGCTTATTTGTTCATCTGTTTGAGAAGATGAAGATGATTTAGATGGAACAACTTGCGCCATATCTGATTCAGAAGCAGAGGGTGAGGTTATTTCATGTATTAGGCATGCTTTTTGGTCATGTACCTGAGACAAGCCGTCAGTGTCATACACTGGACCTGAATCATTAAACTGAAGTTCCTGCATGTTGGCCATAAGCATCACAGCTGCATTGGCTTCCAGATCTTCCATATCATCATCATTGTACACATTTGCCATGAAGTTGTTGTCTTGTTCAGGGAAATGTCCATCTTTTTCATCTTGAAGAGCCATGAGTAATGCCTGCTTGTGAAACTTACTACCCCGAGTTCTCGGTTTGGGACATGCTGTCGCTATATGACCTTGTTCATTACAATTGTAGCACCATGCTGCATTCCCTGAGTTGGAGTTTCGTGTAGCAACTGGTTCGGACCTTTGCTGAGAAGACCCTGAGTTGTTCCTGAACCCCGCATTGTTACTAAACCTCTGACCATTCCCAAAGTTTCCTGAAGAACTTCCTGAACCAGATTGACCATAGCTACGATTCTGAATTTCCACTCTTCCATCATTGACAACAGCTTGATTCCTTGTGTTAGAAGATGAACATTGACGGTTGTTTGTTTTGTTGGAGAATTTGCTAAAAGCACGAGCAATAAGAGCAAGTCCCCGATTCAACGTATTAAAGTCATCATCGTCATCGTCATTGGAGTTTGAGTAGTACACAGCATCATTGTTGTTTAACGGAACAAGTTGAGTAGAAGCATTCTATGGAGATGAATCATAAGGGACCATTTGGTTCGAGGTGGAAGATTGTGGATAACTGAAGTAGTTTTGCTCTTGAACATATGCATGATTTGACATTGGTGGTGGAGCATAGGGAGATTGAGCTATGAGAGCCAAAGAATTTGGTGTTGGTGTTGGTGTGTATCCTCCTCGTAGAGCTCGATCTTTTTCAACTTCAGGTTCATGGTGTTTCAGGAAATCATACAACAAACCATATGGAGCATCATGAAGATTTTTTGTTTGACGAACAAATGTCACATATTTATGCCAATCAGGGCCAAGACTACCAACAAATTTGGAGTTCACAGCGATCCTTGGTACTGTGATTTTGTGACGTTCCAGATCATTGACCACATTTGTGAAACGATGATAGTAGGATTCAAGTGACTCTCCTGGTTCAATTGTGATGTCAGTGTATTCCATGTAGAGTTTGGATTCCATATCATCTTTGTTCAACTGAGTGCCTTCCATAAGGAGATGAACGTGTTCCCACATAGCTTTGGCTGTTTTCTGAGCATCGACACTTCGATAGATTGGATTAGGTATACCTTGAAGTATATAAGCCATTGCATACTCATCAGCTTCATGATGTAGTTTCTGTTCTTCAGTGAGTGCAGATTCTGGAAGGGGTCTATCACCAGGAGGACGTGGAGGATCAGCATGTGGATCACCAGCTTCAAATCTTGTTGGCCACTCAAATGGTCCTTCAAGTATCACTTGCTTCAAGAATTTTCCATGAGGTTTCTTTAATTCAAGAAATCGTAAGAATCGACTTGACCATTGAACATAGTTCCCAGGTGTTAGCATTGGAGGTGTTTCAAGTGATCCTGCCTCATGTCGGGATTGTTGAGTTGTAATAACTTCACACATTCTGTCAAACCAGTGAGGTTGTTTGGAGGAAACCTGAGTGTTTTGTTGTGGCATTTGATATGGTTGTTGTTGAGGAATGATTTGATGTTGTTGCATCATTAGGTAATGTTGTAGTGGATTAAACGGTTGAGCGTGTGATTGTGAAGGTTGTTGATACGGTTGTTGCTGATGGTATTGTTGTTGCTGATACTGCTGATGTTGCTGAGGATGAGAATGAGGGAAGTAGTAATTAGGTGGTTGAGACATCTTAGAACACTTGTGTAGAAATGGATCTTTTGTAGAAGATTGAAATGCACGTTCCTTTGATTAAGTCCAAAATCCTTGGGGTAAGTAGAATTCTTACGCGTAACTTTAATCTTACGCGTAAACTTTTAGGTTATGCGTAAAGAGTTAGTTATGCGTAAACAATAAGTTTAGGCTTAAGTTTACTCTTTACGCGTAAGCTTTGGCTTATGCGTAAGTTTAGACTTATGCGTAAGGTTAAACAACCAAACAAATCTTCCAAACTTATCCAAGCTTGAAAGATATTCGAAGTCGAAGTATTCCACTAACTTATCCAAGCTAGGGAAGTACTGAGTCACCGTAACACAAGGAGAAGATCTTTGTTGAAAGTTAAGCGTAGGATCTGAAACTTACGTGTAGGATAAACTTATGCGTAAAGCTTAGGCGTAGGATCTGTCTTGTGCGTAGGAATTCCCACTTACGCGTAGAAATAGAATTTACTCGTAGGTTTTTAGTCGTAGACTTCCAAGTTACACGTAAGATCAGGGTTTTGACCTTAGTTACGCGTAAAAAAAGGGTTTTAGCCAAAAGTTACTCGTAGAAAGGACAAAAAGTACTGTTTACAGCTTTTTAATCGTACTGTTCACTAAAGTTACGCATAAACTGGTCAGAAACTTGAAAAATCTCAAATTTCTTAAGAAAAAATGCTTAGAAATAAGGTACTTTTGATCAAATAACTTCACCAATACTTAGAAAACACTAACTATTGAAGATTATGCTACCAAAAAACTAGTTTTCCAATATCAAAGAAGCTATAAAACCTTAAAAACCTTAAAAAATCACAACTTTATGCAAAAACTATGCTTCAAATCACTATATCAACCTTGAAACTTATCCAAGCTTCAAGATTTGAGTGAAAGAAACTAAGAAAAATGCAAAAAGATGAAGAATAAGTACCAAATACCCACGTTAAGACCAAGAAACACACTTCAATCTCTATTTGGCGAATGATACCACTTGTTAGGTCACCATTTATGTAAACACAAGTATGATTTAGAAAGAAATAAGATGAGAATGAGAGATGGTTGATTATGAGACAATATGAAAAGTGAAAGAGCAAGAGTTTCCTTAAGATAATCAAATAACCAACAAACATTATGTTTACATAAGCTTTCTATTTATAAGGGAGGAGTTAGGGCAACACTCCCTTCCTCCCTTATGTCTCTAATACGTGGGCTTTCAAACCCATAGGGCTTTAATACATAAGCCTTGTAACATGAAACATAATGAAATAAATACTAAAGCAACCTATTACAAAATGTAATGACCGAGACTTGACTAAATACAAAAGTATGATCCCAACAAAAAGGTCTTTTGAATAATAAGGAAAAGTTGTTTGAAATGTCAAAGACTCAAATGAATGAGAATTGCTCAGCGGTTCTTCTTAAAAAACTACCCGAAAAGCTTGAAGACCCTAGGAAGTTTCTCATTCCATGCAATTTTCCGGGTATGGTTCAATGCTTCGCCTTGGCCGATCTTGGTGCTAGCATTAACCTAATGCCATTATCATTTTGGAAAAAGTTGTCTCTTCCTAACTTGACACATACGCTTATGACCCTCGATCTTGCCGACCGATCTACGTTTCGTCCAATTGGTATAGCCGAGGATATTTTGGTCAATGTTGGGAAATTCAATTTCCCTACAGATTTTGTGGTTGTTGATTTTGATGCCGATCCACGGGTTCCTCTCATTCTCGGGAGAGGATTCCTACGGACCGGTCATGCTTTAATTGATGTATACGACGAGGAGATTACCTTACGTGTTGGAAATGAAGCCGTTACTTTCAATCTTAACCAAACCGCGAGATACTCCTCCGATTACGATGTTTCTTCCGTCAACCGAATCGATGTTATCGATGAAGCTACGGAGGAGTATTCTCAAGAACTTCTTGGTTTTACCGAAAATGCTTCAAGTGGCAATCCCACTCCTTCTTTTGAACCAATCGTCTCCAATTCTTCCCCTTCCCTCACTCCATTTGAGGTAAGTGATCTTACTTGGGAAGAAATAAAAGCTTGCCTTTCAAATGATTCAGTTTCATCGGAAATTGATAATTCTGACTTTGATCCGAAGGGGGACATTTTATTAATTGAGAAACTTTTAAATGAAAACCCGATTATTTCTTCCCCTCCAATGGACCTAAAAATGGCAGACGTAAAAGAAGTAAAGTCGTCTATTGAGAATCCTCCGGAGCTCGAGCTCAAGGATTTGCCTCCTCATCTCGAATACGCATACTTGGAAATTAATGATAATTGCCCGTTATAATCTCAAAAGGCCTTAAAGATGAGGAGAAGACACGACTCTTAGATGTGCTTCGGAAGCATAAAAGTGCAATTGCTTGGCAAATATCCGACATTAAGGGAATCGACCCTCGATTTTGCACTCATAAGATTCTACTTGAAGATAATCACAAAGCTTCCGTCCAACAACAATGACAGGTTAATCCACAAATCCACGAAGTGATAAAAAAGGAAGTTATAAAACTCCTTGACGCTGGAATGATTTATCCGATCTCGGATAGTTCATGGGTTAGCCCAGTTCATTGTGTGCCAAAGAAGGGCGGAATCACTGTTGTGAAGAATGACAATAATGAGCTTATACCGATTCGACTTGTGACCGGATGGAAAGTTTGTATCGACTACCGCAAGTTGAATAATGCGACACGTAAAGACCATTTCCCGCTCCCTTTTATGGACCAAATGCTTGAACGATTAGCGGGAAATGAGTTCTATTGTCTTTTGGATTGCTTTTCTGGGTACCTTCAAATTCCCATTGATCCCCAGGATCAAGAAAATATCACTTTTACTTGCCCGTATGGAACGTTTGCCTATCGTAGAATGCCCTTTGGTTTATGTACGCTCTAGGCACGTTTCAACGGTATATGATGGCCATTTTCTCCGATATGATTGAAAAAACCATGGAAGTGTTCATGGATGATTTCTCCGTCTATGGAAATTCTTTCGACTCTTGCCTCTCCCATTTAGAGAATATGCTAATTCGGTGTGAAAACACTAACTTAGTTCTAAATTGGGAGAAGTGCTACTTCATGGTTAAAGAGGGCATAGTCCTCGGCCATAAGATATCCAAATCTGGGATTGAGGTAGATCGTGCCAAAGTTGATGTTATTGCTAAGCTACCTCATCCTACGACCGTCAAAGGAATCCGAAGTTTCCTTGGTCATGCTGGCTTTTACTGACGTTTTATACAAGACTTCTCCAAAATAGCCCGGCCTCTGACCCACCTTTTAGAGAAAGATGCTCCGTTTAACTCACAAATGAATGCATCGATGCATTTAATTTCTTAAAGAAGAAGTAAACGGAGGCACCAATCTTAGTTGCCCCCGATTGGAGCATACCATTTGAGCTAATGTGTGATGCTAGTGATTATGTCATTGGTACAGTTCTGGGGCAACGTAAGAATAAGTACTTTCAACCAATACACTATGCAAGTAAGACTATGAATGACGCCCAACATCACTACACAACTACCGAAAAAGAGATGTTAACGGTTGTCTATTCTTTTGAGAAATTTAGACCTTATTTGCTCCTTAAGAAATCCATAGTGTATACGGATCATTCAGCCCTGAAATACTTAATGGAAAAGCAAGAAGATAAGCCACGCTTAATGCGGTGGGTTCTTTTGCTCCAAGAATTTGATGTCGAAATTAGAGACAAGAAAGGAGCTGAGAACCTTGCTGCTGATCACCTTTCACGACTTGAGAACCCCCATCAAAGTGCTCTTGAGAATAAGGAAATCACCAAAACATTTCCTCTCGAGACACTTGGGAGTGTGACTAAAATTGACCAAAGTACCCCATGGTTCGCCGATTTTGCGAATTACCGTGCAGGGAACTTCATTAGGGAAAGGATGTCGTCCCAACAAAAGAAGAAATTCTTTAAAGATGTCCAACATTATTTTTGGGACGACCCCTATTTGTTCAAAGTCTGTGCGGATCAAGTGATCCAGCGGTGTGTTCACGGTACGAAAGCCATTGAAATTCTTAAGGCATGCCATAGTGGACCCACGGGGGGACATCATGGTGCCAACTTCACCGCAAAGAAAGTGCTTGATTCCGGCTTCTATTGGCCGACGATTTATCGAGATGCCCATGAATTGGTGAAATCATTTGATTCTTGCCAACGTCAAGGGAAAATTTCTCAAAAAGATGAAATGCCACAAAATGCTATTCAAGTTTGTGAAATTTTTTACGTTTGGGGCATCGATTTCATGGGGTCATTCCCGTCATCAAGAGGAAATAAGTATATTCCCGTGGCCGTCAATTATTTGTCCAAATGGGTTGAAGCGAAGGCGCTCCCCACTAATGACGCCCGAGTAGTTGTTAAATTCTTGAAAAGTCTCGTTGCCCGATTTGGTGCACCTCGAGCCATCATAAGTGACCGTGGGACCCATTTTTGCAATGATCAATTTGCCAAAGTAATGCTTAAATATGGTGTCACACATCGTCTTTCTACGGCTTATCATCCACAAACTAGTGGTCAGGTGGAGGTGTCCAATCGTAGCCTTAAAAGAATATTAGAAAGGACAGTAGGAGAGCACCGTGCCTCATGGGCCGATAAACTAGACGATGCTTTATGGGCTTTCAGGACCGCTTACAAAACTCCCATTGGGTGTACTCCATATAAGCTGGTTTACGAGAAGGCTTGTCATTTGCCCTTAGAACTTGAGCACAAGGCCTACTGAGCCTTAAAACATGCAAATTTTGACTTGAAAACCACGGGTGATCACAGAAAAGTTCAATTGAATGAGTTGTCGATCTACGTGATCAAGCTTACGAGAATTCTTTGATATATAAAGAGAAAACAAAAAGTCTTCATGATGCCAAGATCAAAGACCGCGTTTTCAATGTTGGTGATCAAGTGCTTCTTTTTAACTCTCGTTTGAAGATTTTCTCGGGTAAGCTCAAAACCCGTTTGTCTGGACCATTCACCATAACACAAGTATTCCCTTATGGTACCATTGAGTTAACTTAACCCGATGGTCCTAATTTTAAGTTGAATGGTCACCATTTGAAACACTATTTCGGAGGGGATGTACCAACCATGGTAGTCCCGGATCTCCAGACTTTCCCCAAGGATGATTGAATTCAGGGATCGAGTCAAGCTACGTGACTCGGAAATCAAAAACAAAGCGCTTCGTGGGTGGCAACCCATGCTTATCCAATTTCATCTTCTTATTTTCTTATTTCGAACAAATAACGTGAGGAGGGGGTGCCTCTTCTACTCTTGTGTTCTGTGGTTGTTTGTGATGTTTGTTTAGGATTGTCCGTGATTTATGATGACTCTCGTGCTCGTTATCTTCTCTTCATTCGAGTCTCATTTCATCGATGCTTTTGGAAATCCTATATCCGTTAATCTTATCGACTAACGTTTTCTTTGGCATAATTAATAAACGGCCATAGAATTTTGTTAGAATTGCCTTAACCCACAAAACATTGAGGACAATGTTTCATTCTAGTCTGGGGGATGGTGAATCTTCGATTCGATTTGACCTTGCATTTTTCACATGTCGTGTACTCTTGCAACTCCGTTTTCCACCAAAAATGAAAAAATTGAAAAAATTTGAAAATTTCAAAAATTTTGAAAAAAAATCAATGAAAATGTCATGAAAAAGCACAAAAAAATGAGAAAAATTGAAAAAGTTGTGCAAAAATATAATAAGTTTTGTTGAACCTAAGACCTTGATAGATCTTTGAGCACTCGTGGATCGTTAGTTATGTTAATGTAATCAATAACACACTAAAAGAAAATCTCTGTAACTTGTATTCTAAAGCGGAAACAAACACAAGTATGAACAACTGAATACTAAGAACACTTGATCCTCTATGGATCTTTTAATTATACTGAAAGTGTTTTCTAAAAAACGTGTACTCAATACATAAACGTGTGTTCCTTTTATACACAAGGAACCCTAAACCGTTTCACAAGAAACGTATATTCTAAAAACTTTAAAAGATATGCATTATCACTTCCTAAATAAAATCATGCATGTCCTAACTATATTACATAAAATACGGAATAACTATATCCGTAAAAACTAATAATGCTGAAACTAGACTTTAGCAGATACACTGCTTCAGCAGGAACCAGCTCTTCAGCAGTATCCTTCAGCAGTAACCGTCAGCAGAATTCTTACTTAGCAGAATTCCCAACAATCCTCCCCTAATCTTGAATTTGACTTGGTTAAGTTCAAGATTCTTGATAGATCTTTAAAATGACAAACCAAGAGGATTGAAGTCGAACAACAGCAGCAAAGAATCATCATCAGCAGGATCTCTATGATCAGCACATACTTGAAAACTCCATTCTTTGCAGCAACAAATGACCAAATGTACATCAAATCAAATTAGTTTCATACTATTCTCATCACATTCAGGAGTGTTAACTCCTGTGAGAGGTGAATCATTGAAAAAAATGGATTTGATATCTCTTTACCAATAGCCATCACTACTGGAGTAGCCAAATGTTTAAGTTCGAAAACTATGGTACACTGATGACCATATGATTTTTAGCAAATCATCAGCTATAAACGGATTTGAGTTGTCTTTACCTGTAGCCGTTTGCTCAGGACTAGTCAATTATTTGGTTGATTTAATCACCTTGGTAAATTGAATACCAAATATGATTTTCCACTGCCTTTACCACAGGCCATACACTTGTGGGCTAGCCAATTATTGGGAATCCATAAAGGGAAAATCCATGGTCAATTGACAACCATTCAACTCTCAGTTGTTAAGCATGGGTGAGTTGAGTACCCAATAGTTTTTAGCAAACTATTACAACTATCAACAGATTTGACATGTCTCTACCAAAGCTGTACCCTTTGGACTAGCCAACTTTTTGATAAAATAGTCAACATCAGGTAAGTTGATAACCAGATAAGGTGTGATATCAACCAACACCATAACCTGCATACAACATACACAATACTATACAAATCTGTTTCTTTTTTTTTCTTTTTTTTTTTTAAATTAGAAGAAATAAAGAAATATATAACAAAATACCATACCAATACCCAATCATTCCAAATAAGTTTCAATACGAACACCATGCTGAGTTTCCAGTTCCTTCTTAACCAAAATACTCCTCTTGATAGCTCTAATCAACTGTTCAGCCATATGCATATCATTCCCAATCATATCCAAAGGAACAGTAAGTTTTACTTCCAGCAATTGGTTCATAACACCTATTGTGATTGGATATATGACATCTGCCCAACAATACAAGGTTTTGCCAGTGGTAGTAGTGATCATATGAACATCAGGCAGAGGAAAGTATTTCCAAGTATCAACTACCCAATTCTTCTGTCCTTTCTACACATGAAATCCAGTACCAGTAAAAAGATGAGAATCATAGAGGACTTGTAAATCTCCCATCAAAAACGTACCAATCCCTTCAGGTTGATGAGATTTATAATAAGTAACAACCCATCCATATAGAGAAATAATGTCTTGCCTATCCACCATATGTAAAATTTGACTTAGAAAAGTAAACTCTTTGGTGGAACCATCTTGTCTGTGAAGTACATTGACTTGTCCTTGACCAGTTGGAGAGTCAACAAGTTCCCATTTAACTACTCTCTCCCAAACAATAGGATTGTCATCATCAGAATCAAAGTCAATAAAAGTACTATCCTTAGGTGATTCTCCCTTAGAGGCTTTTCTCTTCTTAGCCACAGTCTACTTCCTAGTACCAAGGGCAGCAGGAGTAACAAGTGGAGTCTCATCAGGAGTCTCATCAGTGGGAACTAGTTCTGAAGCATCAAGAGATACACTCTTTGGATCTTCAGAAGGAATGGATTCTGAAGCTTTAGGAACATCTGCTGAAGTATCATGAGAAACATCCTTTTGATCTTTAGTAGAAATAGGTTCAGAGGTAGGAGCTTCAGTGAAAACAGACTTTGGAACTACAGGAACAGCTGATGAAGCATCAATAGTAGGAGAAGAAGATCTACCAACATCTGAAGGTGCAGAATGCTCCACACTAGTATCAGCTGCAATATCAGTAGATGGTGAAGGAACAACATCAGTAGAATCATCAACCTAAATTAGCACTGAAGGAGAATGAATATGCTCCTGAGCACCAAATGAAGACTCAGTGGAATCTGTGGGCTGATCAGCAGAATCATCAAGCCTGATCCTCTTAGCAACAGGCCTATCCATAAGTCTGCCACGCTTCTCTAACACATCTGGAACATTGATACCTGAGGAATGAAGATTAGAGATGATCTTGTCATAGTAGAAAGTGAGTTGAGTGTCTGAAAAGCCCCAAACTTTCTTTTGAGTCCATCCTGATCCAAACATAGAACACCCTTGATTCTTGACAAAATTCCTCATATACTTTTTAATCTCTCCTTTTGTCCATGGTCTGTCCCTTAGCTCTTTAGCTTTTCTCTCTTCCTCTACTTGCCTCTGTAACTTAACTCTTTCAACCATCCTTTTAGCAAAATCAGTCTCATGATAATCAACTCCAAGTACAGATTTTGCCAAATCAGGCTTGACAGAGACTTGAGAAGCCAAATTTTCCCATTGCTCAGCAGATAACCTCTTAGCAATTTCATCTAACTCCTTTTGTCTTTCAGCAGGTAGTGTATGAGTAAGTGGATGACCCATTTGATCCAAATCAGCCTGTATCTTTCTAGCAAGTTCCTCAGATGCCTTTATATCCAAATCTCTCTTAGTCTTTGTAGCCTCCTCTTTTGCTTCCTCTTTAGCTTGCAATTGTGCTGAAAGCTGTTCACTAAGCTTCTCATTAGCAAGTTCTTGCTTAGTTTTCTCTCTAGAAGGAAATGTTGAAGCTATCATAACAGATTTTCCTTTATCTGTCTGAGTGGAAGTAGCTTCAGGAGGAACAGAAGTCTGACTAGTAGTATCCTGTGCTGGAGAACCATCAGGATAATCAACATATAGATCTGCTGATTCATCAGCAGGAACTTCCTCTGGCATTGGATCAGCTGATGTTGTCTTGTTAGAGGATACCACATATTCCTTTCCAGCAACAAAGAATGTATCTGCTGATTGAGAAGCATCATCAGTGGTCTTTTCAGCAGGAACATTACTGGTTGGTTCATTCTCTTGAAGATCAACATCTATCATAAGAATCTCATCCCCATTAGACACTTTAGAAGATTCAGTAGCTTTCTTTGCCAAATATTGTCTTTTGCTGAAATGAATTGTCTGCTTGGGTTGGGAATCTTTGGGAGAAGAAGCATGAGTTTATCTAGCAACTTCAGCCAAAATCTTAAGGGAATCCAAATTACTCTCCTGAGGCACTTCAGCAGCATCAGTTACATTATTTCTTTTCTTTTGCTGATTAAGTTGTACCTCCAAATCCAGAACCCTGCTTTTCAGCAAGTCAACCTCACCACCAAGAGTAGACTTGGTATCAGCAAGCTCCTTTTGAAGAGCATCAGTCTTTCTAATATACCTGCAAAGCAAATCATGTACAGAAGTGAGAGTAACAGGGTCCTCTGCTCCACCAACAGATTGCTCAGTGGTAAAAGGAGCTTCGTTGAACCTAGTAGACATATGTACAACATTGGGAGAGCCTTCATCAAATGCCTCTCTCACAGGACTAGGTGTAGGTAATCTAGTAAACTCAGGCTCAAGAGATGTAGGTACTTGTGTACCAAGAGACTGAATTGTCACTTCAACCTCAGGAGTTAGCTCAACAGGAGCAACCTGACTTGGTGATGGAACAGGACTAGGTGACAAAGGTAAAGGGGAAGGTGGAGGTTGGTCAAAAGTAACAGGTAATGGTTCAGCAGTTGTAGATGGCTCTCCCTCATTTACCACTGAAGGATTACCATCAGCAGCAACACTAGAAGATGATGGATTACCATCATCAGCAGCATTTGGAGAGGGCATATGACCAGTATCATCATCCTCAACTGCATCATCATTGCCATGTGGCAACATAACAGCTAATAGAGGGCGATGTTCCCCATTATAGTTAGTTTGCATAGAGGCAAATAACTTAGAACCAAGACTCTTAATAGGCACATGAATTCTTTCTTCAGTGGTTATGTCTAATATTATTTGTAGAAACCTAGGATACATTAAAAACTTATGACTTTGTTTCTCAATATTTTCTAGCATATTAGCAAAAATAAACTTTGAGAAATTATAAGTTAACCCTTTAGAAAGACAGACAATACCAGAACCCAATTGGGCAGAGAACTGATCCCAGCCACCACACTTATTGCTGATACATTGGAGCAGCAAGTGCACCAAATACCTCCACTTGGGACAGAACTGATTCTTTAACCACTTAGTTGTGTCAGTGCTTTGATAACCAGCTTCCCTTAACCCAGCAAGTATCTCTTCAGTGTTGGAGTGAAAAACACCATTCTCATCATCCAAATGAAGCTTAGTCCTTATCAAACTTTCAATCACCACATACTCATTACCATCAATGTTAGCCACAATCTCTATGTCAGATCTTTTCCTAGCAGATGCCCAAAACTGCTTCACCATAGATTCATATATCACATTTGGAGAATGTGTTAAGGCATAATGAATCTTTGAACGCTGTAGAAACTCCAGCATTGAATCATACTCTTCATGACCCTTAGCCTTTTTCAAAATAGCAAACTTGTTATGATCTTTCTTGAATTGAAGTCGTGCCATTTGAATTATTTTGCAAGAGATGGTTATGAATTATGAAAAGAATGATGGGTTTAAATGGAGTGATGGGAGAATAATTTATTTTAGGCAAAGATATGCAAAGTAGGTTATATTTGGAAGTTCCCCAACCGTGGTCAAAATTATCGGAACAAACTATTGACCATGTCTGACGTGTAAAGTGGATCTATCCAATTTCAAAATTACCCTTCAGCAGAAATGAAAGTCAATCTGTTGATGGATGGTCAATCAGCAGAAACCAATCAAGAGTAAAAAAATATCTTCAGTGAATATCTTGATTTTTATTGTGCCACCCAACTCGAATTAATGATCATAAAGCCTAGACTTCGCCTATTTAATAACCCCCAAATCACACTTCTCAGATATCAATTTCCCCCAAATCATATCAAAACCCTAATTTCACAATTATCCTAAATTCATCACCAAATAATGTCTTCTAAACCCGAAATTATTGACCTGACCTCCTCCTCTTCCTCATCAGATGATCTTCCTCCGTATCCTTCTGAATTAGATGATTCAGATTATGCTAGAGAGTTGGAAAGAAGATGGAATGCTTTAGAGAAGGGGGAACCAAGTAATGCCCCCGTTCCTACTGAGAGACAATATGTCTCTCCCTTCATCTTTACTTCTGATGAAGACTCTTCAGAGGATGAAGACGAAGATCCATCATTTCTTCCTCCTTCCACACCAGATAGATCTCAACCAAGGCCAAGGAAGAGAAATCCATCTCTTCCAACATCACGGGGTGTGGTGTTGGGTCTTCCTGCTCCAGGATCTGGTGCTTCATACCATGGACACAGGGGAAAGGGCAAGAAGGCAGAGGTGGTAGGTAAAGGGAAAGGGAAAATAGAGTAGGTGATGATGGGATGTTGCCAAGGACCAAAGATGTAAAAATAGGTTCTTGAGCATCTTCTTGCCTTGAACTGAAGATATAAAACTAGGTACTTGAGCATCTTCGTCGTCATCATCATCATTCTTCCTTTCCATTTTCACCTTCAGCTTCTTCATCGTACTGGTCATGCATATCCACCAGCCCTTTTGTAATGGATGATAGAAGCTTAGTATTGATTTGGTAGTCTTAGCATAGGAATGATCTTGTATTTCACTTTGAAGTTGTATGTAAGCTGTAAATTGTTTCTTGAATGAATGAACATCTTTCCTTATTTGTCAATTCTTGTGCAGTTATTCAGTAGAAACAATGTGTTTCATTATGATTGACTCTTCAGTAGAAACAATACACAGCATACATGACCATATTCCCATTGAGACAGCTCTTAAACAATGAGGACATTCTATAAAACAGAGACAGAGTAACAAAACAAACAAATCTTATAGAAACATTAGTTGGTTAGTGTTAACAAAACAAACAAATCTTACAGAAACATTAGTTGGTTAGTGTTAGCTAAACAATAATATACATAAATTATACAAAGTTTACAATCACAATCCTCCCCTGAGGCATATGCCTCCCCTGAGGCTTATGCGTCCCCTCAAACTTTGCATTCAAGGGTTAAGCATACCAATATGGACCACTAAGTGTTGAAACCTAGGTCCATCAAAAGCTTTAGTTAACAGATCTGCCACATTATCATCTGTGTGAATTTTAACCACTTTAATTAAATGTTTTTCATAAGCATCCCTGATAAAGTGGTGCCTGATTTCAATTTGTTTGGTTCTATTATGAAAAACTGGATTTTTAACAATGCAAATGGTACTTTGATTGTCAATATAAATGGTGGTATTCATGAAATTATACCCATAATCTAGCAATTGATTCTGAATCCATAGAACCTGTCCACAACAATTGGCAGCAGCAACATACTCTGCTTCAGTAGTAGAGGTAGCAACAATGGTATGTTTCTTGCATTGCCAAGAAATCAGTCTTCTTCCAAGGAATTGGCAACCTCCAGTTGTGGATCTCCTTTCCATATTGGTACCAGCATAGTCACTATCACTATATGCTTCCAGCTTAAAAGGAGATTCTTTTGGGTACCGAAGACCTAATTTGGGTTGGCCTTTCAGGTACTTGAAGATCTTTTTGACAGCATTCAAGTGAGAAGTAAGTGGAGTGACTTGGTGCCTAGAACAGGCACTCACAGCAAATGTAATGTCAGGTCTAGAAGCTGTCAAATACATCAAAGAACCAATCATGGACCTGTACAAATGAACATTCACAGGAAGATCAGGTTCAAGATTGTTCTTTGGTTTTGGAGCTTCATAGGGAGTAGTGGCAGTTCTGACATTGTCCATATCAAATTTCTTCAACATATCTTTTACATACTTATCCTGACTGATAAAGATACCATCAGGTTTCTGCTGAACTTGTAAACCCAAAAAGAAAGTGAGCTCCCCCATGGCACTCATCTGAAATTCTCCCTTCATCAAATCCTCAAACTCTCTACACCATTCTTCTGTAGTGGAACCAAAGATGATGTCATTCACATAAACTTGCACTAGAATGATATCCTTGGAGTCTTTCTTAAGGAAGAGAGTCTTGTCAATGGCACCTCTTCTGTAACCATGCTTCAGCAGAAATGTAGAAAGCCTAGCATACCAAGCTCTAGATGCCTAATGTAGTCCATAGAGAGCTTTAACAACCTTATAAACATAATCAGGATGATCTGGGTCTTCAAAACCCTTGGGTTGAGTCACATAAACCTCTTCTTCAATCTTACCATATAGAAAAGCACCTTTTACATCCATCTGATATACCATAAAACCCATATAAGATGCATAGGCCAAAAATATCCTGATTGCTTCAACTCTGGCCACTGGTGCAAAGACTTCATCATAGTCTATGCCTTCCTCTTGCCAGAACCCCTGAGCCACTAACCTTGCTTTGTTTTTCACCACAATACCCCTTGCATCTCTTTTATTATTCAAAATCCATTTTGTCCCAATTGCATATTTACCATCAGGAAGAGGGACCAGTATCCAAACCTGCTGATTCTTAAATTGCAGCATCTCTTCTTGCATTGCTTCAAGCCAACTTGAGTCAGCAAGTGCTTGAGGAACACTGGTTGGCTCTATTTGAGAAAGGAAGCAAGCAAACAGACAATGTTTGAAGTCTATATAATTGTCCCTTGGTTGATTTTAGACATAGGAAAAAAGCAACTTCACCATATTTAGTGTTCTTCACAGTACTTCTAGTTCTAACAGGTACTTGAGGATCTCCAATAACCTTTGATAGAGGATGAGCAATATTGATCCTCTTTGTTGCTGTGGTGTTGACATTGATTGTGGTGTCAAGGTTGTTGACCATGGGTCCAAACTCACTATCATAGGAAGAGGAGTTGAAGATGCTAGCCTTGGGTTGATAATTACCAAGATCAGAAGGACTTGGAAATCGTGTAAATGGTTTCTCAAAGTCTGTAGACACTTCAGTAGAAATGGGAGATTGTGCAGTAGAACTATTAGCAGTTTTGATCACCTCAGCAGGAACAGGAGAGCCTTCAGTAGAACTATCAGCAGCATCCTTGTTTCTACTGACTGTTTGTGCTGATTATTGAAGTAAGGCATCAGTCTCTTGTGCAAACTTTTCACTGAGTCTCTTAGCTTCCTGTGTTGCCGCATGTTCTTGCTTCTTGAGTCTAGCAAGATCCTCTGCATAATGTGACTCATCTTCATGCTCAGTAGCAGAATGATCACCTGCAAAATGGTTAGGTGGAAAAGAAGGTACAACAATGGTTTGTTCATCTTTTTCAGAGTCACTCTCTGAGTCATCATCCAGGGAACCTGCAGGGTTAGTAGGAGACTCTTTTGTTCCTGCAAATTGATTAGAAACATGTCTAGTATAACCCAAGTGATCAGTTAAGTAATCCAAGTCAAAATACCAAGTATGACCCTGTCCTTGAATATTAGGCTAATCTTCTAGGAATCTTAGGTTAAGAGTCTCCTCTATCCTTTTGGCATTCAAATTATACAACCTATAGGCCTTGCTATGAGCTGAATAACCCACAATATACCCCTCATCAGCTTTCCCATCAAACTTTCCCAGTGTATCAGCAGTAATCAAAATGGTCATTTTACAACCAAAAGGTTTAAGGTAATAAATATCAAGAACTTTCCCAGTGAGAAGTTCATAAGGTGTCTTGACATGAGGTCTAGTGATGGATACCCTATTCAAAACATAACAAGCAGTGCTTACTGCTTCAGTCCAGAACATAGTGGGTAACTTAGAGTCTGCAAGCATGGATCTTGCTGCCTCTATTAAGGTCCTATTTTTTCCTTTTAGCAAACCCATTTTGTTGTGCGGTCCTTGGAGTGTTGTAGTCCCTTTTTATCCCTTTAGACTTACAGAGTTCTATTAATATCACATTTTTAAACTCAGTTCCATTGTCACACCTAATGCCTTTAACCTTTTTATTTAGCTGGTTTTTAATCAGGGTAATGAATTCTTTTAAAATAGGAGTTGTTTCATCTTTAGTTTTCAAAAAGAATACCCAGCAAAACCTGCTATAATCATCAGTGATAACCAGGCAAAAGTACTTATGATCAATACTTCTGATAGGAGTTGGACCAAAGAGATCCATGTGCAGCAACTGAAGAGGTTATGAAATGGTGCTCACAGCTGTTATGGCTTTATATGAGGCTCTATGTTGCTTTCCTTTGTTGCATGCAACACAATTATGTTCATTGGTGAAGACTTTTGAAGGAAGTCCCTGAACCAGACCAAGTTTAGAAAGCTTGTTAATGGTCTTGTAATTCACATGAGCCATCCTCCTATGTCATCTTGTAGATTCATCCAGGGAAGCTTTGGCCACCAAACATGTTAGATCACCTTCTGGTTGAACATCATTCAGATTGAATGTGTACAAATTGAAGGTTCTAGGAACTCTTAGCAAGACAGTTGTATCTTCTAGAAGTTTGAAGTCCTTTGAGAGCACAAGACATTCATCCTCAGAGAAGAAAACTTTATTCTTGGTGTCACATATTTGTGATACAGAGAACAGATTGAAGTGCTGAAGTTCCTTCACATAATAAACATTCTCAAAATCTAACAGAGGTATTTTAATAGTGCCTTTCCCAGTGATTTTGCCATCTCCTCCACCAAAAGTCACATTGCCTCCTCCTTCTATAGGCACAAAGTCATGCATCTTATCCTTGTTCCCTGACATACTTCTGGAACAACCACTATCTACTATACCTACTTCAGTACTCTTCAGGGGATGATCCTACAACAACAACAATATTATACAAAAGTTAGTACACTTTGGAGACTCAAGTCATTGCTGACTTGAGCATGCCTTGTGGATCATAAGAGGTAGGCCATATAGATGTATTAGATCCACCATTGTTCTTGGGCCTGTATTGCAAATTAGGTCCCTTCTTTGTCTAAGAACAACCTGCTGAGGGCTTCACAGTAGTATCCCAATACCCTCTACCAACATACATAGAGTCAAACTGTCTAGGCCAATAACCATTATGAAAGAAAGAACTAGTGGGTCGCACATAAGGTCTAGTACCAATTCTTCTCCATGAAGAATGTTTTTCAGCAGAATTGTGTTTCTGCTGATGTGTAGCAAAAGATGGTATATCATTAACATTTTTCCACATTTGCCTAGGTTTTCTTTGACTAGCACAAACACCCATTCTTTGCTCATGAAAAGTACAATCCTTAATCAAATGAAATTTACTTCCACACACAAAACATTTCTTCATTTTAGAAGATTTATTCAAAGTGAAAGATGTTCCATAACATGAAAAAACATTCAAACCACAAACATTGATAGAATTGTTTTTAACAGAACTAGAAACATTGTTTGCAAAGAATTAAATAACAAGTCTTCAGAAGAAACTGACTTGGAATCAGCAATAACTCTAACAGGCTTGTGGGGAGTCTTAGGTGATGTCTTTGGGAAGGTCTGACTTTTCACTTGAATCACAACTGGTATATGAAGTAGACCCTTGGTCAGAAGACTTGTCACTGTCAGAACAAGAGACAAAGTCAGTAGATTTAGTATCAGGGTCTGGCAAGTCAATTGACTTTTTGCCATAAAGATGGTGTGATCCATCAAAGTCAACAGTTATAGATAGGTCTGTGCGCATATATTCTCCTCTAATAGGTCCAGGTACAGCATTCATTCCCCCTTCCTTAACATATTTTACAGGTTTTTGAAATTCTAGGACAAGTTCAGGGTCAAAAACACTGGATATATCAGGGCAAGTTAATTCCTCTGGATCTATATATTTATCATACCCTAATGCTTTTCTAGACCTAACAGATTGACTACTATCAATCAATTTATTTAAATGAGAAGCCCTTTCTTGCCACTTCTTACGACTAGCCACTTCATTATCAAAATTTAATTGCAATTCTTGTTTCTCTAGTTCTACATTAGATTTTTCTTTTTCAGTACACCTTAAATCTATCTTTGCACATTCTAAATCACTTTCTAAAACTCTTATCTTTTCTTCATATTTAAGCTGATTCTTTTGAAACCATACCTTCTGTCTTTCTAAAGTTTTTAAAGCCTTTTTATAAGCCTCAACTTCTACATAACACTCATTATATTTAGGTTTCAATTCATCATATTCTTGTTTAAGTTCATTATATCTTACACTACAGCCAAAATCATAGTTATGTACCTGAGAGATGCCCATCAAGGAAACTTTATCCTTCTTATCCTCTGTGGGGCAGTATGCCAGCATATTCACTTGTTCAGAAGTAGAAGTTTCCTCTTCAGCAGGTTCATGAACAGTCCAATTAACATGTTCATCCACAGTCACCAAAGCTTTGGAAGGTCCAGCTTTAGAAGTTCCTGATTCCAATAGATATGAGCCATATCTAACTTCATCACCAGGCTTTCTATCCTTGCATTCTCTTGAGAAGTGGCCCATCTGACCACAAGTGTAGCACTTAACCTTCCTTCTGTCAAATCTTGTTGCATCTCTTCCCTGGAAACCAAACTTTCTCCCAGACTTATTCTCAAACCTTTTGATATTAAGAGAAATCATTGCCAACTGCCATTTCAAGTTCATCTCTTCCATCTCCAATGGATCCAACTGTTCAAAATCCTCATAAGCTAGAAACTGCTGATGTTCATATCCATCAACAAAAGAGTGAAGAACATCTTCCATTATATTACTGGACTTCGATTTAGGAGTTGGTTTAGTGTGGGTATGAGCAGATGATGCTGAGGTGTAAGAGCTTGAGGCATGATGCACCGGATTTGATGTGGTGCTAACAAAGGCTGAGTGAGTGGATGGACGAATGGGACTTCTAACATCAGGCTCAAGAGATTTAAGCTTGTTGTAGAGGTCATCAAAAGAGATCATGTCTAATCCACCTTTAGTTTTGAGAGCAATTGTTACTTGCAACCAGGATGGTGGTAAAGATCTTAGAAACTTAGCATTGCAGTCCTCATTATCTGGCCTAGCCTTCAGCTGATTAAGTTGACTCAAGATCTTGTGGAACCTGTCATAACCTTTGTGGATTCCTTCTTCCTCAGATATCTGAAACTCTTGAAACCGTTGCTTCAGTATTGACTTCTTCATCCTTCTTGACTCATCATTCCCACCAAATCTAGCCTTGATGGCCATACAAATGTCCTTGGCATCTTCCATGAAGTGGAAGTCACCCATGTGGTCATCTGGTATCGCCTGAAGGAGAATTGTTCTGACTTTATTCTCCCTCTGCACGGCTAGAACTTCTTCAGCAGTTTTAGGACCTACAATGGTAACAATCCCATCAGCATCTTTGACATGTTTCTTCAAGCTGTTACCCTTCCGGACAACTTCCCAAAGATTCCAGTTAATGTTTGTGATCCAGTTTTACATCTTCATGGACCACAATTCATACTCCTCTGCATTCTTAAGGTATGGGAATTTGGCATCACTGTTTGAGAGAGTGAGTTGTTGGAGAGAAGTGGTGTTTTGGTTCTGAGTTGCATCAGATTCATCATCTGTTCCAGACATTGTTTTTGGTTGTTTTTTATTTAGAGGGTGTAAGATTGATGTTTCTTATTATCACAGAGACTCTCCCGAAGCTCTGATACCACTTGTTGAAACTAAGACCTTGATAGATTTTTGAGCACTCGTGGATCGTTAGTTATGTTAACGTAATCAATAACACACTAAAAGACAATCTATGTAACTTGTATTATAAAGCGGAAACAAACAAAGTATGAACAACTGAATACTAAGAACACTTGATCCTCTATGGATCTTTTAATTATACTGAAAGTGTTTTCTAAAAAACATGTACTCAATACATAAACGTGTGTTCCTTTTATACACAAGGAACCCTAAACCGTTTCACAAGAAATGTATATTCTAAAAACTTTAAAAGATATGCATTACCACTTCCTAAATAAACTCATGCATATCCTAACTATATTACATAAAATACGGAATAACTATATCCGCAGAAATTAATAATGTTGAAACTAGACTTCAGCAGGAACCAGCTCTTCAACAGTAAGCGTAAGTAGAATTCTTACTTAGCAGAATTCCCAACAAGTTTGAATAAATGTTTTGACACCTTGTTGACTTTCTTGCTGGCGAGAGTAGGAATAAATATTTTGACTTCCGGGCGTGTTGAGCCCTAGCTTGTTCCCTTAACCAATGATAATCACATAAGCTTGTGCTAGTCTTGTACACCAGGAGCTATAAAATGCGAATTCTTTCTTAAGAATCTGCAAGTTCCCGTACTTGACTTTATACATGCGCAGCTTAAAAGCTTTCGCTAGTCTTTTACATAAGGAGCTAGAAAACGCGAATTCTTCTTCTAGAATTTGCAAGTTTCCATATCTGACTTTATATATGCGTGGCGGATTATCGGCTAAGTATTCGCTGGTTTCATTACTTGGAATCTTAAATTGCGAAGAGCAAGAAATGATAGAGTTTATTTAGAAGTTAGATATTAAATGTGGAGTAGTGGTTCTCTTTAGAGCTCATGAGAGGTAGTTGTGGCTTTTTACTCCCATAAAATACGTCACCGATATATAATAGATGTTCTAGGTTAATTAGTGGTATTTCGGTTTTGATAATATTTAGTTCTTTATTTTCTTAAGAGAATTTTTGCTTTAAAAGTTGGGTACATATCAAGGAACACCAAAAATAAGAGTAAAAGTGAAAAAATCAAAAGTCAAAAGTTGATTATGTATGTGGTTTTGGAACTACCCGATAAGCTTCCATTGATGTTGAGAAAAAGTCAAGAAATAAAAAAATGAAAAGTATGAAAGATATGAAAAAAGTGAAAAAAGTGAAAAATGAAAAAAGTGAAAGTTGAAAGTTATGATGAATAAGAGCTTGAATGTAAATAAGTTGTTGGCGCGTGAGGTGCATGTGTATGATTCTGAATTGGACACATGAGGTGCATGTGTAGTACTCTGCAACTTATATTTATGATATTGTATGTACCAAAATTCCTTGATGTGGACCGAATTTCTATTGCAGTAGTTCTTAAGAGAAAATGGAAAACTACTTATCGTTTAAACTTAAGTGTCACTATCGGACTAAAAAGTATTGAAACAAGAAAATATGAAGCAATTCATTTCTCAACAAAAATAAAATATTGAGATACAAAAACTTAGGACATGGGAGTAAGAAGTTTCCACAATTAACTATTATGAGTAGTATTAGCATCTAATTTGTAGATAAGCTGTGATCTCGTTTGTACACTTAGTTTGGGAACTCGTGAAAAATCAAGGATGACGATTTTTATCTGTATGATCACTTTTTAATAAGAAGTGTTTCTACTCGTTGACCCTAAAAATTATTGCAAAATAATGAAAGTTCAACAAACCGTCACAAGTATGAAGTATGAAAAGTCAAAAAATATAAGTGAAAGTGGAATAAAGGAAAAATTTTGGAAAACGGAGCATTTGCGGGAATAAATGATTTTATTACTTCTTTTGAACCTCCTTGCTACTTTACAAAGTCAGTAGGAAGAGTTATGAAATTATTTATCCTAAAAGCGTGAATTGATCACATTGCATGAGGACATGACAATACCTTAGTCTGGGGGATTTTGGTATGTGTTAATTCACATACCTTTTCATAGCCAAAAACGGACCCAAATAGACTAATTATACTAACAAAATGCCAAAGAATGTGTATTTTTATGTTTGTGAACGTACAGGTACGGATATATCGTAAAGAGACAAAAATCAAGCAAAAACCGGAAAAACGGGCACGAGAGTCGGAAAAGGTCAGAAAGTCAAAGCCAGGGATCCAAAAGTCAACATTAGTCCTTCAACTACCCAAGAATGGCAAAGAAAGCCCTTGTAGTCTACTTTTGAAGTTGGCAGAATTAGCCCTTGTAATTTCAGAAAATTTCACAAATAGTCCTTGAATATTTCACTAAACTTAGTCCAATTCAAATGCAATATCAAAAGCCCAAAATATCCCAAAACCCAAGCCCAGTCCACAGTCAATCGGGTCAATACTTATACCCTGGGTCAATGGTCAATTTCGGTCAACTACTAATAAAAAAACACAAACGCGCCCTTTTACCCCCAATTCCCTTTGAACCCAGAATATGATACACCTCATGAACCCTAAGTGCACCATTGGCTTAATTGACTCCAGCCTCTCTAATTAACCAATGTTTGGTTGTTCTAGAAGGTCAACCACGTGCTTAAGGCATGTCAGAGAGATTATTACAAGCTGTGATTGACACTTGGCAAGCTATAATTGGGAATGACACCTCATAGACTCTTCCTTGAATACTCTTTCTAGAAGCCTGATGACAAGTCAGAGAAGAGTGCACGAATGGGACAGATGGAAGCATGTGATTGGACATGCCACGCCTCAAATTTTGATCCAAGGGCTATTATGAAATCAAAGAAACACAAAATCGATCAGAGGGTTGTGATATGAAGTAAAGAAGCACATTATGGTGTGGATCGCCAACCTGGCAGATGAGACCCTCACTCCTCACCTTTCCCTATATATATAGTAGCATTTTTAGCATTAGAAGTGTGTAGGAAATTTGTAGCGAAGCTTTGTAGAATTTTAGTCATATTGTATTTAGAATAGCATTTGTAATGTTTACCTATTAATTTCAATAAAATTTCAAGTTTTCTTTTAATATCAATTAGCTTATTAATCATTTCAAATTGCTTATTAGTTCTTATATTCTACTTATCCTGTTTTAATCTCATTTTCTTTATTAGCTTAACTAGTATTACCTTCATTTAAACTTTAGTCATTTACAGAAAAAAAATAAAAATCAGAAAAATTATAAAAATAAAAAAAAAATGATTTCAATTGGTTTAGAGAAGCATTTTAAATAAGTTTAGTTAGCTTTTACACAAGCTAAACAAGCTCTGTAGCTTGTTGAAGTTTTCATTTCATTTCAAGTTTAACTAGTTGCAACAAAGGTCAGTCAACAAAAATCAATTGTATATTGAATCAGTGGTTGCTGAGGTGATTTGGATAAGTTTGGACAATTGTGGAAGGTCCTGCCTATCCTAGAGATAGGCAAGCTAAGTGAACCTCCTCAATTTGTGCTGAGGAGGAAGAGAATTGTAAGTGTTGTTTTCTGATTTGAAGTGAATGTACTATTTCATTGATCATTATTGTTGATGTTATTGTTTTAGCTTAGATTGTGACTAATTGAGTCTGAGTTTCATTATAATTGAAGGTCTGTATTGTTAGTTAGAGTAGCTTATTGGTTATAGTGTTGCATCTGTGTGAATATAGCTTGCTTGAATTTCTGATTTGGAGTAGAACTATAATCTATCATCTTTGTTGGATCTAGTGCTTTTTATTGGTTAATTGTGGATCATATAGTGTTTGGAGTTTGATTTGGATAAGATTGATGGTAATTCATGATCTGTTTCATCATTTTAGTAAAAACTATCACTAATAGAGGGTGTTTGGATGATACTGATGTTGTGTGAGGTTGTATTTGAATTGCTTGATTTCAATCTCACAAAGGTTAATCTAGTGTAGAGATAGAGTTTTGAACCATAAAAATCAGTAGAATAACTCTTAAATAGTCATAGTTAAATTAGTTGCATACACAGTTAGTATTAGGACTAAATAGATAGTGAAATTTAGCTATTAGTTGTAATATACTTAGAAATAGCCTAAACTAAACTAATAATAGCTTATTACCTCACTTTAGTTGTAGAAATTAGTTGCTTAAACTCAAAATAGTCTTAGTGTACTAGTTATTGAAAAGTCAACTAAATTCAGGATTAGGTGTTCATTGGAAGCTGTTGTTGAATATTTCTAGAGTAGATATAGATTAGTTAAGACAAAAATTTTGCTTGAACTTGTATTTCAGTAGTTCAAACTAGCTTTTGCCCCCTAGAATTGGTACTGTGTAGCTTAATTGAACTGGTTATTGCACCTTTTCATAAGCCTAGTTGAGACAGAGTACTGTTTGATCATTGTGGCCTGCTAGTGTACATTTGAGTCTATATCTGTGATTTGTGATTGATTCTGAGTTTTAAATTAGTGGAATAAGTGTTGTGATTGATCAGATTACTTCTGTGACTGTCTGTTCTTGTTCTGCTTAATAAGTGAGCTTATTATTTGAGCTTATTGCATAATTTTTGTGATTCTGTGGATTTCTGTGTTTGGATTTGATCAAAATTTGCATATCTGAGTATAATATAGCATAATAAGATTGTGTTTAGAGTTTCATTCATTTTGGTTCACAAGTGCTTATAAATAAGCACTTGTGAATTAATAGTTTGCAGAAATAAGCACTTATTCAGCTTCTTTTCACTTCAAAATTTTTCTCCAAGTTATTTTTATTATTTTTGATTTTCTGGAATTTTTTTCAGATTTTTACAAGCTGTTTTGATATTTTTCTTCATTTTCCGTTTATTTTATTCATTTTTAAATAGTTTTTAATAAACAAAAATCCATAAAAATTCAGAAAAAGTTGTGAAAAACACAAAAATATTTTAGGAAATTCTTTTATAATATTTTAGATTCTTCATAAATTAATTTTCATTTTACCTCTTTATTTTTCTATTTTCTTCCATTTAATAGTTTAAGATTTTTAATAGTTTAAGATTTTTAGAAAATTATTTCACGTTTGTAGGATCATTTTTCGTTAAAAGTTACGTTTTAATAAACGCGTTTGTATTTCCGTTTTTATGTTTTCAACTTTAGTGCATATATAGCATGTACTTCTTGCATAATTCATCATTGTTTGTTAATATTTGAGTTACTTGATCACTATCTTCACTTTCTTCACTTCTCAATTCACACGATTTACACGAATCAATATTCTTGATTCCATTCACCTTCACTCGGATACGACTCGGGTGATCCGTATTTCTCGCGGATCATTTCGATAATATACTACTATACTATAATAAGTTGATTTTCACACAATCAGGCGCCAAAAATCTAAATTGATACTCAAGATTATTCCCACCCAATCCAATGGGTGGGATTTGCTCAGAAGAATGCCAAGAAGTCAAGGATATAATTAATTCAAGGAAAGAAAGAAGCAAAAGGCAGATGAGGACATTTTGTATAAGTAGATAGCACTTGTAAGCCATTGGGCATCCCTTAGACTAGTACTTAGTTCAATTCCAGTTGTATTCAGTTCATGTGTAACCTTTTTAATTAAGTAATGAAAGTTTGCAAGTTCTAGCATCTTTGTTTCTGTTTTTCAGTTTTTATAAGAATTTAGAAATCTTTTTTTTTACCATGTATTAGAATAAGCTCTCCATAAGCTCTCCTGAGCTCAATCAGTATTAAATAAACTTAAAAAGAAAGTAAAAAGAAAAACTTTAATTCAGAAAAAAAGGGAAAATCCAAGGAAAATATCAAAAAAAATATAAAAATAAAATAAAAATGGTGGTTTCCATTGTTGTTGCAGAAGAGAAGTATGGAGGCATGGGTTTAGTGCCTCATGGGAGGCTGTAGGTGGTAAATGTGTCCATGGTTCTCAGATCTCAGCCTGGATGCAAGTTTGTAAGCTTATTCTCACTATCTTGAAAGTTACTGTAGCATTGGTCATTGTACTTGATGAGGGTGTTTCTCTACTTATTTACTATATTTAAGTTGTTTTGTGTTGAATAAACTCATGCCTGTTTATTAGTTATCTCTGTTGCTCATTGTTCATATTTAACTGCCAATTAGCCTCATATTGGTTCTTGAATGTTCATGTTTGTCAGTGGTGTTTTTATGTTTATATGATCTTACTTCATCATATTTAAACCTTGTGGATTAGTTTAATGGGCTAATTCATGAAATTCCCTTGAAAATCACCAACACAGTCACAATAAGGAGTGTTTGGTTCAGAGGTTGGCACTGTATTCTAGCATTTTCAGTGGTCATAAGTGGAAGTAATAAGTTACATTAGGTTTAGTTAGGTTAGTCAAGTCTTAAAATCAAGTGTTCTTTACCAGAAAAGTCAAAATCCTAGGCTATCACCCCTAACAGTTAATTGTTAGTGATTTTGAAAACCATAAACCCTGAATTCAGTTCTTAACTAGTGTATGTAGGTTAATTTGGCTTATTCTAGGGTTAGTATAACTTAAATAATCAGTAGTGATCATTAGAAACTCACCATAGTCGAACTTAGTGCAAAATCTCAAAAAGTCAAAAGTGACCCTTAGCAGAAAATCCAAAACTTGTAGGAATTGTTTTGATTTTTAGGTTTGGATTCAAGGTTTGAAAATTTCACAAATTGTAGTCCCCCAGCTGAACTTTGAAATCCCACTTTCACTTTATTTTTTCCATCTTTTCTGTGGGCCCCACAAGCTCCCAAATACACCTGCAGGGGGAGAACCTCCCCTGCTGCATCAGCAGCTCATCCATCTATCTCACTTGCAGAGGTCCTACAAACCTCATAAATGGGTCCCACAACCTAATTTTTGGTTCTTTGAACCCCCCTCCTGGCCACCTTCCAAGTTTGAGCAAGCTTTTGAGCTCAAGCTCTGTGGACACCACCTAGAATCACCCTCAAACTCTGTTCCATTTTCAAGTTACAAAACAGGAAATCAAGTGTTTGTATTGGCTTATTCAATGGGCTTATTTGATAGTTCTTAGCTTATTCATGTCCAAGTTACTTGTTTGAACTTAATTCCACCCCTGTGGACCCCACAAAGGCTGATTTCCATCAAAAAGTCAACAAAAGTCTATTGAATTAGCTTTTAGTGTCTATTTTGCTTATTTTTAAGCTATAAAAAAGTTGTCTTCACAAAAGTTTCATATTTTTAGTATTTAAATTGATTTCTTAAAGAAAAATCCAATTTAAAATTAAGTAATAGTTTCTATTTAATATTAATTATCTTTTTAATTTTCCTTTTTTACTTTTTATAAAGTAATTGGCATTTTTATATTTTTCTTAAGTTTCTTTTATTTTAAAGTATTTTTAGGAATTTTTCTAGATTTTTCTCTTGCCATTTAGTATTTATTATAATTAAATATAGTTTAAGTAATAATTAATTAACAATTAAGTATTAAATAGCATAATTAGTTTTTATCAAGTGATACCTTGTTTTTATATTTTTCCTAGCTTTTATATGTTATAAAATAATTCAAGGAATTTTCCCATACTTTTTACTGTTCATCTTCTAATTTTTATAATTTAATTAGTTTAAATTAGCAATTAACTAATATTTAGTTTAATAATTAGTAAAATAGTCTAAAAATAATTTTTATAAACTTTTTATAATTTTTTAGGATTCCTGTGATGGTTAATTAGATTTATAAATTTTTTAAAAATTTTCTAAGTCATTTAAGTATTATTAGTAATTTAAAATTAGTTAATTAGTTTAATTAAACATAATTAGTAATTAATTAATATAAAAATCACAAAAAGACAAAAATATATATTTTTATGTTTAAAATTAGTTTTTAGTTATTTTATAATTTTAGAAATTTAATTTTCATTTTTCTAGTATTAAAATAATATTATATTGTATTTAAGTTATTTAAATATTAATAATTAGTATTAAATAGTATTTAATTAATATTAAATAATTAATTATTGTAAAAATTCATTTTCTTTTTCTAAATATTTTCTTTCATCCTTAGGTTTGTAAAAAAGTCATTTTCACCCCCTGAGGGTTTTCAGATTTCAGTTTTCACTTTTTATTTGGTACGTTGACGTTTATTTAAACTTAAACGTACCTTTTAAGTTTTAAAATGTTTTCACTTATCTGGTTTTTCAGTTTTTGTCCATATCAAGTATTTGTATCATTTTTAGTTAAAAATCAGTATTATAATCATCCTACCCCTTTCCTGTGAAAATCACCCGATCACAAACACGCTTTAGTACCATTCACATCTCGCTGGGACATAACGACTTGGTGATACCCTATATTACCCGAAGATTGACTCTAGGCTGTTTGACTTTGTTGACCAATCACTTGGTCAATTTAGGTTGACCGTTTGGAGCCAATCAAATTTTGGCGCCGCTGCCGGGGAAGTTGTGCGCGTTTTTGCAGCGTCTTAGAGATTAGCGTTATTTCACCATCACCACTGTAAAAATCCCATTACTTTTGTAAATTTCAAATCAAAACATAAAAAAGTCATTAACACTTTTCCTAAAGTGTTAAAACACCAAAAAAAATTAAAAGACAAACAAAACAGATCGTAACGTTTTCTTTATTGTGTTTCTTTTAAGGTGATTCTTAAAGAGATACGATTTTGGATAACGTAACGATACCAAAAATAATTCCAAAAGTTTTTCACATACACACAAAAACCCAAAAACATCCGTCTTTTTCTTGTGAATAATAATACATAAAAATAAACCGTCGCAAACCTAGACAGAACACCTACCAACTGGGGGTGTGGACATTAATAAGTTCCCAAACATAAGATCAAAACTTGACTTTGTATCCCTGTGAGTGGTGTACCTTTCTTAAAGAAGCTACTTACTTGTGATTATTGGTTTAAGTTCACTGTCGTTTTGCCTTAAATTTGTTTTGAGTGAGTTTGTTTTTAGTGCATGCGCACTCGTTCTTCAAGGTCCACGAGCCTATTACGTGAGCTTGTTAGGAAACCTCGAAGACCTCGTAGACGTTCAGTACCAACAGTCGGATCTGAGATCCGTACTGTTTCCAGATCTGCTGTCACCATGGCGGAAGACCGCCCCATGTGTGAGCTTCTCCAAGCACCCATCGAGGGTTACGGAGATGCCATTGTTGTTCCAGCCATCGTGGCTGATAATTTTGAGCTCAAAATCGGGTTACTCAATCTTGTAACCTCAAGTCAATTTTACGGTTTTGAGAGGGACGATCCTCATGCTTACATTCGATGGTTCAATAAAATCACGTCAACCATCAAGTACAAGAATGTCCCATGTGAAGCAACAAAACTTCTTCTCTTCCCATTCTCCCTCGAGGGACAAGCTCGGATTTGGCTTGAAAAACAACCTCCTCGATCTATTGAGACATGGGAAGATCTTGTGGAAAAACTTGTGAATGAATTCTTCCCACCTTCTAAGACCACGAGTCTTGAGAACGAAATCACCAAGTTCACTCAGAAATATGATGAATCATTTGGTGAAGCGTAGGATCATTTCAAAGAATTACTTCGCAAGTGTCCACATCATGGTTTCTCTGAGTTGATGCAACTCGATACTTTCTACAATGGTGTGAGCCAAGCTGATCAGGATTCACTCAATGCCTCCGCGAGAGGTAACTTCTTGAGTAAAACCACCAAAGAAGCTTTGCAAATCATAGAAAACAAGTCCAAGGTCCGCTCTACACGAAGCAAACCGGTTATTTCCCAAATCAATGCGGGTCCTTCTACTTCATCTTCTGTGGGTCAGTCTAGCACGGATGCTAAGATTGACAAGCTCATTGAAGCTATTCAAGCTTTGGTTCTCGCCCAACAAAAGAAAGTTTCCTTTCCACAACATCCTCCACCTGCTGAGGTTAAAAAAGTGGAAGTCTGTGTGACTTGTGGTGGGCCGCATGCCTACTACAATTGAACAGCTACTGATGGTACTCCATATGAAGCTCATGCTGTTGCCGGGTCCCAAAATCAAGGAGGCAATCAATACCGCCCTCCTATGGACCTAAACTATCGTCCTAACCACTACCCTGGACCTCCCGGTTTGAATCAAAACCAAAATGTCCAAAAGCGTAACCAAAATCAAAATAGAGTGAACCAAGGTTTTCAAAACCAAGGTAACTTCAATCAGGGTCACGGTTTTCAAAGTCAAAACCAACGTTTCCAGAATCAAGGAAACTTTAATCGAAACCAAGGTTAGGGTAATTTCAATCCCGGATATTTTCATGGAAACAATAACCCAAATCAGGGTAATTTTCAAAATCAAGGTCCCAATCCGAACAACCGAGCTCCAAATTTTCCTAATCTGAATCAAGCCATTGTTCCAACTGGGCCTTCATCTGACGAGTTGTTAAAGCAATTCATGAAATCCCAAGAAGAGTTGAACAAGTTGTTGGTCAGCCAGATTTCTGATATCAAGAAGTCTTTAAATGATCGACCCTCGGGCTCAGGTACTACTTTACCGAGCAACACGATCGCTAACCCGAGGGGCGATGTTAAGGCGATCACAACAAGAAGTGGTGCTTCATATGATGAACCCGAGATTCCTACTACCTCTTCTTCCTCTCCTCCAAAGGTAGTGGAACGTGAACCTGAGGTAACAACGGACAAAGTGCAATCTCCTAGCTCACAAAGTACCGCACATGTCCAACCTCAGGTTATTCCAGAAACCAGATGTAAGCCTGGAGTTGTCTTTGAACCACCAAAAACTCCAGTGGACAACCCTAAATCCAAAACTTCTATTCCTTACCCATCAGGTCTCAATGAACAAAAGCTCCGCAAAAAGGCTAGTCACCAAATGGATAAACTTTTCCAAATCTTCCAAGATTTGCACTTTGACATTAGCTTCGCGGATGCTATTCTCTTGATGCCCAAGTTTGCATCAACAATCAAAAATCTGTTAAGTAATAAGGAAAAACTCTTCGAGATGGCAAGAACTCCATTGAATGAGAACTGCTCAGCAGTTCTTTTGAAAAAGCTTCCCGAGAAGCTTGGAGACCCCGGGAAATTTCTCATTCCTTGTATTTTTCCGGGTATGGTTGAATGCTTCGCCTTGGCCGATCTGGGTGCTAGCATTAACCTGATGCCATATTCTGTGTGGAAGAAACTATCTCTTCCCAAGCTTACTCCCATGCGCATGACACTAGAGCTTGCCGATCGTTCAATATCACGTCCTCTTGGCATAGCCGAGGACGTATTCGTTAAAGTGGGAAAGTTCCATTTTTTGGCAGATTTTGTGATTGTTGACTTTAATGCCGATTCAAGGGTCCCTCTAATTCTTGGAAGGGGATTCCTTAGAACTGGGTGTGCTCTTATCGATGTATATGAGCAAGAGATCACATTGCATGTTGGAACTGAAGCAGTCACCTTCAACCTCAATCAAACTTCAAGGTACTCCTCCAATTATGACTCTGAATCGGTTAACCGAATTGTCACAACTCGTAATTTCAGGTCATTTTTCCAAACTTCGACATTTTACTATTCACAAATTACTATTCATCGATCACTATTCATCATTTTTTAGGTCAATTTGATATTCCGAGAAATATTCAGAAATTTTACTATTCACTTGACACTATTCATCCCCGGAAGAAAAACACTATTCATGTGCATTACTCATGTCATCGTAAATTTAGTTTATGAGAATTCTGATTCGCGTAACCGTATTGGTTCAGGAGCGAATGCATGCATTATTATCATCAGGGACATCTCATACGGACTAGAAATAGTCTGCATATCATCATAATAGCATTTGCATACCATTCCACTCGTAGGATAATTAAATTAATACTTTTGGTATAATTTACCTTTTTACGTATAATTATTTCTATATGCACGTTAACAAACGATCTATAATGTGACTAATACGTCCGACACTCCCGACTATGATCCCAATATATTTTTATATTCATTTTTATAATATAAAAATTATAATATTAATTTACCCGGTATTTTGCATATTTATTTTAATTATTAACTTAAGTTTACTAAAATTACGACGGTTTTCGTAGAAATTAAACAATAATTATCTAAACACTTAATATTTGTACCCAACCTATTTTTATAATTTTTACAACTTTATTTTATCCCGGTTAACTCCGTTAAAATTTATTTTTAGTTAACCCGGTACCCGGTACACCTTAAAACTACAAATAAACACAATATTATACAAAAGTCTTCAAAACTCTTACACACTCAACCCCCCCCCCCCCCCTCCATTTTCCGCCCCTCCCCTTACCAATCACTTACAAAATATACTTACTCACTCAAGCCTCATTAAAGCTCATACTAACTCCTTATATAATAATAATACTAATAATATACATATCATATGACTAGATATTTTACCTCATTTATCCACTAGTCAAGAAAATAATTCATCTCTTTTTCTCTCATAAGGGTGCTCGGCCTAGGGTATACAAGAAGCAAGAACACATCATTTTTCAAAGATCAAAGTAAAATCTTGTTCATATAGTTGTCCTTGTTGGAGTTTTGGAATAAAAACTCAAGGATTGTTAGGTTTTCACCATCCAAACTTCATTAATCTTCCAAGTAAGTTAACAAAACTCATTTCATAATTTTTACAAGTTATTACTATGGTTATATATTTTTTTCTTACAAGAACTCATGCATGCATTAACTTATACCACTCCATTTTTGTATATATTTAACTTTTAAGCCCTAGAAATGATTTTTTGGTTAGATCCTTGTTAGATCTACTTGGTTATGATGTTTAGGAACCCATGACACCCTAAGAAGGTGTATGGTAGGATTAGACTAGTTTTGTGGTGATTGAAAGTGGTTTGATTGAAGTTAGAACTAGTTTAGAGACTTGGAAATAGTTTTTGAAACTACATATTGACCTACTGTCCCTATTTTTAAAACGTGGGAAAATCAGTGAATGATGGGTAATTTTTGACCAAAGATTTAGAAAATACTTTCAAAAACGAAACTTTAGGCGAAAGAACGGATTAAAACGAGCTTATAACGAAGGAGATATGATTTTTGTAAATTTAACGACGAAAACTATTTTTAGAAAAACTGCATGCTGTTTGACAGATTTCGACTGGCAAAAAGAGGTGTTATACGTAACCTAGAGGAGCCGAGTTATCAAAAATATATTAACACAAACTAAAACGAATCCGTGGATATAAAGAACGAGGGAAATGAACTTAAAATGACCAAGTTATATGTGTTTTAAAATCGTCAAAACTATATATATATATATATATATAGTGACTACTAGAAAATAATATAACTACGTACTAAGTGACATAATTTTTTTTAGATTTCATATTCAAGGAGTTTATTTTTAACTAACGAAATATGTACGACCCAAGGTTTACTTATGCGACTACTAGACGATATTTTAAGGTTTTCAAAGACGAGGAATATAACACTAACATTTATATACGATATATTACGATAAGTTTTGTAATTCTAGTTGGACTTATTTTCCTAAATACGGAAAGTATTTTACTTTGACGATAACAATTATTTTTAAGTTACGAGTGGTATAGGTATCATGTGCATGTGCATTCATTACATCACGGCATGATCTAAATTAGATCACATTCATTCATTTAGGTTGCGGCTAGTGTTCGCGCCTTGTTGTCCCGATCATTCCATCACTTTGTACTATCATTTCGAGGTGAGTCATAGCCCCACTTTTACTTGTTTAATTTCTTTATAAACTCTTTGGGGGAGATACATGCTTAAATACTTGTTTTATACTTTTATAGGATTTGAATTACTTTTTGAAGGAGAATACGCTGCTTTAATTATTTTTGTACAATGCCAAAGTATTAAATTCCTTACATTGCTTAAGTTTCCTTATTACCACGTCTTGACAAGTCCCCTTTATTATCATGGACCGTTAATTAAGTTCCAAGCGAGAGTGAGTGAATAGATCTATTGAGGGTGACTCCTCCATCTTTGGGTTGCTCCAACAGAATTACAAATGCATTTCATGTCTTTATTATTAGAGTATCTGGTAAACACTCATTTGGGGCCAAGTAACGTCTAGCTTCGGTTTCATGAGCTTAAGAGACAATGTAGTTTTATGACTGAAAAACTTATTACTTTACTTTATACTTGAGCTATTGTACATACGATTAAAGTTAAATACTGATGGTTTTTATAAACCTTATTACTGATTTCTTATTACAGATTTCTTATTACTGATTTCTTATTACGGATTTCTTATTACTGATTTCTTATTACGGATTTCTTATTACTGATTTCCTGTTACGGATTTCTTATTTCTGATTTCTTATTACGGATTTCTTATTACTTATTTCTTATTACTGAATTACGATGCATTTGCATCAACTTTATTACGGATTTACGATGATTTTACTGGGAAATTCTTCTCTCCAAATGTTTTACATTACCTACTTGTTCACTAAAATCTATGAACTCACCAACCTCGTGTTGACACTTTAGCATGTATTTTCAGGTTATTAAGGTAGCTCATGTTGCATGCATTTGGACCTTCATGGAGTCGCGGATACGACGCGTCTGACTATATATTTTTTTATGCACTTATGAACGTTTGATCTTGTTGAACTTATTTTACTGAAATTGACAACATCTTTTGGGACCTATGTTTTGTAAACTCTGAATGTTTTTAATGATCAAACGACGTATTTTCCAAACAACACTTTAGGTCGTTCAATGTAATTGTAACTGTGATGCTATGGCAGTCACCCCCAGGTATTCCATTCCGCTGCTAAAACATGTATTTTGGGTGTGTGACAGATTGGCATTAGAGCTAAGGTTATAGCGAACTAGGATGTATCATGGACCCTAGACTATAACCACATCATCATAGCATCTCACTATTTCATCATAGGTGCATATTCATTATACATGTTGTTTCATGCACACATTATGCGAGTTATTTATACCCATACTCATATATATATGATTATATTGACCTGGTTCACAAGTGACATGTCTTCAGATACCCACTCTGTTATCCTTTTATCGGATTTCGACATTGAAGATGCCTTGTCATCTTCCACTACCATTGTACTACCAGTTACACTTAGGCCGCCATTAGCACCATTGAATTGTTATAGTAACAAGGCTTTCCTATCATCCAGCCCATACATAGAATGCCGTTTGGTAGAGTATTCAGATTTAATCTTAATGGACCTATTAGGATGCTTATTGCAAGGACGATAGTATATTTTCTTTCCTTCACTAGTAGGGCGCTTACTACTCAGGTACTACCATCACTATCAGCTACTTATTACACTATTGGTTGTCCCATAGTGTGTACTTCAGTTTTTCCTCTTAGATGTCGCGAGATAGCACGAAAGAGGGTAGTATTCCATTTACTAT
Organism: Artemisia argyi; assembly: GCA_030686995.1. Taxonomy (NCBI): domain Eukaryota; kingdom Viridiplantae; phylum Streptophyta; class Magnoliopsida; order Asterales; family Asteraceae; genus Artemisia; species Artemisia argyi. The sequence goes on along the minus strand of CM060709.1, from coordinate 256,841,138 downwards.
TATCACCATCACATCTCAGAGACTTTACACCCATATATGACAGGCCGCTTAAGAAGCAACCACTATTTGACATACCACACGTTACACCACCTTATGGGTTTGAGGTTGGTGAAAGTTTGAGAGCCTCTACTGCTTGACAATCTACTACCCTTCATCGTTAGACGATGACCTCTAATTATTTGAGATTACCCACGAGTGTTTGGACGATACACTCTGAATAATACCACAAGCCTCACAAACACAATAAGAATTGCAACAAATTGCCCAAGGGTGGCATCTATCACAAGGACTCTATATTATCTTAGATATGATCGACTCATACCTCCGCAACACAATAAACCAACAAGATACTTTGAACGGTACTATACCATCATAATGGAACTCATCACAACTCTCCCTTCATTATCAAGTTTGATTACACCACATTCTAAGCCGATAACTACATCATTAGTCGCTCTAGCAACACTCCACCGACCAATGTGGTCACAGTAGTAGATTTGACATGTAATTACAACCTTGGAAAGATGCAAGTAAAACAATAGGATTAATAAAGACGAAGATGTCTTTACGATTAGATGGTCATGTTGACCAAGATAAAAGTAACTACCCTAGTTTTCGTGTTTCGGAGATAATAACAATTCAAGTAAGTCAAAGTCTAATTAAATTTTTGTACAAACAAAAAGATTTCTTGCAAATCTTACGAAGTACGACAAATTATTGATTTTCAATGGTTGGATTTAAAACTCATTTTTGTTTAAGCAACAATCTTCTTGAACTCCCTTTTTCCAAAGACATATATATAAGATATTGTTTTTATCAAAATACAAAATATTTCGTAGTCACATCTTTTACATAACTATATTCATTACAAACTTCAAATAAAGTCACTCCAAGATACATTTATGACCAAATTTCACAATGTTTCACTCAAATAAATGTCGTCAATTTTAGAAACCATATCTCCAAGAAGGAACACGCATAACTTATGAACGAATCTCGAAAGCAACCACTATACCTACTTGCTATTTGACCATAGATGCGAAAGAAACCCCTCTACCAGAGATTGCCAATATTGATACACCATGCCTTAGCACCAATACTTCAAATTATGACCTTTTTCGCTCATTCCATATTATAAGACTCTCACACTAGTATAAGTTCGTTGGATTAAAAGATCAAGGTACAATTACTCAACAAAATTTATATTCTTTTCGGAGACCGATATAGCTTAGTCACATTGGGACAAGACCTCATTTTCATGATAGGATATCGAGAAGTTCCACCCGACCATAAGACATTTAGCTTGCATTCGTGGCAAATCAAAACATCATTCGATGTGGTACCTACCTGACTCAGATCACCTGTACAACAATTTCCATTCTTTATACATTTTAGTCATGCCTAGAGGGATTACACATTTGAACCTGCGAATTTTACCTAGTATAAACTCTCGAATACTTCAAATCATTGGCACCAAATTTCTGCCCTATATCCTTTCATACATAGACTATCCTTTTCAATTGACTGTAGATGCCTTAACGACACGTTCATCCTTCACGCTTTCAATATCACTACCATATTCTCGACCACTTCATAATCATAAACCACTGCCCTGTTATGAACTAAGATATTTACATTCTTTAAATAAGTGGATTAGTAGACTATTACCATTCCATAAGATCCACCCACGTATCCAATACACCATTCAACGAATTTTGTCTCAAGCTATTTTACTACCCTATGGGGAAATTGTCTTACAAAATTTCTAAAGTATGCTATTTTGTTACCACCCTATAAATTGATTTTTGTCATTACACCAAGTGTTTAATATTATTGTGCGAAACAATTTTCATATTACTTGAAAGGAAACATCAGGATACCATTTTTCATAACAATGCGTTGAACACCATCTAAAACTTTTGAGAAAAGTAATATTATTTTGACTAAATCAAGCATCGCATCATTAGTCCTCAACTATACATAGCCTGATCACCTATGTATACTTCAGGAAGGATTATGCCATGAAGGAAATAGTTACTTTTTAAAGTTTTGCTAATAACAATCCTCATTTAAAAGCGTTTTAAACAAGTAAACTCTTTTATAAATGTTTTTTTTCCTGACAAACTCTCCCTGGATACTTACCCCACCTGTCACCCACTTAGCCATTAAGTTGGACTTTCCATTAACTTCTTTAGGAGAGACTCTTCATATCAACTACAAATAGGATTCCTCGATACAAGAAAAACAATAAAAGGATTACGGAACTATAATACCTAGACTAAGAAAAATTTATAATCCAACGACAATTATAAGATACCACGATACCATCCGAATCACCATCTCTGACCTAGTTGTCAAATTCTATCATTTAAAGGTACTAGCTAGACTGAGCTACTCAAAATAAATGTCCGAAGGACAACACAATAGAAATAAACCAAGCACCTAATAGAGACTGTAAAGCATTTCATTTAAACATGGCCTCATCTAAACGCAAACATCCCTGCAGTGAGTTCTCGCAATGGATAATTGATTTGAATTAATGATATCGATATAGATTTCCCTAAGGCGTTGTGTTCTTTAGATATTTCAAATAACCTCATTTTCATACCAAGAAAGGAATCCAATATTTTTCCCATACTCTATCCCCTTCAGATAACGCCGAGTTCGAAAGACAGAACGTTGTGGAATTAGTCACAAGATTTATTGTACCTATTTCAATTGTTCCTGATAAAGGTGATCGAATCACCTCAGACTTCTAGCTATCATTTTAAGATTTCCTTCGGAATCCCATTTAGATGTAAACACCGCCTATCATCCTCAGACCAATGGTCAGATTGAGAGGACAATTCAAACATAGGAAAGATATGCTCAGAGAGTGAGCAATTGACTCTAGAAATGGTTGGACTAACCATTTATCATAAATCAGATTCGTTTGCAACGATAGTTATCGCACGAGCGTAGAGACTGCACTATTTGAGGCACTTTATGGTCGAAGTACCAATTACCCATTTACAGACCGAAATCGGAAAGTTAAATTCACTGGTCTAGAACTAAATTATGGAACAACAAAGGAAATTTCACAAGTCAAGAACCAGTTACAAGCAACGAGAAAATGGTTGAAGTTAGGTTGGTGCATGACGCACATTATGCGGATTGGGTATCCTTGAACAGCAAACCAACTAGATTCACGTGAGAGAATGAACTAAGTTGAAAGCTTTGCCTTGGAGAGGCATGATACAATTTTGGTAACATGAGAGATTGAACCTCTAGTATATTGGACCATTTAAGATTCATTTTAGAATCGACCAGCTGGCATATAAGATTTGAGTTCTGGCAGAGTTCAGCAACATATATTACCCAAATTACATTATAAACCTGAAAAAGCACTGATCATCTATTGACGACCCAAACTCGGAAAAAGCCAAACTCACTATTCCTGTAAGCATTCATGAAATAACCAGAAATTTCCTACAAGGCAAGAATCAATTACAAGTTCAATAAGTTGTAAACCCTTAGAATTTCAAGGTAATGACAGGATCATGTTCAAAGTTCTGCCTAGGAAAGGCATGAGATAATTCGGAAAATTTGGAAAGTTAAACCCGATATACACTGGACCATTTAATATTTCAGACAAAGTAGGCCTAGTGACCGTCAGACTTGAGCCTTGCTAGAGAACAGCCAGATTACACAACTATGTTTCACCTATTCAAATCCCAGGAAATGACTTTCAGATTAGTCACTCATAATCCCATTTGGAAAGGAATCCAACCCAAAGACAAACGTAAACCTGGTAAGAGGACCAACAGAAATCATGGACTGTTAGGTCGAACGATTGAAACAGAGTCGAATTCCTATCATTAAAGTTCGTTGGAATTCTCGAATATTATCATCTTTTCACCAATACCATTTCAGAGACCAACACAAACTGAACTTCGGGACGAAGTTCCTGTTAGAGGGGAAGACTGTCACAACTCGTAATTTCAGGTCATTTTTCCAAACTTCGACATTTTACTATTCACAAATTACTATTCATCGATCACTATTCATCATCTTACTATTCATCATTTTTTTAGGTCAATTTGACATTCCGAGAAACATTTAGAAATTTTACTATTCACTTGACACTATTCATCCGCGGAAGAAAAACACTATTCATGTGCATTACTCATGTCATCGTAAATTTAGTTTACGAGAATTCTGATTCGCGTAACCGTATTGGTTCAGGAGCGAATGCATGCATTATTATCATCAGGGACATCTCATACAGACTAGAAATAGTCTGCATATCATCATAATAGCATTTGCATACCATTCCACTCGTAGGATAATTAAATTAATACTTTTGGTATAATTTACCTTTTTACGTATAATTATTTCTATATGCACGTTAACAAACGATCTATAATGTGACTAACACGTCCGACACTCCCGACTATGATCCCAATATATTTTTATATTCATTTTTATAATATAAAAATTATAATATTAATTTACCCGGTATTTTGAATATTTATTTTAATTATTAACTTAAGTTTACTAAAATTACGACGATTTTCGTAGAAATTAAACAATAATTATCTAAACACTTAATATTTGTACCCAACCTATTTTTATAATTTTTACAACTTTATTTTATCCCGGTTAACTCCGTTAAAATTTATTTTTAGTTAACCCGGTACCCGGTACACCTTAAAACTACAAATAAACACAATATTATACAAAAGTCTTCAAAACTCTTACACACTTAACCCCCCCCCCCCTCCATTTTCCGCCCCTCCCCTTACCAATCACTTACAAAATATACTTACTCACTCAAGCCTCATTAAAGTTCATACTAACTCCTTATATAATAATAATACTAATAATATACATATCATATGACTAGATATTTTACCTCATTTATCCACTAGTCAAGAAAATAATTCATCTCTTTTTCTCTCATAAGGGTGCTCGGCCTAGGGTATACAAGAAGCAAGAACACATCATTTTTCAAAGATCAAAGTAAAATCTTGTTCATATAGTTGTCCTTGTTGGAGTTTTGGAATAAAAACTCAAGGATTGTTAGGTTTTCACCATCCAAACTTCATTAATCTTCCAAGTAAGTTAACAAAACTCATTTCATAATTTTTACAAGTTATTACTATGGTTATATATTTTTTTCTTACAAGAACTCATGCATGCATTAACTTATACCACTCCATTTTTGTATATATTTAACTTTTAAGCCCTAGAAATGATTTTTTGGTTAGATCCTTGTTAGATCTACTTGGTTATGATGTTTAGGAACCCATGACACCCTAAGAAGGTGTATGGTAGGATTAGACTAGTTTTGTGGTGATTGAAAGTGGTTTGATTAAAATTAGAACTAGTTTAGAGACTTGAAAATAGTTTTTGAAACTACATATTGACCTACTGTCCCTATTTTTGAAACGTGGGAAAATCAGTGAATGATGGGTAATTATTGACCAAAGATTTAGAAAATACTTTCAAAAACGAAACTTTAGGCGAAAGAACGGATTAAAACGAGCTTATAACGAAGGAGATATGATTTTTGTAAATTTAACGACGAAAACTATTTTTGGAAAAACTGCATGCTGTTTGACAGATTTCGACGGGCAAAAAGAGGTGTTATACGTAACCTAGAGGAGCCGAGTTATCAAAAATATATTAATACATACTAAAACGAATCCGTGGATATAAAGAACGAGGGAAATGAACTTAAAGTGACCAAGTTATACGTGTTTTAAAATCGTCAAAACTATATATATATATATAGTGACTACTAGAAAATAATATAACTACGTACTAAATGACATAATTTTTTTTAGATTTCATATTCAAGGAGTTTATTTTTAACTAACGAAATATGTACGACCCAAGGTTTACTTATGCGACTACTAGACGATATTTTAAGGTTTTCAAAGACGAGGAATATAACACTAACATTTATATACGATATATTACGACAAGTTTTGTAATTCTAGTTGGACTTATTTTCCTAGGTATGGAAAGTATTTTACTTTGACGATAACAATTACTTTTAAGTTACGAGTGGTATAGGTATCATGTGCATGTGCATTCATTACATCACGGCATGATCTAAATTAGATCACATTCATTCATTTAGGTTGCGGCTAGTGTTCGTGCCTTGTTGTCCCGATCATTCCATCACTTTGTACTATCATTTCGAGGTGAGTCATAGCCCCACTTTTACTTGTTTAATTTCTTTATAAACTCTTTGGGGGAGATACATGCTTAAATACTTGTTTTATACTTTTATACGATTTGAATTACTTTTTGAAGGAGAATACGCTGCTTTAATTATTTTTGTACAATGCCAAAGTATTAAATTCCTTACATTGCTTAAGTTTCCTTATTACCACGTCTTGACAAGTCCCCTTTATTATCATGGATCGTTAATTAAGTTCCAAGCGAGAGTGAGTGAATAGATCTATTGAGGTTGACTCCTCCATCTGTGTTTGGGTTGCTCCAACAGAATTACAGATGCATTTCATGTCTTTATTATTAGAGTGTCTGGTAAACACTCATTTGGGGCCAAGTAACGTCTAGCTTCAGTTTCATGAGCTTAAGAGACAATGTAGTTTTATGACTGAAAAACTTATTACTTTACTTTATACTTGGGCTATTGTACATACGATTAAAGTTAAATACTGATGGTTTTTATAAACCTTATTACTGATTTCTTATTACGGATTTCTTATTACTGATTTCTTATTACGGATTTCTTATTACTGATTTCTTGTTACGGATTTCTTATTTCTGATTTCTTATTACTGATTTCTTATTACTGAATTACGATGCCTTTGCATCAACTTTATTACGGATTTACGATGATTTTACTGGGAAATTCTTCTCTCCAAATGTTTTACATTACCTACTTGTTCACTAAAATCTATGAACTCACCAACCTCGTGTTGACACTTTAGCATGTATTTTCAGGTTATTAAGGTAGCTCATGTTGCATGCATTTGGACCTTCTACTGAAATTGACAACATCTTTTGGGACCTATGTTTTGTAAACTCTGAATGTTTTTAATTATCAAACGACGTATTTTCCAAACGACACTTTAGGTCGTTCAATGTAACTGTAACTGTGATGCTATGGCAGTCACCCCCAGGTATTCCATTCCGCTGCTAAAACATGTATTTTGGGGGTGTGACACGAATAGATGTCATCGATGTTGCTGCTGAGGAGTACGCTTAAGAGGTTTTAGGTTTCGTTGATGATTCTCTGAGTGAAAACTTCACTCCATCTTCTTATCCCATCATTGCCAATTCTTCTCCTTCCCTCACTCCGTTTGAGGGAAGTGACTTCGTCTTATAAGAAATTGAGGCCTTTCTCAAGAGTAATTCGATTCCCGATGGAATCGATAACCAAGAGATTGACCCTGAGAGGGATATTCTCCTACTTGAGAAATTATTAAACGAAGATCCCTCTCCTCTTCCTGTTCTACCACAAACACTTCATAAAGAGGAAGTCAAAAATGTTGAGAAAACTGATGACTTTCCTGAGGTCGAACTTAAGGATTTGCCGCCTCATCTTGAATATGCATTTCTGGAGGGTGATGATAAATTACCCGTCATAATTGCTAAATATTTAAGTGTTGAGGAAAAGGCTGCTCTAATAAAGGTTTTGAAGTCACATAAACAAGCAATTGCTTGGAGACTCTCCGACATCAAGGGCATTGACCCTGAATTTTGTACCCACAAAATTTTAATAGAGGATGACTTCAAACTAGAAGTCCAACAACAAAGAAGGGTGAATCCAAAAATTCATGAGGTCATCAAACAAGAAGTTTTAAAACTTCTTGATGCCGGTCTGATTTACCCTATCTCGGACAGTCCTTGGGTTAGTCCCATACATTATGTTCCAAAAAAGGGTGGCATTACTGTCGTCACAAACGAAGAAAATGAGTTGATTCCAACTCGATTGGTTACGGGTTGGCGTGTCGGCATTGAATATTGCAAGTTAAATGACGCCACCCGCAAAGACCATTTTCCTCTTCCCTTAATGGATCAGATGCTTGAAAGACTAGCGGGGAATGAGTACTATTGCTTCCTCGATGGTTTCTCGGGTTACTTTCAGATTCCCATTGATCCGCAAGATCAAGAAAAGACCACTTTCATGTGCCCCTATGGAACTTTTGCCTATAAACGTATGCCATTTGGTTTATGTAATGCTCCGGGCACGTTTCAAAGGTGTATGATGGCCATATTTTCCGACATGATCGGGAAAACTTTGGAGGTCTTTATGGATGATTTTTCGGTCATTGGGGAATCATTTCAATCATGTCTTTCCCATTTAGACAACATGCTCAAACGTTGTGAAGATACAAAGTTATGTCTAAACTGGGAGAAGAGTCACTTTATGGTTAAAGAGGGCATTGTCCTCGGCCATAAAATTTCAAGAAACGGGATTGAGGTTGACAAAGCCAAAGTTGATGTCATCTCGAAATTACCTCATCCTGTAGCCTCTCGTAATTTTCCCAACGGTTAGTAAACACTTGCACTATTTAAATTTCCCATTATTACGTGTGACCAAATTTTTTTTTATATGACTTATTATCTGAATCACTAACGGAATATTGTGATATATTATTTGCCTAGAGACATCGCTTACACACAAACCTAGATAGTCTAAATTATCGCGATTACATTTTAACGTTTGTAATGATAATTATTAAACGTATATATTAATAATTATATATTATACGACACCTTTTACGTACAATATTTATATATTCCGGAACCTACGAAAATTCTCGAGATCATTCACTATCGTTACTTGAACTTATCCCGACTCCCTAAAATTTCTATGTGGACCCCACATCTTAAATGGGCCCCACTTTCTAGCATAAATACCAAACGGACTAATACTATCTTTTTCTTTCTTTTCTATTTTTGGGCCGAAGCAACCCAAAACCCACAAGCCCATTTCCCGGCCTGTTTTCTTTTCTTTTTCTTTTGTTTCCAGCCACGATCGAGCCAAGGAACACCCCTATTATCCTATAAATTCGACACATAACACACACATATTTTTACATAACTTAAATTACGAGCTAACAAGGAATTAAGAATGACCAAGTTTACAATTTGAGTCGCTCGTTTACTACCTAAATTTTGCCCAAAGTAAAACTCGAAAGCCATGTTACAAGATAACTCAAAACGTGTCAATAAATCCCTTAACACCACCCCTTGCTCTCCAATCCCATCTAAATGAACAATGTGAATGTAAGAATGCGTCAGGAGTGAGCAGGAACAATCACACGAGATCTTGGCTATGTAAATACTCGATTGGTTTAGATTTGTGGCGTCACTATTCACCTAACGTGCCACCTCCATCCTTGTGAACTTATCTTGTCCATACACATTCAAAATGCAGCCTATATAAGCTTTACATGCAAACCACATCACTTCATACACTCATACATACCATACCACTAAAATAAATAACGAAAAGGAGCTATGGAGGGACGAAGGGATTGCTAGGAGAGCCACACTTAGAAGAGAACCTAGGAAGCAAGCTTGGAGTCTACTTGAACCTTGGTGTGCCGTGAACCACGCTACAATCCTCCTTGAACCAAACTCGATCCATACGTACAATTTTACCCCACCCTTTTGAGGTGAGGTGAGAACTCACGAACTCCTTTCTATTTTTATATCGTTACTATTAAATTGTGCACGTTTACTTTACTAAATTAATTCGTTATATTAAAACGTAACATGTATATGTTTTCCTTTCTTTTCATTTTTAACCATGCTAGCAATCACGTATAATAAAGATTCGAAGCTAATAATATCGTTTACATATTTATTTAGACACGTTTAGAAGGTCACTTGACCCTTTGATTCACAAACCCAACACTTAGAATATTTCTAAGTATAGAAACCATTTTTAATATAAATTTCGGTCATAAGCTTTGGACTAGTCATTTCTAAATTCGACCCACGACCTACATGTTTTATTGCTCGACCCCATTGTCACCTTGGTAAACAATTAGAGAACGCTTTTCATTTGACCTAACTAGCTCGTATATCTACTTCACTCGACCCCTTTTGTCTCGACAAAAACCGGATTTTACAAAACTTATATAAGCTACGTGGGCTTATGTTAAGCCCACTAAGCTTATGTGCTACACTGGGCCTGGGAGCCCAACACCAGTGTTTTTAGTGTTCTAAAATGAGTCCAAAGTCAGGCCCAAACCTTTCGTAAGCCCATTGGATCACAAAACGTTAACGGACCCTTAATTTGGCTCGTTAAGGCCCATTTTGTATAAAAATTGGTTTTTAAGCTAATAAGCTAATCAAATAAGCTATTTGAAATATTCTGAGCTTATTCAATAAATAAAAATGTTAAACTTTTCATTTGGTGAAATTTGGACTAAGTTTGCAAATTTTTCAAATCGAGGGACTAAAAGTGTCAAAATGGTAAACTATGGGTAGAAACTGTCAAAACGTAAAACTTTGAGTTCTAAACTGTTAAAAATGATAATTAGAGTTGAAAAATGTAAATATTGATGCTTTTGGACCTAAAATGTAAATTGTATATATTTTGGACTAACGGTGTAAAATATATATAGTTAGGGTTAAAAATGTAAATTTTGGAAACTTAAAGGAATTTTCCGTAAATATTATTTTATAAAAATAATATTAACCTTTTACATATTTAAACATATAATTAATATAAGACTTATATAAACATAAACTTATATATATATATATACGATATATAATTAAACAATATAACAATACGTTAATTATTCTTGTAAAACGATACGTTTATTTCTGTTATAAAAACTAACTTTATATCAATCATCGATATTTTTACTTACGAGATATAATTATATATGACATTGTTTTTGAACTTTAGACACTTAAACAAACACGAGATTTATTCATAACTAAATAACAAGTAATCGCGATAAAACCAGATTTAGACTATCAACTGAAACTTGCATTATCTTTTAGGTTGTGTTGTGTGAAGCCGTTTCCTTGCTTTGTTGAGACTACGATACCACTGTACTACTAAGGTGATTTCATAGCCCACTCTTTAACTATTTTCCCGTGGGGAGATACATGCTTAAAACTCGATCACAAGTCTTTTATACCGGGTATTGAAATACCGTCAGGCCAATGTTATTTGCTTAAGTTACTATTGTCAGAAGTCCCTCTATCATGAACCTTAATCACCTGAAGGGTGAACGTAAATAATTGTGGATAGTACTATTAGTGATTAACAATCCTCGTTTGGTTGTTGGAGAAAACACCAGGCGCACTTTATTGTTCTTATAAATAGGTTATTGACAAATACCTATCTTTGGGGGCCTATTACTTACCATCATAATTCATATTTATGATTGGCTGTTAATCGTTGAGTATCATGAGCTTAAGGCAATAACAGGAACATTAAATTTTCTTAACATATTGATTGTATGTGATTACAATACATTCGTAACTTGTGATTAAACTCTTAAACTTAAACCTATGAATATCACTCAACTTTATGTTGACTTTAGCATGTTTATCTCAGGTAACTAAACAAGATGGATCTGGATGGCACGGAGTGGGCAAAAGCATGACAAGAACTATAATAAACTACTTATTTTCCTTCAGAATAAAACACGTTCTTGACTTAATAATGTTTTGTATTCCTGATATTTGGTATTTTGAAATAAAATAAATCTTTAATACTTCACTTTGTGATATCTACTATGATTGTGACAAAGATCCTCGAAGTAATACCCCGAAAGTCTTCCGCTGACATGTTAAGTCTTCCGCTGTTATTAAACGGCTTTTGGGGGTGTTACAGATTGGTATTCAGAGCCACGGTTATAGAGAACCAGATGTTTTTAAACATTGGACTATAACTACACTTTAACTGGACCATTTTTACAAAATACCACTTCATGCCCTCCGTGCCTACAATCCAACATCTGGTAGAAAAATTACTTCTCATTATTTCTTACTTATATAACTTGATATATGCTTACATGCTATGATTTTGCTAATAATTATGTTTACTAATTGGGATTATTACAGTACCATGTCTTCCAAACCCAACTTCATTGTGTTGTTATCGGATTCGGAAACTGAGAGCTCTACACCTATTGAACCAACTCTTGCTCCAATGACTGTGTCACCTACAACAGACAAGAATAAGGAAAGTCAGCAATCCTTTACTTCACCTCAAGCATCAACTGGTCCAATCAGACGCAGTAAGCAAACTTCTCCATTCCAGCCTTATGAACCAACCACAGCTGGAAAAGCTCTTTCATATGCTGAAGAAAAAGACATCTGGGATGATACTAAATGGAAAAAGGAAGTTGCTCCGACTGCAGAACCAGTGATACTACCTAGTATATTTTATCAGCAGACTACTACTGTACCAGTGACAATCAACAGTCCACCACCTGTGAAAACTTCCAGTGCTCCTCTACCTTATCAACCAAGGAATTACCAGATTCGTCCTACCTCCTCAGATCCTTACTACTATGCAAGAACCAACCATAAGGCTCGTAAGCGGGTCAATGCTCGCAAATGGTCATTTCTACTACCAATCCTTAAGTATTGGAGATCTCAAGAAGGTACCCCCACCAACAGAGAACTTGGTGAAAGATCATCATTTGCTGCATCTAAGATCCTTCCAGTCACTGGAGAACCCATTCACCATACCATACCACTCTTGGCAGCTAGGTTAGTAAGACATGAAGACAGGTTAGACGCCATAGCCACCTTGGTGAACAACATCCCTAATGAACTAATAGAAGTCATGTCAGCTGAGATCGAACAACTTGTGATGGGACACTTAGAGATGGGAACCATGATTGAACAATTAAGTACCCAGTTCGGTGAAGCTATGGAATTCATCGGATTACTTTGCTCTGCTAACACCGTAAACAAAGACATCATGTGTGACATCGATCAAGCCCTCGACACCACAAGAGCCCAAGTCATGTCTCTGCGACGTGCACAACAAGAAACACAAGCTAGGGAGAGAGACCGAGACCAAATCATAGAAACCATGGCCGCCAAAATTCAGGAACTAGAACGTCGTCTTGATGATAACCAAGGAAAACCCTAGAATGCCATAGATTGTCGATGTAGCCTCACCCACATCACAGTAATAACTTGTATTTGAATGTCCTAGAAGATATGTCAACAAGAATAAATAAGTGATGTAAAACGACAATCAAATCAATGATGTTATGTTTGCTTTATTTTCATAAGTGTTATGATATCGTATATTGCATCGTGATATATGTGACACTATTATAACTTTGAACCTATTGATGTTACTAAATAGTCTAACACAAGATGGTTATTATGAAAATTCTGAAAATATATTCTCATTTTTAGGAATATGGCACCTAAGAGAACCGTGACTACTACCTCAGCAGCAACCATGACCCCGGAGGAGATCCAACAAGCAATCACCAATGGAATCAATGCAGCCTTAGCCGAACAAGCAAATGCTAATGCACAACCGGCAAGAGATGTTGCTCCCGCACCTCGCCAATGTACCTATAAAGACTTTATGGCTTGTCAGCCAACTTACTTCATGGGTACTGAAGGGATAACTAAACTTGCCCATTGGTTCGAGAGATGCGAAACGGTATTCCAAAGGAGTGGATGCTCAGAAAACAACAGGGTCACATTTGCCACCGGAACCTTAATGGATGACGCTTTGTCATGGTGGACCGCTACAACTCAAACTTTAGGTACCGAAGCAGCGTACCGACTCTCCTGGACGGAATTCAAAGCTAAGATCCTAAAGAAGTACTGTCCTCGATCCGAAATAAGAAAACTGGAAGACGAATTCCATATCCTTGCAGTCAAAGGAATCGATCTTAGGGCTTACAACAGGAGATTCCACGAGCTGATGACATTATGTCCTTCTATCGTACCAGATTTAGAGAAAACTCTGGAGAAGTATATTGAAGGTCTTCCCCGGAATATTGAAGGAAACGTCACAGCATCCAACCCACCATCACTAGAAGTCGCAATGGAGTTAGCACAAAAACTCCTAGACCGCGAAATCAAGTGCAACGAACTCAAAAGAAAGCTCGATGACAGGAGAACCACCCACCACCAAAACCACAATCACTACCACAACGGTCATCGCAACAACAACCATCACCACAACAACAACTATAACAGGATCAACCAACAACAACACCAGAACAAGAACCCACATCGTCAACAACAGAACCAACGACAAGAACCTCCTAAGATATTTACGACAACCAATGGCAATGGATATCAAGGTAATAAGCCACAGTGCAACCGATGCAAGCTTCATCACAATGGTGCTTGTACAGTAAAATGCCATAAATGCCAAAGGATAGGTCATGCCACAAAAGATTGTAGGACCCCTGCTACCGGCAGCAACCTACAACCAATAGCACCAACATGTTACTCATGCGGAGAAACCGGACACTTCAAGAACCGCTGTCCAAAAGGAAATGGTCAGAACACTGCACGAGCAAGAGCATACGTGATGGGAAATGAAAATGAACCACAAAACCCCGACGTTGTCACGGGTACGTTCTTATTAAATCATCATAATGCTAGAATATTATTTGATTCTGGAGCAGATAAGAGCTTCGTGTCAGATACGTTTGCCCCTTTCATTAACTCTAACCCTTCTAAGTTAAACACCACCTACGAGATAGAAATGGCCAATGGGAACTTAATTAGCACCAACTCCGTTTTAAAAGATTGTACTTTAACCCTCGTAGGAGAATCCTTTCCTATTGACCTGATGCCTGTCCAACTCGGTAGTTTTGATGCTATCATCGGAATGGATTGGTTATCCAAACATCATGCTAAGATTCATTGTGACGAGAAAGCCATACACATTCCTTTTAAGAATGAAACCCTCGTTATCCATGGCGACAAGAATAAAAACCGATACGGAATCATCTCATGCCTCAGAATGGTAAAATACATGAACGAAGGATGTCGTGTATTCATAGCTCAGGTGACGGAAAATAAGTTAACCAAGAAACAACTTAAAGATGTACCTATCGTTAAGGAATTCCCCGAAGTATTTCCTGAAGATCTACCCGGTCTTCCACCGACTCGCCAAGTAGAGTTCCAAATTGAACTAGTGCCTGGAGCGGCACCAGTAGCAAAAGCACCTTACAGGTTGGCACCTTCCGAAATGGAGGAACTATCGGAACAACTAAAGGAATTATCCGATAGAGGTTTCATTAGACCAAGTTCATCACCTTGGGGAGCCCCAGTTCTATTTGTTAAAAAGAAAGACGGATCATTCCGAATGTGCATAGATTACCGAGAATTAAACAAACTCACTATAAAGAACCGATATCCTTTACCTAGAATAGATGATTTGTTTGATCAATTACAAGGATCGAGTGTATACTCGAAGATTGATCTAAGGTCGGGATACCATCAATTGAGAGTTCGGGAAGAAGATATTCCCAAGACAGCCTTCAGAACCCGTTATGGACACTATGAATTTCAGGTAATGCCATTTGGTCTAACGAACGCACCCGCTGTGTTTATGGACCTAATGAACCGAGTATGCAAGCCATATTTAGACAAATTCGTGATAGTATTCATTGACGACATTCTGATCTACTCTCGTAACAAAGAGGAACATGCCAATCATTTGAGAACAATCCTAGAGTTACTTAAAAAGGAAAAGTTGTACGCAAAATTTTCAAAATGCGACTTTTGGATTCCCACGGTGCAATTTTTGGGGCACATAATCAGTAGTCAAGGTATCCACGTAGATCCAGCAAAGATAGAGGCAGTTAAAGAATGGTCATCACCTACAACTCCCACAGAAGTACGTCAATTTTTAGGTCTTGCAGGTTACTACCGGAGATTTATTGAAGGTTTCTCTAAAATCTCAAAACCATTGACCAAGTTGACCCAAAAGAACGAAAAGTACGTTTGGGGACAAGAAGCAGAATCAGCCTTCCAACTGTTAAAACAAAAGCTCTGTGAAGCTCCAATACTAGCATTGCCAGAAGGAAGCAAAGATTTCGTGCTATATTGTGACGCTTCGTACCATGGTTTAGGTGCAGTTTTGATACAACGAGATAAGGTAATAGCTTATGCCTCACGTCAACTGAAGAAACATGAGGAAAATTACACAACCCATGATCTAGAACTAGGAGCAATAGTATTCGCTCTTAAATTGTGGAGACACTACCTATACGGCACTAAGTGTATCGTGTTTACAGATCACAAAAGTCTTCAACACATCCTAGATCAAAAGGATTTAAACATGAGACAACGCCGTTGGTTAGAATTGCTTAGTGATTATGATTGTGAAATCCGTTATCACCCAGGAAAGGCTAATGTAGTAGCAGATGCACTAAGCCTAAAGGAAAGACTAAAACCTCTCAGGGTTAGATCGTTAGGCATGACTATTTGTTCACCCCTTCCAACACAAATCATTATCGCCCAGAACGAAGCTCTCAAGAAAGAAAATCGACCAATTGAAAAGATTTTTGGTATGCCGGAAAACGAAAATGGATTTGTGAAAAGATCAAATGGAATGCTTTGTTTCAAGGAAAGAAGCTGGATTCCTCTCTTCGGAGGTATTCGTGACCTTATCATGCATGAATCTCACAAGTCAAAATACTCCATTCACCCAGGTTCCGACAAAATGTACCAAGATCTTAAGAAACTATATTGGTGGCCGAACATGAAAGCCGACATCGCTGAGTATGTCAGTAAATGTCTAACATGTTCAAGAGTAAAAGCAGAATACCAGAAACCCTCCGGATTACTCACCCAACCCGAACTCCCCATGTGGAAATGGGAACGTATTACAATGGACTTCATCACCAAACTTCCCAAAACCCCTACCGGCTACGATACGATATGGGTTATCGTTGATCGTCTCACCAAGTCAGCTCATTTCCTACCAATCAAAGAAACTGATGAAATGAACACGCTTGCTCAGGTATATCTGAAGGAAATTGTATCACGACATGGAGTGCCGATTTCCATTATATCAGATCGTGACAGTCGTTTCACGTCTCATTTTTGGAAATCATTACAAAAAGCTTTAGGAACAAAGCTGGATATGAGCACAGCCTATCACCCACAAACCGATGGTCAAAGTGAGAGAACAATACAAACCTTAGAAGATATGCTACGCGCTTGTGTTATAGACTTCGGAAAAGGTTGGGACAAACACTTACCATTAGCAGAATTCTCATACAACAACAGTTATCATACCAGTATCAAGGCAGCACCATTCGAAGCACTTTACGGTAGAAAGTGTAGATCGCCCGTTTGCTGGGCAGAAGTCGGAGAAGTACAACTCACAGGACCGGATCTAGTTCATGAGACAACCGAGAAAATCATCAAAATCAAACAACGTTTACAAACCGCTAGAGACCGACAGAAAAGTTACGCCGACCTAAAAAGAAAACCCATGGAATTTCAGATTGGAGATAAAGTTATGTTAAAAGTATCACCATGGAGAGGAATGATACGATTCGGAAAGAGGGGAAAATTAAACCCAAGATACATCGGTCCATTCAAAATCCTAGAAAGAATTGGACCCATGGCATATAAACTCGAACTACCCGAGGAACTTAGCCGAATTCACAACACTTTTCATGTGTCAAATCTCAAGAAGTGTTTATCCGATGAATCTTTGGTCATTCCATTGAAAGAATTACAACTTGATGACAAACTCGTTTTTACCGAGGAACCAGTAGAAATCATGGATAGAGAAGTCAAACAACTAAAACAAAACCGTATCCCTATCATAAAAGTTCGATGGGACTCTAAACGAGGACCAGAGTATACTTGGGAACGCGAGGACCAGTTTCGCACCAAGTACCCACACCTCTTCTCTTAGACACCCTTGGCAACCCTCCTAAACTCGAATTCCGGGACGGAATTCACTGTAAGATGTATGTACTGTAGCCTCTCGTAATTTTCCCAACGGTTAGTAAACACTTGCACTATTTAAATTTCCCATTATTACGTGTGACCAAATTTTTTTTTATATGACTTATTATCTGAATCACTAATGGAATATTGTGATATATTATTTGCCTAGAGACATCGCTTACACACAAACCTAGATAGTCTAAATTATCGCGATTACATTTTAACGTTTGTAATGATAATTATTAAACGTATATATTAATAATTATATATTATACGACACCTTTTACGTACAATATTTATATATTCCGGAACCTACGAAAATTCTCGAGATCATTCACTATCGTTACTTGAACTTATCCCGACTCCCTAAAATTTCTATGTGGACCCCACATCTTAAATGGGCCCCACTTTCTAGCATAAATACCAAACGGACTAATACTATCTTTTTCTTTCTTTTCTATTTTTGGGCCGAAGCAACCCAAAACCCACAAGCCCATTTCCCGGCCTGTTTTCTTTTCTTTTTCTTTTGTTTCCAGCCACGATCGAGCCAAGGAACACCCCTATTATCCTATAAATTCAACACATAACACACACATATTTTTACATAACTTAAATTACGAGCTAACAAGGAATTAAGAATGACCAAGTTTACAATTTGAGTCGCTCGTTTACTACCTAAATTTTGCCCAAAGTAAAACTCGAAAGCCATGTTACAAGATAACTCAAAACGTGTCAATAAATCCCTTAACACCACCCCTTGCTCTCCAATCCCATCTAAATGAACAATGTGAATGTAAGAATGCGTCAGGAGTGAGCAGGAACAATCACACGAGATCTTGGCTATGTAAATACTCGATTGGTTTAGATTTGTGGCGTCACTATTCACCTAACGTGCCACCTCCATCCTTGTGAACTTATCTTGTCCATACACATTCAAAATGCAGCCTATATAAGCTTTACATGCAAACCACATCACTTCATACACTCATACATACCATACCACTAAAATAAATAACGAAAAGGAGCTATGGAGGGACGAAGGGATTGCTAGGAGAGCCACACTTAGAAGAGAACCTAGGAAGCAAGCTTGGAGTCTACTTGAACCTTGGTGTGCCGTGAACCACGCTACAATCCTCCTTGAACCAAACTCGATCCATACGTACAATTTTACCCCACCCTTTTGAGGTGAGGTGAGAACTCACGAACTCCTTTCTATTTTTATATCGTTACTATTAAATTGTGCACGTTTACTTTACTAAATTAATTCGTTATATTAAAACGTAACATGTATATGTTTTCCTTTCTTTTCATTTTTAACCATGCTAGCAATCACGTATAATAAAGATTCGAAGCTAATAATATTGTTTACATATTTATTTAGACACGTTTAGAAGGTCACTTGACCCTTTGATTCACAAACCCAACACTTAGAATATTTCTAAGTATAGAAACCATTTTTAATATAAATTTCGGTCATAAGCTTTGGACTAGTCATTTCTAAATTCGACCCACGACCTACATGTTTTATTGCTCGACCCCATTGTCACCTTGGTAAACAATTAGAGAACGCTTTTCATTTGACCTAACTAGCTCGTATATCTACTTCACTCGACCCCTTTTGTCTCGACAAAAACCGGATTTTACAAAACTTATATAAGCTACGTGGGCTTATGTTAAGCCCACTAAGCTTATGTGCTACACTGGGCCTGGGAGCCCAACACCAGTGTTTTTAGTGTTCTAAAATGAGTCCAAAGTCAGGCCCAAACCTTTCGTAAGCCCATTGGATCACAAAACGTTAACGGACCCTTAATTTGGCTCGTTAAGGCCCATTTTGTATAAAAATTGGTTTTTAAGCTAATAAGCTAATCAAATAAGCTATTTGAAATATTCTGAGCTTATTCAATAAATAAAAATGTTAAACTTTTCATTTGGTGAAATTTGGACTAAGTTTGCAAATTTTTCAAATCGAGGGACTAAAAGTGTCAAAATGGTAAACTATGGGTAGAAACTGTCAAAACGTAAAACTTTGAGTTCTAAACTGTTAAAAATGATAATTAGAGTTGAAAAATGTAAATATTGATGCTTTTGGACCTAAAATGTAAATTGTATATATTTTGGACTAACGGTGTAAAATATATATAGTTAGGGTTAAAAATGTAAATTTTGGAAACTTAAAGGAATTTTCCGTAAATATTATTTTATAAAAATAATATTAACCTTTTACATATTTAAACATATAATTAATATAAGACTTATATAAACATAAACTTATATATATATATATATACGATATATAATTAAACAATATAACAATACGTTAATTATTCTTGTAAAACGATACGTTTATTTCTGTTATAAAAACTAACTTTATATCAATCATCGATATTTTTACTTACGAGATATAATTATATATGACATTGTTTTTGAACTTTAGACACTTAAACAAACACGAGATTTATTCATAACTAAATAACAAGTAATCGCGATAAAACCAGATTTAGACTATCAACTGAAACTTGCATTATCTTTTAGGTTGTGTTGTGTGAAGCCGTTTCCTTGCTTTGTTGAGACTACGATACCACTGTACTACTAAGGTGATTTCATAGCCCACTCTTTAACTATTTTCCCGTGGGGAGATACATGCTTAAAACTCGATCACAAGTCTTTTATACCGGGTATTGAAATACCGTCAGGCCAATGTTATTTGCTTAAGTTACTATTGTCAGAAGTCCCTCTATCATGAACCTTAATCACCTGAAGGGTGAACGTAAATAATTGTGGATAGTACTATTAGTGATTAACAATCCTCGTTTGGTTGTTGGAGAAAACACCAGGCGCACTTTATTGTTCTTATAAATAGGTTATTGACAAATACCTATCTTTGGGGGCCTATTACTTACCATCATAATTCATATTTATGATTGGCTGTTAATCGTTGAGTATCATGAGCTTAAGGCAATAACAGGAACATTAAATTTTCTTAACATATTGATTGTATGTGATTACAATACATTCGTAACTTGTGATTAAACTCTTAAACTTAAACCTATGAATATCACTCAACTTTATGTTGACTTTAGCATGTTTATCTCAGGTAACTAAACAAGATGGATCTGGATGGCACGGAGTGGGCAAAAGCATGACAAGAACTATAATAAACTACTTATTTTCCTTCAGAATAAAACACGTTCTTGACTTAATAATGTTTTGTATTCCTGATATTTGGTATTTTGAAATAAAATAAATCTTTAATACTTCACTTTGTGATATCTACTATGATTGTGACAAAGATCCTCGAAGTAATACCCCGAAAGTCTTCCGCTGACATGTTAAGTCTTCCGCTGTTATTAAACGGCTTTTGGGGGTGTTACACATCCCACTACCGTCAAGGGTATTAGGAGCTTTTTGGGTCATGCCGGTTTCTATCGTAGGTTTATTCAATATTTTTCTAAAATCGCCCGACCTATGACCCATCTCCTCGAGAAGGATGCTCCTTTTATCTTCTCCCCCGAGTGCATCGAAGCTTTTGAAACATTGAAGAAAAAGCTTACTAAGGCATCGATTCTTGTTGCCCCCGATTGGGACTTGCCTTTTGAACTCATGTGTGATGCAAGTGATTATGCAATAGGGGCAGTCTTAGGGCAACGCAAATTAAAACACTTTCAGCCAATACATTATGCAAGCAAAATAATGACCGAGGCTCAAGCTCATTACACCACAACAGAAAAAGAATTGTTAGCTATGGTGTATGCATATGAAAATTTTTAGCCGTACTTGATCTTAACCAAATGCATAGTGTATACGAATCACTCGGCTCTCAAATATCTCTTTGCAAAACAAGATGCAAAGCCGAGATTGCTCCGTTGGGTTCTCCTCCTGCAAGAATTTGATATCATTATACGTGATAAAAAGGGAGCTGAGAACCTGGCTGCTGATCATCTGTCCCGTCTTGAAAACCCTCATCAGGATGCTTTCAAGAAAAAGGAAATAAATGAAACATTTCCTCTCGAAACCCTCAATGCGGTTTCTTTTCGTGGAGATTCGACTACCCCATGGTTTGCCGACTTTGCAAATTACCATGCGGGTAACTTTGTTGTGAAAGGGATGTCGTTCCAACAGAAAAACAAATTCTTTAAGGATGTAAAACACTATTTCTGGGACGACCCCTACCTTTTCAAAATCTGTACGAATCAAGTCATCCGGTGGTGTGTTTATGGTCAGGAAGCCACTGAAATTCTAAAGGCTTGCCATGCTGGTCCCACGGGGGGCCACCACGATCCAAACTACACCGCCAAGAATGTGTTTGACTCCGGTTTCTATTGGCCCACGATTTACAAGGATGCCCAGGAATTAGTCAAATCCTGTGACGCTTGTCAACGTCACGGGAACATTTCACAAAAGAATGAAATGCCTCAAAATGCAATTCAAGTTTGTGAAATCTTTGACGTATGGGGCATTGACTTTATGGGGCCATTTCCATCATCTCATGGAAATAAATACATACTCATGGCTGTTGACTATTTGTCAAAATGGGTTGAAGCGAAAGCTTTACCTACTAATGATGCCCGAGTTGTTGTGAAATTCTTAAAGGCTCTTTTTGCTCGATTTGGAACTCCACGTGCTATTATCAGTGATCGTGGTACGCATTTTTCCAATGACCAATTTGATAAAGTCATGCAAAAGTATAGTGTAACTCACCGTCTTTCTACTGCGTACCACCCACAAACAAGTTGACAAGTAGAAGTTTCCAATCGGGGCATTAAAAGAATCTTAGAAAGAACCGTTGGTGAAAATCGTGCATCGTGGTCGGATAAATTAGATGATGCACTCTGGGCTTTCTGTATAGCTTACAAAACACCCATCGGGTATACGCCTTACAAGCTTATGTACGGTAAAGCGTGCCATCTACCGATCGAGCTTGAGCATAAAGCCTATTGGGCCCTCAAGCATGCAAATTTTGACCTCAAAACTGTGGGTGGTCATCGGAAAGTTCAACTGAATAAATTAAATGAACTTCGTGATCAAGCTTACGATAACTCTTTGATCTATAAGGAAAAGACAAAGAAGATTCATGACTCAAAAATCAAGAACCACGTTTTTAACGTTGGTGATCGAGTCCTTCTTTTCAACTCTAGACTCAAGATCTTCTCGGGAAAGCTAAAGACCCGTTGGACTGGCCCATTCACTATCGCAAAGGTCTATCCTTATGGCACCGTCGAATTATCTCAAAATGACGGACCAAATTTCAAAGTGAATGGGCATCGTTTGAAACATTACTTTGGAGAGGACATACCATCCATGGTTGTCCCTGATCTCCAAACTTTCCCCAAGAACCAATGAATTCGGGGATCAAGTCAAGCTAGCGACTCGATGAACAAAAACAGTAGCACAACATGGGTTTTCACCCATGTCTCTGACTTCTTTCTACTTTCTAACACCCAAGTGTGGGGGAGTGGCCGTCCCCTGCTGTTTGCAATGTATATATGTATATAAGTTTCAAAAAAAAATGTGTGTTCATATGTATATACAAATAAAGTGAAAAATGATATTCCCGCAGTTAGCTTAGAATATTGCCTTTTTCCTGTCAAAGAGTCGGCATAATAACCGGGACTTTGAATATTGAGGACAATATTCAATTCTAAGTGTGGGGGGAAAATTCTAGCGAATTTTATCACATTATACCCTCTAGTACCCCCGTTTTTTGCCAAAATTTTAAAAAAAAATATCACTTTATTTCAATTTTTTTTTTGTGGTTATCAGTCCGCCATGTCTAAACGATAAAATGATTGGCTAATCCAGGAGCAAAAGTGTGGAAAACTAGAAGGGGGGTTGAATAGTTTGACGTCTTTTTAATTTTATTATGAAAACTTAGTTTAGTTTTAAAACCTTGTTTGCTTTTAAAACTTTGATTCAATCTTATGTGAACTCAAATCTTGAACAATATGAACAACTATATCTAAGTATGAACAATAATAATATAAGCTAAGTATGTGAAATCAACACATGCACAATATAAAAAATTATAGCTATATACGAGAGATAAGTAAGTAATCGTTTATTTTATAATCCTTAGTTATATTTTGTATGAAAACTTTACTTGATCGAAATGATCAATTATATGTATGTTACCTTTTTAGTTTGATTGTAAAAACTTTGTTTTGTGAATGAAATTTTCGTTTGATCTTTAAGTAAAATCAATACTAGCACTATATGAGCAAATATATATATATATATATATATATATATATATATATATATATATATATATATATATATATATATATATATATATATATATATATATATATATATATATATATATATATATACGTCTACGTCTACAAAAGTAATAATGATATAAGCAAGATAATAAGTAAGATATGGAAAGATCTAACCGCGAGACAAAGGATTTATAGTGGTTCGGCTACAAGGACACCTTCCTTGCCCTACTCTACTCCTCGAGTCACCTACTCGAGAGTTTTCTTCACTATGTCAACAAGCTCCCTTATGGCGGAGAAAACCTTACACACCAATATACACACCATAACTTCGTCACAACTTATTCACACCTTCTACACAACTTCTTCACACCTAGTCACTACTTAATCATAACACTACTTCTTCACACCTAGTTACTACTTAATCACAATACTACTTCTTCACACCTATCTATCTTCACAACTATCTACTTCACAACAATCTTCTTCACAACTATCTACTTCCCAATTTCTCTACTTCACAACTATCTACTACGCACTCACTCTATCTACACACCTTGCTAATCTATCTTCTATCAAATATTCACAACTAGTTACACAAAGAAATAGATATAATGGATGATGCTCTAACAACTTGGATGTGGAGGTCACAACAAGTTGTAATACTTCTTCTCTTGAAGGATTGAAGTATTCTTCTCTTGCACTTGAAAGGTAGAGGTTTGGATCACTTTGAAACAAAGATTTATGTATGTATGATCAAAGGATTTTAGAGAATAGAAATGAGATCTAGAACAGAAAGTTTTGGGGTGCAAAAGGTGAGAAAAATCTGTGGAATGAACCAGAATTTATAGGGGGAAAAATACTGTTTGGAAGCGTGGCCGGTCCCCTTAATTGGGTGCCGGTCCCCTTAATAATTAAGGGGGCCGCCTAGTATAATTAAGGGGGACGCCTAATAAAAAAATATTTTTTCTTTAGATTTTTTGTCTTTTTGTGGGGGAGGTTTTTCCTGAAGAATGTAGCCGTATTTTTGGGTTGAAATTTGAATTCAAAATATTTATTTTGAATAAAACATTTCTTATAAATACAAAAATGTTTTGTATAAGTTTAAAAATATTTGTCCCACTTTAATAAAATGTAAAGTTTGTAAAAATAAAAATTCATTTGATCATAAAATGCATTAGACACTTTGTTTATTCATAACTTAAGTGATATGGATGCTAAAGCAAATATTTACGACTAAATACTTGTTTATGTCATAATTTGTAGTTCAATGAGTTTACGTTTTGTGATTATCAAAACATAGAGATATCGATATATGTTAATAATATTTTTAGGCATTATTTATATCAACAATCTCCCCCTTTTTGATGATTACAAAACCTAAACTCATCAAGTCTAAAAATTAATTTTTAGACATGTATTTAGTGAGTTTATATTCACTTCTCCCCCTTTTTGTAGAATCAAAAAGGTTATGCCGACTAGCTTCATAAATGAAGTTAGACGGGATGAAAGCTCCCCCTTGATGTGTGCTCCCCCTCGTTCGATGGCACCAAGGGATCGAGATATGGAATGCTCGCAAGAAAAATATTAGAAGCACAAGCATATATAGAAGAATATGCAATATACAAATAACAAGCATAGCAAACAAATATTAAGGATACATAACAATTAATTCAAAGAGATTATGTTAAAGATCCTAATTTGCCAAAGAGAGCCATCGGACTTGCTTGTAACAAAAGGTTGGTTGATTCGTATTCGAAAGTGAAAATCATAAGCATATAATATGCTTAGATGGTTGATGATGGAGTGTTTGGAATGAAGATGGTTGAGTTAGGGTGAGGTTGTTGGATTAATGGAGGTATATGTTTGGGTCATGAATGTTGAAGAGTTTGTTTGTGGAGAGTTTGTAGCGGAAGAGGTTGATTAAGGTTTTGGATGTTGTTCAATTGAGGGTATTGGATGTGATCTAGTGAGAAGATATTCAATCCAAGTGAAGTGTTCATTGAATGCAATGGTTTTAAGGAGAAAGATGCAACAAGATCAATTGTTGACATGCTTCTCAAGTTGATTTATGTTGTGTGGTGATGAGGGTGATCTAGATGAAGGTGGATCCAAATTGCGTTGAGCAAGATGT
This sequence comes from Artemisia argyi, assembly GCA_030686995.1. Classification (NCBI taxonomy): domain Eukaryota; kingdom Viridiplantae; phylum Streptophyta; class Magnoliopsida; order Asterales; family Asteraceae; genus Artemisia; species Artemisia argyi. The sequence continues at coordinate 256,814,879 of CM060709.1, read as the reverse complement.
AAGGCTAAAAGAGCACTAAGCTCATGGGATTCTTTTAGCGCCTCAACGAACATTAAGTGTTCGGAGGAAGGTGATGGTGGTGGAGCATGATAGTTGTCTTGGGTGAGGGTTTGAACATGCAACATAGGAATGGCATGTGAAGTTGTAGGATGTGGTGGTGATACTCTTGGTGGTGGAGACATGTTTGAGCTTGGATAATCATGAAAACATGATATGGGTGGAAGAGATGCTTCATGAGTGGATGGAGTTTTTGTTGAATGAGCAAAATGTAAAGTGTTGGTAATGAGGTTGGGATTATTGTTTTGGGATAGTGCATGCTCATCATAAGAAGGAGCATTAGTGTAAGAATGAATGGATGATTTGTTGTTAAATGGATCATTTGTGTGAGAGTGAGGTTTAGGTGTTGGTTGATTATGAACAACACCGCTTGAGTTGTGAAAAGATTATGAGGTTTGAGTGTAATGTAGAAGGATATGGGTGAGTAAAGGTTTTTGATATGTAATGTTGGTGAGAAGAGAGTGAGGTGTTAGGTATGTAATGTTGAAGACATAGGAGGAATTTGGTGTTGGATGTTTGACAACATCATTTGGTTTGACGGGCTTTTAATGGAAGTTAGGTGATACGTGGGGATCGCACCAGGTTTTACCTTTCAAGGGATCTCGAGAAGCTTACAACCCCCACCAGGTAGTGTACCTGATCGTTGTAGTATAGTATAGTGACAAGTACCGGGGGATTGATCGTTCAGCTAGGAATAGTGTCGCTATGATTAGAAAACCTAAATACTAGTTCTAAAGATGATGGATGATTATTTTTGTATTTTTATATGTTTTTAGAAAGCAAGTAAATATCTCGGGTTTGAAGGATTTGGGCGGAATTAGTTGCTAGTCAACTAACCCAATACTAAAGATGCAATCAAAATAAAGTACTAGAAAATAAAAATAAAACTAAATTAAACTAAGGTTGTGAGCAATAAGTGGAGAAATTGTGTTTACTTAGATTTCATTACTCCCTAGATATCTTTTACACGTTAATTACTTGTTATAGTTGCGTGGATGACGGATTGTATTCCTTAATACCATTCATGGGGTGGCGCACTTAATTCCCCAATCCTATGAGTGCCTACTTCACTCCTATGTCGAGCCGGCTAAGAAGCTCCTAACATGGGATCATTAGAATTTACTCATGCATTAAATACAACCAATAAAACCTAGTGCACGTCAGTTCATGTTTCCTAAGACGTTCAAGCATGTTACCATTTGGAGATCTGCCAGTTTTCTTAAGCCTAACATCGAAATCATTCATCCAATACAACCATAAACAAGTAATCAACACATAATTAACATCTAGGTTTCATTATATCTAAGCAAACACAAGATAGATCTAGCCTAGCATGATGGAATTAAGACAAGCACAAGATATAGACAACCAACACATAGACATATTGATTGAATTAGAAGAACACTTATCTCAATTACACATGCAAGGGTTCAAGGGTTGAAAACCCTTAAAAACCTGTAAAATTCGTAACGAGTTCGGCCTTAGGGTTTCTCCAAAAACTTCTCCTTTTTTTATGAATGAAAATTAGAAAACTATATATAGGAAAATGAGGCTGACGGCGTCAAGACCAAATAGGTGACGCCGTCATCTCGCCGCCAAAATATTTCTTGGACTGCCTTGATCTACATCTGACGCCGTCATGTGTTAGGCTCTTCCAGGCCGTCATGTGATTTACTCTTGACGCCCTCCTTGTGACGCCTTCACGTTTGCACTGGGCCATCATGCAATTTACTCTTGACGCCGTCAGGGTGTTGCTCTTGACGCCGTCACCTACTGTTCCCAACAAGGAAAATTAAGACTTTGGCGTTTTCTTCACTTTTATGCTCCAAAAACGTCCGAATTGCTTCCTTTTCCAGATTTCTCTCCCAAAGTACCTAAAATCACAAAAGAAACGATTTAGGGCAATATTTGATCAAATAAATTCAATTCCGGGCTTAAATGACCCCCTAAAAACGGTTCATTTTTTACCTCATCATATACCCTTACACTTGAGATTTGCTTGTCCTCAAGCAAATGCGCTTTTATTCTAGTCAAAATACAAGTTAGGGGTCATTTAACACTAATATAAAAGTAATTACAACAAATAATCATTCCACTAAAGACAAAAGACAAGCACGGAGGTCATATACTAGCACTTCACAAATAGTGTTTAGATAGTCACATCCCTCGGGTGTAATAAAGTATAGATTACAATATGGAAACGGAAGATATCTCTCACTACCTGTAATAGCAAAATAGATTACCATAGGCTTGGGAAAGAATCAAACCTCCACCACATGGCGTAAGCACCTAGGATAAACTATCAAAGATGTCTTTTAAAGGGTTGTAACGTTAGGTGTAGGGATATGGAATACACGGTTTTGTTGGATAAAGGCAATCTTTACTGGTGGCGAGTTAACAATCTTGGTTAATTACATGTACAATGTGGCGTTGCTAAGCCAAGACTAGACTCGACTTAAGCTAATAAATGAAAAATAACAAAAACATAAAATAAACATAGAAAGAAAAGGGATGGTAGTCTGTATGTTTTTTCTCTTTTTTTTCTTTTTCTATTTTTTTTCTTTTCTTTTTCTTGATTTTTTGATTTTTTTTTTTCGCATACACTCTTACCCTACCATCCAAAATAATACATCATAGGGAATGGAAATTCCCCTTACACTTGAATTTTTACATACTTTACAATAAACTAATCTAATGACTCGAATTAAGAAAATCAAAACACTTGGAGTACTTTTAAGATTAACGCACATACGGGGGTAATAAATGATGTTCTTCCCCATTACTCCATAAAATAAGTACTTTACCCATGAGTCCCAATCGTCCCAAAACAATATGTACAAGGATATGACTCGACTTAGCAACCATGCAATCAATTAGATAGTTAACTTAGGGTTTAAACAAATAACAATAATGCACTAAAGATGAGCGCATACACGGAAGGCTAAGGCGATTTGGTTGTACATTTAAGTGGGGTGTAACAAATTCTTCCTTTAAGTAAAATGCTTAAAGTTAGAAACAAAAAGATAGGCTCGGAGGGGTTTACTAGGGGTTTCGTGTACTAAAAATGAGTACAACGCAAAGGTGTGGGAAAAATTAGTTGACTTAACTAGCCAAGCAATATGACTTAAACGGTCAAGTAATTATGATACAGGTTTAACACAAGGGTGATCCTAATGCCTCTTATCATGTAGTAAATCTTACTACACGAATGTAGTCTCACTAGCGGTCTCGGGATGCATCACTAACGCAAGTTCTAGAATCTAAATGCTACCGGTACACTCATAAGCACTAATAATAAATGCTTTTCCTATCAAATCTAAAGGCGAACCTCACATATTTGGGTGGAAAATTTTTCTGAATATACAGTTTTGTGCTAGTCATACAATCTCCTATCCGTGAGACGCTTGCTATGGCTAAAGTTTCACTCCTAAATGTTGTAAAAAAATTTTAATTTGGCGCTAAAATTGTACTAACAAGTATTTCTCATAGTTTTATTACACATCTACTATCAAACAAACAAACTCAAGCGAAAGTGTATCTGTAAGGTATCATCGTTTTACCCTCCCCTTACACTTAGGATGAACATTGTCCCCAATGTTCAAGTAAAGAATGTAAAAGTGAAAAAGTAAAAAGAATGAAATCAAATACTCCCCTGATTCGCTCGGTATGGATAATAAGGTGGCCAGGTTAAATCTTCCTCCAAGAAAATAAACAATCAAAGCTTCCCTTCCAGAATGTAAATCATCTTCTTGTCATACATAACCTGTAAATCCTGAGAAAACAAACAAAGCAACCTCGCATAAAATCGTCGGCAATCTATATAAGTTACTAAATCCTATAAAACAAAGTAAGATATAATGCTTGTAGAATGAAGTTTGCAGATTTCCTGGAGATTATAAAACTTAATTATTCAACAAAAACCTTAAGACTCCGTTAGAAAAACAAAACCGGTAAAATTTCCAGATTTTTACACGTGACGCCGTCAAGAGTAAACTCGTGACGCCGTCAGAAGTGATCTGCAGAAATTCTTATGTTAAGTTTCCGGAAAATTTCTGGAAAAACTTGGTTCTACTTCCTGGAAAATCCTGCAAAACTTCATTATGACTCGATACAAGCATTTGATTCTAACAAATATGAATATACATGTTCACTTAATACTGTGGAGAATCATGATCGGTTTGTTTCTTAAAAACGTATTTGGGGTTTCCCCTTACACTTATCTTTTGCAAAAATACCTTTAGGTGGAGTTAAGACTAGGCCAAAACAACAAAGTAAAGTATTTCCACTTTTTAGTTTAGAAGCATGATCTACCAACAATAAAAATAAAGCATGCATACGGAAGCAAATAACAAACAAACAAAATAAAATCACACAAAGCATGGGTTGCCTCCCAAGAAGCGCTTTTCTTTATTTACGAGTCTTGTAGCTAGACTCAAGGTCATAGGTTACTACGTAATACGGGTGAGTTCCTCATTGAGGACATCTTTGGGATCAAACTTAGGTTTCAACTTCCTATCATTTTCCTTAGTATGGTATGACCTTTCAAACTTTTCTCCATCCGGATCATACAAAGTCATCCTCATATGCCATGATCCGTCACCTTCTTTAGGTGGCTTGTCCCTCCTCCATTTACACTTGTCTCCCTCTCTTTTCCACTTATTCATCTCTATATTAATAGGCATTACGCTCGAGAACTCAATCATCTTCCTAAAGACTAAGGGGTCCTCAAAAGGATCTAGCTCTTCATCTCTAGCTATGAGTTGTTCCACCGAATGTGTCTTTTCAATGAAATCCTTTTCTAGATAGAATGGGCATTGAGGTCCTATAAAGTTCCTTTCTATCCAAGGTCCATATCTAGATGGTCTCCTATTCATCTCTACCCAATGCGGTGTCGGTTCATCATCACAATCATAACTATGCTTCTTAACATCGTACACCGACCACGTATCGCCTTCACCTACCGCTATCTTAGACTCCTTACAATCTATCATGGCGCTAGCGGTTGCTAAAAATCCTCTTCCTACTAATAATGGGCATGTAGTGTCACTAACCATGTCTAGGACGTGAAAATCCGCTAAGATAGTTAACTTTCCTACGTGAACAACTACATCCTTAATCATTCCAACCGGGTGGGCAATACTTCCATCCGCTAGACCTATCAATACCTCCGTTTCCTCTAACTTTCCTAGCTTAAGAGTGGTGAATAAGGATAAGGGAATCAAGTTGAGTCTTGACCCTAAATCGGCTAGTGTGTCGAAAGCTTCGGATCTTCCTATCTTACAAGGCAAAACAAATATACCCGGATCATCAAGATTTTTAGGCAACTTGTTTTGAATGAAGGCGGTCCCATTTTTACCTAGCTTAAACTTCTCATATTTTTCTAGGAGGGCACTATAGTAGGGAGCACGGGCTAAGACATCAATGACGGGGCGTTCAAGGTGAAGTTCCTTGAATTCATCGTCAAGGTCTTGCGTAGGAGGTGTTTCAACTATACTTTTGACCAGTTTTATATCGGGTGTTTTACTTGATTGGTCCTTTTGAAGAATTTGGTTTTGTTTGAAACACGTGCTCGTTGATTTAACCGAGTAGTATTGTGGACACAAGTGGGTGACGAAACTGAAGATATGGAATTAACGTTTAGTTTCGGATTCTTGACCGTGTCGCTTGGGAGTGCTCCCATTTCTCGGTCATTAAGAACTTTCAACAATGCGTCAATTTTGGTGGTCATCTTGCTTTGCTTTTGTTTGAAATCGGCTTCAAACTTAGATATGCGAGCTTCTTGAGATGCCATGAACTTTGACATCAATCCTTCAAGATTATTGGTACTACCATAGTTTTTAGAAGGATTGTTGTTGAAAGTACGGTTGGAGGGTGGACCGTTTGGTTGATAACGATTAGGCGGATTGGAAGAATTGGCTTGGTTTTGTTTCCACCTAAGGTTTGGGTGATTTTTCCAAGAGGGGTTGTATGAATCACCGTAAGGGTTTGGCTCGGGCTTGAAAGTGTACCACTTATCTCCCGCTTCGTCGGTACGCTTGGATGCGTAGTCAGCAAAAGCTGTTCCAGGGAGTTCCACACAATCACGAGTGTCATGGGGACCACTACATAGTTCGCATGAAGAAGTGATTTTGTTCACTTGGCTTGAATGCTTAGGAGCTTCGTAGGATTTCATGAGGAACTTGACTTGGTCCTCAAGTTCCATGATCCTATGATCAGGAGTGCTAGAGTTATTCGAAGGCAAAGATATTGCCTTGACCGTTTTGTTCAAGTCACGGGGATCATTCCAACTTTTGTTGTCATAGAGAGAAAGATCTTCTATGAGTTCCCATGATTGTTCCGCACTTAGATCACGTAGCTTACCACCGGCCGATTGGTCAATGGCTCGCCTCGTGGAGAGATCGATATGGTCATAAAAGATTTGGACTTGGAGCCAAAGATCTATGCCATGATGAGGGACTTTTTGGAGTAAGTCCTTGAAACGAGTCCATGCTTCATAAAGAGATTCATTTTGACGTTGTTGGAACATCAAGATGTCATTTCTAAGCTTAGTAGTTCTCCCCGGTGGGAAAAATTGAGCAAGGAAAGGAGTGGTGAGATCATCCCATGTGGTGATGGATCCCGCGGGTAAACGCTCAAGCCATTGACTAGCTTGATCCCGTAGAGAGAATTGGAATAGGCGTAATCGGGTTGTCTCTCTAGTTTCAACACCTAGGTCTATGAAATCTACGATTTTTAGGAAGTCCTTAAGATGTTGGTTTGGATCTTCGGAACGAAGTCCATGGAATGTGCATCCGCTTTGCACCAACCGGATGGTGTCGGATCGCAAGGGAGTCACATTGGCTCCGGTGAGCTCAATGGTGTTTCGGTAGCCTTGGTGGCTAGGTTGGGAATACTCTCCTAAGGTTCGGGGACTAGGAGGCTCTAGTGGTGGGTTTTGTTGTGGTGGGATGACGGGTTCAAAGATGTTCCCATCGTCCATGATGTCGGGTGGTGAAGAGTTACGAACAAAAACACAAAGAAATAAGATAGACTAACGAGAATCTAAAAATAAAAATAAAATCTTACTAGAACGGAATCTAGCAAGTAGACCTAATAAAAAGAAATTCTAACCTAGACAATAACTATTCCCCGGGCTGCGGCGCCAAAAACTTGATACGTGGGGATCGCACCAGGTTTTACCTCTCAAGGGATCTCGAGAAGCTTACAACCCCCACCAGGCAGTGTACCTGATTGTTGTAGTATAGTATAGTGACAAGTACCAGGGGATTGATCGTTCAGCTAGGAATAGTGTCGCTAGGATTAGAAAACCTAAATACTAGTTCTAAAGATGATGGATGATTATTTTTGTATTTTTATATTTTTTTAGAAAGCAAGTAAATATCTCGGGTTTGAAGAATTTGGGCGGAATTAGTTGCTAGTCAACTAACCCAATACTAAAGATGCAATCAAAATAAAGTACTAGAAAATAAAAATAAAACTAAATTAAACTAAGGTTGTGAGCAATAAGGGGAGAAATTGTGTTTACTTAGATTTCATTACTCCCTAGATATCTTTTACACGTTAATTACTTGTTATAGTTGCGTGGATGACGGATTGTATTCCTTAATACCATTCATGGGGTGGCGCACTTAATTCCCCAATCCTATGAGTGCCTACTTCACTCCTATGTCGAGCCGGCTAAGAAGCTCCTAACATGGGATCATTAGAATTTACTCATGCATTAAATAAAACCAATAAAACCTAGTGCACATCAGTTCATGTTTCCTAAGACGTTCAAGCATGTTACCTTTTGGAGATCTTCCAGTTTTCTTAAGCCTAACATCGAAATCATTCATCCAATATAACCATAAACAAGTAATCAACACATAATTAACATCTAGGTTTCATTAGATCTAAGCAAACACAAGATAGATCTAGCCTAACATGATGGAATTAAGACAAGCACAAGATATAGACAACCAACACATAGACATATTGATTGAATTAGAAGAACACTTATCTCAATTACACATGCAAGGGTTCAAGGGTTGAAAACCCTTAAAAACCTGTAAAATTCGTAACAAGTTCGGCCTTAGGGTTTCTCCAAAAACTTCTCCTTTTTTTATGAATGAAAATTAGAAAACTATATATAGGAAATTGAGGCTGACGGCGTCAAGACCAAATAGGTGACGCCGTCATCTCGCAGCCAAAATATTTCTCGGACTGCCTTGATCTACATCTGACGCCGTCATGTGTTAGGCTCTTCCAGGCCGTCACGTGATTTACTCTTGACGCCCTCCTTGTGACGCCTTCACATTTGCACTGGGCCGTCATGCAATTTACTCTTGACGCCGTCAGGGTGTTGCTCTTGACGCCGTCACCTACTGTTCCCAGCAAGGAAAATTAAGACTTTGGCGTTTTCTTCACTTTTATGCTCCAAAAACGTCCGAATTGCTTCCTTTTCCATATTTCTCTCCCAAGGTACCTAAAATCACAAAAGGAACGATTTAGGGCAATATTTGATCAAATAAATTCAATTCCGGGCTTAAATGACCCCCTAAAAACGGTTCATTTTTCGCCTCATCATTAGGCTTTCTTCTCCAAACGGGTTATTTGGTGGTTTTGGTTTAATGGGAGAGGTCATGAAGAGATGAGTATAGATTGAGAGGAATGAGAGTGTTAATAATGTAGGATTGGTGGGGTTAAGGATGTATAAATTTTGGTAGAAGGTTTAGGATAAAATAGGTTTATGAATTTTGGGAAGTGTAGGATGAAATGGGCTAAAAAGTAGAAAAAGGAAACAACACCTTCGACCATCAGATGGCCGGTCCCCTTAATTGGAGGCCGGTCCCCTTAATAATTAAGGGGGCGCCTTATGATTTAAGGGGGTCGCCCGTCTGGTGATTCCCAGATTGCCAGAAAAGGGTTTTTGGTAGTGAATTGCAGAAAGGTTGTGTTTTTGGTTTCAAACAAGTCCAACTCTTTGAGGCAATTAAGCATATACTAATTATATAGGCAATTATGTAGCCAAAGCATGTTAATCAAAGAGATTAAGTAAACAAGCAATTTCATTTAGCATGCAAACATACTCATCAAGCAAGTAAAATATAAGTGCTAGGAAACAATAAGCAACATCTAGTATTTCATAACTACATAACTAGGAGGATTAATCCTAATGTGTATCAATGTGCAATAAGTGGATAGTTATGATAGCATGGATTTCTAGACTTGTTACAAACAAAGTCTTAATGAACAAACCATGATCCTCTTGATTTGATTAGTTCACTTATATGTGTCATTTATATAAATATAGATGACAAATCTGAGATTACCATGCATGATTTTAAAAGAGACGTTTTTAGCATTATTCAACAATGTTTGAAAGTAAGTTTTCACTTAGATGTGAGAGTTATTTGAATAAAATAGATTGGGTTTTTTTACTTCAAAATGTGTGAATGAACGGTAAAGAATATTTTCCCAATCTTTAGTTTTGATCAAAACAAAATTGTGGATATTGATAGTGAAAACATGTTATTTAAAAGTGAGATAGTTATTTGAAAAACTATTGTCCAAAATGCGAGGTTTTTGCATATTTTTAGAGATATTAGATTTTTGACAACAAATATCATAAATCAAATATTTTAAAAAATGCTTATTAAAGATCTCATGCTCAAGAGGATTGGTTAAGCCTATTATTATCTCATGCTGTCGTTTCTACATATCCTATGATCCTAAAGGAAATGAACACGATAATTTATATGTTAGATGCGAGAGTGTTGAATGGGGTATAACCTAACATCTATAGTTCCTTTGTTTTCACACGCTTATCTAACTTAATGCCATAGTCTACGAGAGCTTGTTTCATCCATAGTTTTCTTACGCGAGGGATCTAATCCTACTTCTATATTAACGATCGATCCACTTAACTCATTTCACTTCATCACCATGAGTTTGCTAATAGTGGATATAGAAGATTTCCATTTTCTATTTCGTTCGGCAATGAACAATTTTATCTTATTCCTAGGAGAGTCAACTAATGATGTTTCTAGGTTATAAGAATATAAGCTATTATGTACACATATATGTATAGCTAAGCATTAATCTAACTAATCATATATCTAAGCATGCAAATTATAGCGATGAACTTAAAAGAAACGCGTACCTTTTAGTCTTCAATGGAATATCTTCAAGCACTTCAAGTGACCATGTTGACTTATAGAAGTCATTTGTAGATGATATTCCAACTTCTTCCAAGATTGACAGCTTAGCCACTTGGTTCCCATTGTCTCATTGGTCCAAAGTTATTTGGTCCAAACATATTCAACATTTGGCTAGGATGCATGTATGGTGGTAGTATTCCCCAAGAATTGTAACTTGGTTGATAATTCCACATTTGATGACTAGTATTATTGTAGTTTTGTCTATTTTGGTTTCTTCTAGGTTGAGGTGTTTTAGATCGAGTATGAAGATTATTTGGTTTTCTCGGTGGTGGAGTTTTAGATCTTAATTTAAATTTAGAGGATCCTACTTCGGTCGTTAAGGATGGTTTATAAAAAGTTTTTACCTTTTCATCATTCGCAATGGGTATTTTTCTATCTTTTGTAAGTATATACTTAGGTTTTGATTCTAATGATTTTTGTTTACTAGATTCACACTCAAACTTTATACTTTATTTTCACTAGTTGAAACATTAGTTGAGGTTAATCCTAGACCGGTTTTATCTCCCGAAGTTTCTTGAACACTTATTATTTTCTTAAGTGGGTTACTACTATTTTTAAACTTGTCAAGTTTGAAAATTTCATCTTTAAGTTTTTCATTTTCATTATTAACCTCTATGCATGTTTTACATTCTATAAAAACTTCTTTTCCTTTTTCTAAATGTTGTAGTCTAATTTTTAATTCGAGTACTTCATTTTCTAATAGATTATTAATATGTTTTAGTGACTTATTTTTAGCTATAACCTTTTGACCTAATTTTCATAACCTATTATATTCACTATCTAGGTCTTTTTCGTCCAATGATAAATTTTCGTCACTAAAGTATTCGGTTTCAGAACGTACCTCGCTTTATGTCTTAGCCATAAGACATTTCTCCTCATTTGTGATTTCTTTCTCATCGTCATCGCTATCACTCCAAGCTCCTCCAACAAACGCCTTTTGATTTTGATTTCTTGACATCATTGGACATTTTCTGATGAGATGATTTGGATCACCACATTTGAAGCACTTCCTATCACTTTTACCATTTTTGTCATCTTTATTTCTTTGGTTTGCTTTCCTTTCTTCATGCGGTTGTCTAACGAATCTTCCTCGCCTTTTGAAGAATTTCTTGAAGTCTCTTACGGCCATCGCATATTCTTTATCATCACTTTCAGAGGTTGAGCTATCCTCGTTACTAGATTCCTTCCTAGCTTTCAACGCAATTAACTTGCTTTGCTCTCTTTTTCCATTGACCATCTCGGAGTCTTTCTTTATTATTGCTTCATAGACTTTCAGGTTGCCGATCAACTCATCAAGTTGAAGAGTTGACAAGTTCTTCGATTCTTCAATCACCGTAACTTCAACTCGCCATTTTGGATGAAGAGCCCTAAGAAATTTCCTAACAAAATTCTTACTAGAAGAATTCTCATCAAGTGCTTTTAAACTTTTGATGATAGTGTTAAACCTAGCAAAAGCATTATCTATTGATTCCTCCTCCGGAAACGTAAATTGTTCATATTGTTGAACAAGAAGATCTATTTTGTTATCTTTAACTTGACTATTACCTTGGTGAGTGATTAGTAAAGAGTCCCAAATTTCTTTTGCAGTTTTACACATAAAATTTTTTCATATTCTTTGTGTGGTAACGCATTATAAATAAACATTTTAGCCTCATTATTTTTTGCTATTTTCTTTTTCAAATCATCATTTTGTTTTTCAAAAGATACAATTTCATCCATTTTAGTTTCAAAATTATATTGAATAGGGGGAAAATCATCAAAGGTAATGACATGCCAAAGATCAAGATCTTTTGATTTCACATAAGTTTCGAATCTATTTTTCCAATAAAGAAAACCATCACTTTCAAATAGTGGTGGTTTTTGCATAGATTGCCCTTCTAAATATTTTTCCGATTCCATAGATCGATACAAGTTTTAAAATACAGTATATTTTAAAAATCTTGTTTAACATAGCTCTGATGCCAATTGTGGAAAACTAGAAGGGGGGTTGAATAATTTTACGTCTTTTTAATTTTATTATGAAAACTTAGTTTAGTTTTAAAACCTTGTTTGCTTTTAAAACTTTGATTCAATCTTATGTGAACTCAAATCTTGAACAATATGAACAACTATATCTAAGTATGAACAATAATAATATAAGCTAAATATGTGAAATCAACACATGCACAATATAAACAATTATAGCTATATACGAGAGATAAGTAAGTAATCGTTTATTTTATAATCCTTAGTTATATTTTGTATGAAAATTTTACTTGATCGAAATGAACAATTATATGTATGTTACCTTTTTAGTTTGATTGTAAAAACTTTGTTTTGTGATTGAAACTTTCGTTTGAACTTTAAGTAAAATCAATACTAGCACTATATGAACAAATATATGTATGCTTCTACGTCTACAAAAGTAATAACGATATAAGCAAGATAATAAGTAAGATATGGAAAGATCTAACCGCGAGACAAAGGATTTATAGTGGTTCGGCTACAAGGACACCTTCCTTGCCCTACTCCACTCCTCGAGTCACCTACTCGAGAGTTTTCTTCACTATGTCAACAAGCTCCCTTATGGCGGAGAAAACCTTACACACCAATATACACACCACAACTTCGTCACAACTTATTCACACCTTCTACACAACTTCTTCACACCTAGTCACTACTTAATCATAACACTACTTCTTCACACCTAGTCACTACTTAATCACAATATTACTTCTTCACACCTATCTATCTTCACAACTATCTACTTCACAACAATCTTCTTCACAACTATCTACTTCTCAATTTCTCTACTTCACAAGTATCTGCTACACACTCACTCTATCTACACACCTTGCTAATCTATCTTCTATCAAATATTCACAACTAGTTACACAAAGAAATAGATATAATGGATGATGCTCTAACAACTTGGATGTGGAGGTCACAACAAGTTGTAATACTTCTTCTCTTGAAGGATTGAAGTATTCTTCTCTTGCACTTGAAAGGTAGAGGTTTGGATCACTTTGAAACAAAGATTTATGTATGTATGATCAAAGGATTTTAGAGAATAGAAATGAGATCTAGAACAGAAAGTTTTGGGGTGCAAAAGGTGAGAAAATCTGTGGAATGAACCAGTATTTATAGGGGGGGAAATACTGTTTGGGAGCGTGGCCGGTCCCCTTAACTGGGTGCCGGTCCCCTTAATAATTAAGGGGACCGCCTATTATAATTAAGGGGGCCGCCTAATAAAAAAAAATTCTCCAGATTTTTTGTCTTTTTGTGGGGGAAGTTTTTCCTGAAGAATGTAGCCGTTTTTTTTTTGTTGAAATTTGAATTCAAAATATTTATTTTGAATAAAACATTTCTTATAAATACAAAAATGTTTGTCCCACTTTAATAAAATGTAAGGTTTGTAAAAATAAAAATTTCTTTGATCATAAAATGCATTAGACACTTTGTTTATTCATACCTTAAGTGATATGGATGCTCAAGCAAATATTTACGACTAAATACTTGTTTACGTCATAATTTGTAGTTCAATGAGTTTACGTTTTATGATTATCAAAACATAGAGATATCGATATATGTTAATAATGTTTTTAGGCATTATTTATATCAACAAAACGGCTCTTGGTAAAGATAACTCAAATCCGTTGATGGCTGAAAATTTGCCGAAAATTGTATGGTATTCAACTCTCCATATCCTAAAAAGTAAAAAAGTTGGCTAGCCCGCAAGATTATGGCTTGTGGTAAATGCAGTGAAAAACCATAATTGGTAATCAGCTCACCAAGATGTTGACTGCGGTCCATCAAGAGTTGGCTAGTCCAGAAGCAAACGGCTTCTGGTAAAGACGAATCAAGACCGTTGACAGCTGGTGGTTTGCTCAAAATCACATGGTTATCGGTGTACCATGGTTCTTACTTGAACTGAAACATTTGGCTACTCCAAAAGTAATGGCTTTTGGTAAAGAGATTCAAATCCATTAAGTTTCTCAAAAAGATTGCTAGGGACTAGCAATAGTTTAGAGTGGGGGATTGATGAGTGCTTAAACACTCATCATTTTTGGTCAAATCTGAACTGCAAAACATCCAAAAACACTCAAAAATGCATCAAAATACTGAAAATATCTCAAGGATTGTGTTTTATATGTTTCAGATGCAAAATGAGTAAAAATAGTTGAAAAACGAACAAAGTTTGCATAATTAGCAGTTTCATTCCCCCAACTTTCATAAAATGTCAAAACTAGTCCCTGGTTATTTAAAATATGGAGTTTTATCATTCAAGGTCCCTGAAATATTATTAGTTGTCAAAGTTGGTCCTTGAGTGAATTTTTGGGCAAATGGCAGAAAAGGTCCCTCAACTTTTGAAATTTATAAAAATGGTCCCTGGGATTTTTAAAACTTGGAAAACATCAAAATGGTTCTTGGGAATATGAAACTTGGCAATAGTGGTCCTTTTTGATAAATTTTGGAAAATTACAAGTTTAACCCCTCAAGTTTCAAAAATGGCAAAATTAGTCCCTGGGTTTTAAAAATCAGAAAATTATCAAATGTCACCCTTGTACTATTCAAACTTGGAAAAATGGGTCCCTATAATAAGTTTGTGGAAAATTGCACTTCAAGTCCTTGGATTTTCAATTGTTGCAAAAATGGTCCTTGTGCTTTTACTTCATTAAACCAAACGGACCCTTATTATACTAATACCCCAAAATAACACAACCAATCCAACTCCCAACCCCAGCCCACACATCCCCTTGGCCCAACCATTCCTACAGCCCAACTCCCATCACCCTTTTGATATTAAACCGGGTCAACAACCCTTTACCCAAACCCCTTCCCTCCAAACCACCACCTCCCCTGCAATACCACTCACCCAAAACCACCCTAATCCCTGGTTTCACCACCCCAAGTGGCTTCTGCCCCCCCCCCCCCCCAGCTCACCACAATCCTCCAAACCTTATTAATGCCCCTCAATTGCTCCAAGCAATCCAGAAAGTGGACAAAAGGGAATTGACGCCAAAAATCAAAATTGATGGTCAAGATTATTCCCACCCAATCCAATGAGTGGGATTTGCTCAGAAGAATGCCAAGAAGTCAAGGATATCAATAATTCAAAGTAAGAAAGAAGCAAAAGGCAGATGAGGACATTTTGTATAAGTAGATAGCACTTGTAAGCCATTGGGCATCCCTTAGACTAGTACTTAGTTCAATTCCAGTTGTATTCAGTTCATGTGTAACCTTTTTAATTAAGTAATGAAAGTTTGCAAGTTCTAGCATCTTTGTTTCTGTTTTTCAGTTTTTATAAGAATTTAGAAATCTTTTTTTTTTTACCATGTATTAGAATAAGCTCTCCATAAGCTCTTCTGAGCTCAATCAGTATTAAATAAACTTAAAAAGAAAATAAAAAGAAAAACTTTAATTCATAAAAAAAGGGAAAATCCAAGGAAAATATCAAAAAAAAATGGTGGTTTCCATTGTTGTTGCAGAAGAGAAGTATGGAGGCATGGGTTTAGTGCCTCATGGGAGGTTGTAGGTGGTAAATGTATCCATGGTTCTCAGATCTCAGCCTGGATGCAAGTTTGTAAGCTTATTCTCACTCTCTTGAAAGTTACTGTAGCATTGGTCATTGTACTTGATGAGGGTGTTTCTCTACTTATTTACTATATTTAAGTTGTTTTGTATTGAATAAACTCATGCCTGTTAATTAGTTATCTCTGTTGCTCATTGTTCATATTTAACTGCCAATTAGCCTCATATTGGTTCTTGAATGTTCATGTTTGTCAGTGGTATTTTTATGTTTATATGATCTTACTTCATCATATTTAAACCTTGTGGATTAGTTTAATGGGCTGATTCATGAAATTCCCTTGAAAATCACCAACACAGTCACAATAAGGAGTGTTTGGGTCAGAGGTTGGCACTGTATTCTAGCATGTTTCAGTGGTCATAAGTGGAAGTAATAAGTTACATTAGGTTTAGTTAGGTTAGTCAAGTCTTAAAATCTAGTGTTCTTTACCAGAAAAGTCAAAATCCTAGGCCATCACCCCTAACAGTTAACTGTTAGTGATTTTGAAAACCACAAACCCTCAATTCAGTTCTTAACTAGTGTATGTAGGTTAATTTGGCTTAGTCTAGGGTTAGTATAACTTAAATAATCAGTAGTGATCATTAGAAACTCACCATAGTCAAACTTAGTGCAAAATCTCAAAAAGTCAAAAGTGACCCTTAGCAGAAAATCCAAAACTTGTATGAATTGTTTTGATTTTTAGGTTTGGATTCAAGGTTTGAAAATTTCACAAATTGTAGTCCCCCAGCTGAACTTTGAAATCCCACTTTCACTTTATTTTTTCCATTTTTTTGTGGGCCCCACAAGCTCCCAAATACACCTGCAGGGGGAGAACCTCCCCTACTGCATCAGCAGCTCATCCATCTGTCTCATTGCAGAGGTCCCACAGACCTCATAAGTGGGTCCCACAACCTAATTTTTGGTTCTTTGAACCCCCTTCCTGGCCACCTTCCAAGTTTGAGCAAGCTTTTGAGCTCAAGCTCTGCGGACCCCACCTAGAATCACCCTCAAACTCTGTCGCATTTGATGCGTGGGGATCGCACCAGGATTTACCTCTCGAGAGATCTCGAGAAGCTTACAACCCCCACCAGGCAGTATACCTGATCGATGTAGTATAGTATAATGACAAGTATCGGGGGATTGATTGTTCAGCTAGGAATAGTGTCGCTAGGATTAGAAAACCTAAAGACTAGGTCTAGAGATGAGGGATGATTCTTTTTGTATTTTTTATATTTTATGAAAGCAAGAAAAAATATCAGTTTTGAAGGAGTAGGGCGGAATTAGTTGCTAATCAACTAACCCAATACTAAAGATGCAATCAAAATAAAATACTAGAAATGAAAATAAACTAAATTATACTAGAAGTGTGAGCAATATATGGGAGAGAATTGTGTTTACTTAGATTTCACTACTCCCTAGATATCTTTTACATGTTAATTACTTGTTACAGTTACGTGGATGAAGGATTGTATTCCTTAATACCATTCATGGGGTGGCGTACTTACTTCCCCAATCCTATAAGTGCCTACTTCACTACTCTGTCGAGCCGGCTAAGAAGCTCCTAACATGGGATCATTAGAATTTGCTCATGCATTAAATACAACCAATAAAACCTAGTACACATCGGTTCATGTTTCCTAAGACGTTCAAGCACGTTACACAATGGAGATCTGCCAGTTTTCTTAAGCCTAACATTGAAATCATTTATCCAATACAACTATAAACAAGTAATCAACACATAATTAACATCTAGGTCTCATTACATCTAAGCAAACACAAGATAGATCTAGCCTAGCATGTTGAAATCAAGACAAGCATAAGATATATTCAAACAACACATAGACATATTGAATGAATTAAGAGAAGACTTATCTCAATTGAACATGAAAGGTTTCAAGGGGTGAAAACCCTTGAAAATACAGTAAAAAACGACCTAGGGTTTTTAGGGTTCGGCCCTAGTATTCTCCACACAAGTTCCTCTTCTTTAATGAATGAAAAATAGAAAAGTATAAATAGTTTTTAGGGTTCGGCCCTAGTATTCTCTGACGCCGTCATCTCGCCGCCAAATAGTTTCTCGGACTGCCTAGATCTGGGTTTGACGCCGTCATGTGTATCCCTTATGCAGGCCGTCACCATATTAACTCTTGACGCCCTTGTTGTGACGCCTTCAGGTTTTCACTGGGTCGTCACGGATTTTACTCTTGACGCCGTTAGGTTTTTCTTCTTGACGCCGTCAGGTACTGTTCTCAGCATGGAAAATTAAGTCTTTGCCGTTTTCTTCACTTTTATGCTCCAAAAACGTCCAAAATGCTTCCTTTTCCAGAATTCACTCCTAAAGTACCTAAAATCACAAAAGGAACGATTTAGGGCAATATTTGATCAAATAAATTCAATTCCGGGCTTAAATGACCCCTTAAAAGTGGTTCATTTTTCACCTCATCATATACCCTTACACTTGAGATTTGCTTGTCCTCAAGAAAATGCACTTTTATTCTAATCAAAATACAAGTTAGGGGACATTTAACACTAATATAAAAGTAATTACAACAAATAATCATTCCACTAAAGACCAAAGACAAGCACGGAGGTCATATACTAGCACCTCACAAATATTGTTTAGATACTCACATCTCTCGGGTGTAATAAAGTAATTTCACAATATGGAAATGGAAAACATCTCTCACTACCTGTCATAGCAAAATAGATTACCATAGGCTTGGGAAAGGATCAAACCTCCACCACATGGCGTAAGCACCTAGGATAAACTATCAAAGAGGTCTTTTTAAAGGGTTGTAACGTTAGGTGTAGGGATATGGAATACACGGTTTTGTTGGATATAGGCAGTCTTTACTGGTGGCGAGTTAACAATCTTGGTTAATTACATGTACAATATGGT
Source organism: Artemisia argyi (assembly GCA_030686995.1). Classification (NCBI taxonomy): domain Eukaryota; kingdom Viridiplantae; phylum Streptophyta; class Magnoliopsida; order Asterales; family Asteraceae; genus Artemisia; species Artemisia argyi. Next base: position 256,796,179 of record CM060709.1, on the reverse strand, counting down.
GTTGCTAAGCCAAGACTAGACTCGACTTAAGCTAATAAATGAAAAATAACAAAAACATAAAATGAACATAGAATGAAAAGAGATGGTAGTCCGTATGTTTTTCTCTTTTCTTTTCATATATATATTTTTTTTCTTTTTCTCGATTTTTTTTTTTTTTTTTTTTTTTTTTTGCATACACTCTTACCCTACCATCCAAGATAATACATCATAGGGAGTGAACATTCCCCTTACACTTGAATTTTTACATACTTTACAATAAACTAATCTAATGACTCGAATTAAGAAAATCAAAACACTTGGAGTACTTTTAAGATTAACGCACGTACGGGGGTAATAAATGATGTTCTTCCCCATTACTCCATAAAATAAGTACTATACCCATGAGTCCCAATCGTCTCAAAACAATATGTACAAGGATATGACTCAACTTAGCAACCATGTAATCAATTAGATAATTAACTTAGGGTTTAACAAATAACAATAATGCACTAAAGATGAGTGCATACACGGAAGGCTAAGGCGATTTGGGTGTACATTTAAGTGGGTGTAACAAATTCTACCTTTAAGTAAGATGCTTAAAGTTAGAAACGAAAAGATAGGCTCGGAGGGGTGTACTAGGGGTTTCGTGTACTAAAAATGAGTACAACGCTAAGGGTGTAGGAAAAATTAGTTGACTTAACTAGCCAAGTAATATGACTTAAATGGTCAAGTAATTATAATACGGGTTTAACACAAGGGTGATCCTAATGCCTCTTATCATGTAGTAAATCCTACTACACGAATGTAGTCTCACTAGCGGTCTCGGGATGCATCACTAACGCAAGTTCTAGAATCTAAATGCTACCGGTACACTCATAAGCACTAATAGTAAATGCTTTTCCTATCAAATCCAAAGGCGAACCTCACATATTTGGGTGGAAAATTTTTCTGAATAGTACGGTTTTGTGCTAGTCATACAATCTCCTATCCATGAGACGCTTGCTATGGCTAAAGTTTCACTCCTAAATGTTGTAAAAAATTTTAAATTTGGTGCTAAAATTGCACTAACAAGTATTTCTCATAGTTTTATTACACGTCTACTATCAAACAAACAAACTCAAGCGAAAGTGTATCTGTAAGGTATCATCATTTTACCCTCCCCTTACACTTAGGATGAACATTGTCCCCAATGTTCAAGTAAAGAATGTAAAAGTGAAATAAGTAAAACAAATGAAATTAAATACTCCCCTGGTTCGTTCGGTATGGATAATTAGGTGGCCAGGTTAGATCTTCCTCCAAGAAAATGAACAATCAAAGCTTCCCTTCCAGAATATAAATCATCTTCTTTGTCATACATAACCTGTAAAACCTGAGGAAACAGACAAGGCAACCTCGCGTAAAATCAGCGGCAATCTATATATGCTAACAAATCCTAGAAAACAAAATAAGATATAATGCTTGTGGAATGATGTTTGCAGATTTCCTGGAGATTATAAAACTAATGATTTAACAAAAACTTTAAGATTCCGTTAGAAAAACAAAACTGGTAAAATTTCCAGATTTTTACACGTGACGCCGTCAAGAGTAAAACTCATGACGCCGTCAGATTCGACCTACAGAAATTCTTATGTTAAGTTTCCGGAAAATTTCTGGAAAACCTTCGTCCTACTTCCTGGAAAATCCTGCAAAACATCATTATGACTCGATACAAGCATTTGATTCTAACAAATACGAATATACATGTTCACTTAATATTGTGGAGAATCATGATCGGCTTTGTTTCTTAAAAACATATTTGGGGTTTCCCCTTACACTTATCTTTTGCGAAAATACCTTTGGATGAAGTTAAGACTAGGCCAAACAACAAAGTAAAGTATTTTCATTATTTTAGTTTTGAAACATGATCTACCAACAATAAAAATAAAGCATGCATACGGAAGTAAATAACAAACAAACAAAAATAAAAATCACACAAAACATGGGTTACCTCCCAAGAAGCGCTTTTCTTTATTTACGAGTCTTGTAGCTAGACTCAAGGTCATGGGTTACGTTTTCTTTTCCCACTTTTGTGTTGACTCAAAACATCTAATCCAATTCTCATCTCGCTTGTACTCAGGGCCTAAATTCATGCAACCTGAATAGTATGTTCACCTCCTCCCACAATAAACATCGTCATCAATTCCGTCTTCCTTAACCTCATAAGGTCGAATCTCATCAATTTGTAGATTCTTGATGCCTTTTAATTCTTCCTTCATGTGAGGCATCATAAAAGTAATCTTTTCTATCCCATCAGTAAACTGAACAATTCCCTTCTCATGATCACAGCACATCTTAGTCTTCTCAACAAAAGGTTGTCCTAGAACTATTTCTCCTAGGTGTGGATCTATAATGCCTCTAACATCTTCTAGGATTACAAAGCCGCATTGATAAGTAAAATTTCCTATAAAGATGTGTACCCCTTTAACTCTCCTGACGAAATTACACAGCCTATTAGAGTTGTAAGGGTCTTTTCTAGGGCTTAACCTTTCGTTCATTATCCAGTTGTAATAGAGCCTAGACATAATATTCATGGGTGCTTTTAAGTCAATGTATGTATGCTCTCTAGACATGTACCCAATCATGCAAGGGATTTTTATGTTCTTGAAGTTATGCCTCCTAATCCATGGTGTCTTTCTATATTTTGAGGGGCAAGGATGTTGTAAAAGGAACCTATGGTAACTCAATTCATCCGGGGTTGGAGCGAAGTCCGTAAACTCAATTTTCATTTGGAGAGGCTTAATGAATTCCTTAAATGTGTTAACTTCTCTCTTTCTTCTTTTATGCGCTATAAGCCTCTTGCTAACTTCTAAACGGCGACTCTCTAAATCCATAAAGACCAAACTAGTACAAACAAAAACACGAAGAAATAAGATAGACTAAAGAAAACCTAAAAATAAAAATAAAATCCTACTAGAAAGGAATCTAGCAAGTAGACCTAATAAAAAGAGATTCTAACCTAGACAATAACTATTCCCCGGCAACGGCGCCAAAAACTTGATGCGTGGGGATCGCACCAGGCTTTACCTCTCGAGGGATCTCGAGAAGCTTACAACCCCCACCAGGCAGTGAACCTGATGGATGTAGTATAGTATAATGACAAGTACCGGGGGATTGATCGTTCAGCTAGGAATAGTGTCGCTAGGATTAGAAAACCTAAATACTAGGTCTAGAGATGAGGGATGATTCTTTTTGTATTTTTTATATTTTATGAAAGCAAGTAAAAATCTCGGTTTTGAAGGAGTAGGGGGGAATTAGTTGCTAATCAACTAACCCAATACTAAAGATGCAATCAAAATAAAATACAAGAAATGAAAATAAACTAAATTATACTAGAAGTGTGAGCAATATATGGGAGAATTGTGTTTATTTAGATTTCACTACTCCCTAGATATCTTTTACATGTTAATTACTTGTTGAAGTTGCGTGGATGACGGATTGTATTCCTTAATACCATTCATGGGGTGGCGTACTTACTTCCCCAATCCTATAAGCGCCTACTTCACTCCTATGTCGAGCCGGCTAAGAAGCTCCTAACATGGGATCATTAGAATTTGCTCATGCATTAAATACAACCAATAAAACCTAGTACACATCGGTTCATGTTTCCTAAGACGCTTAAGCACGTTACACAATGGAGATCTGCCAGTTTTCTTAAGCCTAACATTGAAATCATTTATCAAATACAACTATAAACAAGTAATCAACAAATAATTAACATCTAGGTTTCATTACATCTAAGCAAACACAAGATAGATCTAGTCTAGCATGTTGAAATCAAGACAAGTTAAAGATATATTCAAACAACACATAGACATATTGAATGAATTAATAGAAGACTTATCTCAATTGAACATGAAAGGTTTCAAGGGGTGAAAACCCTTGAAAATACAGTAAAAAACGACCTAGGGTTTTTAGGGTTCGGCCCTAGTATTCTCCACACAAGTTCCTCTTTCTTAATGAATGAAAAATAAAAAAGTATATATAGTTTTTCTGAAGTGACGACGTCAAGAACAAATCTTTGACGCCGTCATCTCACCGCCAAATAGTTTCTCGGACTGCCTAGATCTGGGTTTGACGCCGTCATGTGTATCCCTTATGCAGACCGTCACCATATTAACTCTTGACACCCTTGTTGTGACGCCTTCAGGTTTTCACTGGGTCGTCACGGATTTTACTCTTGACGCCGTCAGGTTTTTCTTCTTGACACCGTCAGGTACTGTTCTCAGCATGGAAAATTAAGTCTTTGCCGTTTTCTTCACTTTTATGCTCCAAAAACGGCCAAAATGCTTCATTTTCTAGAATTCACTCCCAAAGTACCTAAAATCACAAAAGGAACGATTTAGGGCAATATTTGATCAAATAAATTCAATTTCGGGCTTAAATGACCCCTTAAAAGTGGTTCATTTTTCGCGTCATCTATTTTATACCGATATATCACCTCAAAAAGCCGATATCTATACATAAATTTATATACCTAATACATATCAACCACTAAATAAACTAATACACTTACGAAAACCTGATACACATTACATGTCAAATCAAAGTGTATCACCTAGTTTTCATCAGTTTTAAAGAACACAATCGAAACATTAACAATTTTTGTTGTAATTAATTAAATTTTTATTTTTGTTTTAAGGAGAGTGGCATTTGTCAAATTTTAGTTAGTTCTCATTTTTACAACTTTAAGTATGATCTAGATTCATGGTTAAGCTTTATCATTTGTGTAAAATAGTATTTAATAGTCCTTTACACTTTCAAATACAATTGCCACCATCAAAATTCATCAAAAAACTCCATTTTATTCTTCAATCCTTAATGAATTTCAAATCTAATGCCATCATTAGATTCGTATTATCATTTTGCACACAACGATAAGCTTGAATTTGATTTTTCTTATGATTTGAGAAATCCCCCATTTTGATGAATTGACCTAAATTTAGCCATTAATCAATTCGTAGCCATTTTCTAGGAAATTTTCAAACCTGTTCCATCCAATTCATTCTAAAAATCCATGCGCATACTTGTATCGGGTTGATTTTCTGATTTTGATAAATTTACATTTCCCCCAATTCTCAACCATGAAAAATAACAAAAATTTTATATAGAAACCCTAGCTTTTTGCACATAGTATGTCGAATAAAAAAAAAAGAATAGTAAGAGGCTAGTGAAGGTTCTTGGGAGATATGATAATCATATGTTGAGCAATTTGAGCCAAAAATAAAATGTTGAAGTGAATATATCGAAAACCTCTTTGGGTGAAACTTATCAAGGTCTCAATGGAAGCATGGAGCAATGAGGGCATTAGTGCCCTAGCTAGTAGTCTATGAAAGCCTTTGATTATGGACAATATGACTGCTAGTAGGTGCCAATATGGAGAAGGGAGAATTGATTTTGCTCGAGTGCTAGGTGAATTTGATGTAGAGAATAAATTCAAGGAGAAAATTGAAGTACAATATAGAGATAAAGAAAATAAAAAGATTGGCTAAAAATATGTAACTATAGAGTATGGCTGGAAGCCAAGTGTGTGCACACATTGTCATGTATTTGGGCACAACTTCAAAGAATGTTCAAAAAAAGAAAGGAAACATGAGGAAATTGAAGAAGCTAAAAGAGAAAGGTGAGAAGATGGCTAGTAATGATAATGATGAGAATGCAACAAAGGTTCAAAAGGATTTGGAGAATAATGGATTTACTAAGGTAACCTACAAGAAACAAGATGGAAAAAGAAACAACCAAAATGCTATGACTTATACTAGTCAAGGTCAATACAATAGAGTGCAACCTAAACAACAATGGACTAAAAAGAAGGATGACATGGGAAGAAAGGATGAAGCTTATAAAGGAAAATATATGAAGAGGAGTTCCCTGCTCTAGGAACTAAAGAAGGAAGGAGCAAATCACAAAGCATAACACAAAGAGAAAACAAGAATAGGTTTGATGTATTGGGAAGTGAAGGCAGCAATGAAACTTTGGGCACTAATGTTAATCAAAGTGCCAGGATGAGGGAGAGTTATGCAAGGATAAGAATGGGAAGTCTCCAAGTATGGTAGAGAATATATTCAAAGACAAAGAGGTTTTCGATATATTCACTCATTGGCAGAAGAGGAGGAAATGGTTGATATGTTTGTAAATAATAAGAGGATTCCCACTGTTAAAGAATCAAAGCTATGAGCTCGATATATGTTTGAGTGGTACAAGAAAAAGTGGGAAGCAAAATGGAAATATGAATGCCCCATTTGAGGTACTTGTATAAGGCTTTATGTTGAATGTAGTAGCGAATATGGAGGATTGGACACTGATGTTGTCCTTGTAGCGCTGTCTGTATAAGTTTTCATGTTTGTTTGTCGTCTGTTTGTTTGTTTTAGCTCCAAAATCAGCTACTTTGGATTTATCTTTAGCACTGATTTGGATGTGTTTTATATACCTTCGTACTGAGTTAATATATTTTCGCCTTTGTACCATGAAAAAAAATAGTATTTAATGAACTCATTAATTTCAAATTAATACATATTTAGTGATTGTAGTTATGAAAGGTGTTGTTAAAGATGAAATGTCAAATGTTAGTTAGTTGTTGATTTTTCAATTAATATAAGTTTAATCACAACCCATAGGGCTGGTTAGCAAAACCTTTATTTTAAAACTAAATTTTCATTACTTAGGGTTAATCCATGCAATTGCAACACACCTAATACAGCAGTAGTGTGTAACTCGTTATAAATGTTTGAAATTATATTATTTCAGGCTTACAACAATGGAGACGTTTTATTTTGGAGACACAAAATCTCTAACATACTGATGGACGATCCACGATCGTTGGATCAAACAAACAATATTTAATAATAAAAAACACAGAGGGACCAAAATTGACAACTTGGAAAAGTTACCCCAACAACCCCACCCCTACACCTCTCACTTTTCACACAATCAGTATACAAAAATCTCACTTTCTCTCTCTAACAACCATTAAAAACTTCAACAAAAACTCAAAAACAACTGATTTTAACCGTTCAAATCATCAATAAAACACAAAAATAAAAGAATCATCGAGTGCACAAGCAGATCCACGAAAAAAACCGGTTAAAAATTAACCTACTGAATCTCGAGATAAAGGTACGATGCTTCCGACTAATTATTTAGTTGTTTTATTGGTTGTGTTTTTTAGTATTTACATTTGGTTGAGTTTCTAAGTAAAAAGCTTTGTATACATGGATGCACACCAAGTGTCTGCTGAAATGTGTGAGTGAAAAGTATTATATGTGTGTATCACTAGTGATATTTGAAATTGAAATGTATATGTGTATTATCACTAGCGATATTTGTATTTGACTTAACCGTGCAAATCACATAAAGCACACAGAAAATGAAACAATCGACATCTAAAACAATGAATACTTTAGTTTTTACTGTTATAGAATCATTATTAGTCTGCTTTACTAGTTAATTTTCGATAATTTTTGATGTTGTGATGATTTATGTGATAATATGAGAGATTAAAAGTTAGGTTTAACAGAACAAAAGATATGTTGTGATGCTTCTGTATGATTTGTTGTGGATTTGTGTGATTAATGGATAGATTGTGCATGTTTCAAAAGGTTTTACCGCGGTATTTGAAAACAATATTGACTGGTAGTGTATCACCTGTGATATAACAGTTAAATTATTGTTGGTTGGTAATATATCTATTGTGATAACAAATAGTTATTTGTTTGACATATGATATTAAAAACAAACGAACAATTCGAACACTAACAAAAATTATAAAAATATTTTGATGCAGATTTGAATGAGACCTGTGCAAAAAATAGCCTCATCAAACGAAAAGAATCAACAACAAGTGCAATTGTCGTTGAAGAAAGCACAACATCTCCACAACCAAATTGAAGAAACTCAAACACTTGTGATATCACAAGTTCCTCCATCACCACAATTGATTCAACAAATAGAAGAAAGCTGACACACATGTGTTATCACCAGTGATATCACCTGTGATATCACATGTGATATCACCTGTGATATCACAGGTGGTATCACCTGTGATATCACATGTGATATGTGATCACATGTGATATCAAAGGTTCCCCCGAAAGCAACTGTGAATAAAATGAAGGTGTTGGTTGATGAACCAATGAAGAGGACGATTATTGAATAACAAAAGTAAATAAAACAAGTTGATGAAAACAGTTGCGTTGTTATGTTTTAATCTATATGATTATAAATAAATGTATATAGTTGACAAGTTGGAAGTCAATAGTAGGTATTTAGTTTGACTGAATCATGTTTTTGTCACAAGAGATTCAAACTCATCTTGATTTGTGAATATTTGTTTGATAAATTTTTGAGTGATATTTAGTTTAATATGGTAATGTGAAAAGTGTCATACCTGTTGTATCACCAGTGATATTTGAAGTTGAACTGTATATGTGTATTATCACTAGTGATATTTGTATTATCACTTGTGAAATTTTGTGTATTTTATAGGTTTTTTTGTTTACTTGTTAAGCTTTATTTTACTAGTGCTATTGAGTAAACCTAACAATTCAGAAGAAAAAAAAAAAAAAAAAAAAAAAAAAAAACATAATAATATCACAAATGATATACAAGTCCAGGATAAAATTAGCAATGCTATTAAATAAACCTAACAATTCAGTAAAAAAAATCAATCAATCAACAAACTAATACTTCAATTGCAGCGACTGAGAAACCGCCTCCACTTTCAACTACGCCGCCGCCCCATTGACATTTGAAATTTTTCCCTTGTTTGGACAAGTATGTATATTATGATAAATTAAACTACAAAATATTACAACCCTTCTTTTGGTTCTTACTTTTCTTAATAGCTTTCTCGCGTCCACCCTTAATATGGTCATTCTTATGTCCTTTAGGAGGATTCTTTATACCCGTAAAATCTTGAACAATATCACAAACTTTTCGGGCTGGAAGACTTGGCAAATCAGTCTCAACTTTTGACTTTAGCTCTCTCAGGTTGTCTACAAAAGAAGTCCAGTATCATAGACAGCTTATCAGTAATTACAACAATAAGAAACAAATTATCAAACATATCACTGGTGATACTACACATATATCAAGCATATCCCTGGTGATACTACACATATATCAAATATATCACTGGTGATACTACATATATATCAAGCATATCACTGGTGATACTACACATATATCAAACATATCACTAGTGATACTACACATATACCGTCAGTAAAAACATTTATTGTGTTTGTCTATTACAGTGAAAGGCACAAAAGCCATCTTGTACATAAAAAGTACATAATTAATACCTTGGTGTAAAATCCAATAATGATATTCATTACATACTCAGCATTAAAATAGAGCACCACAGAAAAGACTTCAAAACACTGTAAGCTATACCTTAATTAATAAATAATAAGCAATATTACACTATAATTAATAACTTATCAGTAACTTATACTCACAGCTTATCCCTACAAACTTATATTTTCATCCTCATCAAAATGTCAAAAATATTATATAAGAAAATTAAACATCTTAACATAAACAACTTATAAATAAACAGACTAACAATTATCACTGGTAATACTAAACGTATATCACTGGTGATACTAAACCAGCTTATAATCATCAACTTCAAATATCACTGGTGATACTAAACGTATGCTACAGAGCAGATTCAAATCAAAATTAGACACAAAACAACATTCAAATGCAGTTAAAAACATAAATTCAACTAACAACTTAATTAATAAGCAAAATTACAAAAGGAGATAACAAAATTATCAAATATTTTTCACTCACACATTTTATCAAACACTTAGTGTGCAACTTGATCACAAGGAATGTTAAACAACTTGATCCACATAATTAACAAACGATTCAACAACACTATCAACAGCAACAATATCCATCAGCTTCTGAAAAGAAAAAAAAACTGTTCATTCAAATCAAAAGAAGATATAAAAAAGGATGATAATGATCGGGAGGTGATTATGAGATGGTGATCGGAACGATGGTGTAGCGGTGGTATTGCGGTGGTAACTGATTATGGAGGGAAAAGGTAACAGATTGTGGAGGGAAGTCGATTGAGAGAAAACACACAGTTTGTGTGTGAAAAAAAAGAGCAAATGGGAAAAAATAAATAAAATAGAACTTTATATAAGTGGGGTAAATTAGGTTTAAATGATTAAATCTTAGATTAATCTAGGCCATTAGATAAAAAAAAGATTGAGAGTGTGGATTTGTCCATTGGTATATATGCACAAAAAAAGATATGCATTTGAATTTTCCTCTACAACAATGATGTTCTCAACGCGTAACTTATAGGTTAAAAAAAATTATTAAAACTATCTTGATGAGTCATGCATGAGGAGTAGGGTGTAATGAGGTCTCGTATGAGTGAGCCACTCATACCTCACTCACCCATTCACTCATTCGGCTACACCTGATCTTATTTGTTTAGCGCGTTTAACAATTTTTATATTTTTATTTCTTTCATTTTGTGCTTTTTCTTTACGTAAATGATATGTATCTAGTAATAATATGAATACTCGTCTGACTCAAACGAGAAGACATAGGAGTGAATGTGAGGTACCTTTTCTTTTCCTAGCTTTTAGTTTTAATGAAATTTAATTGCCGTGAAAATAATATACATAAAACATATCTCATCCGTTTATTGTTAGGACTTAGGAGGCTAAAAACAAGAATATAGTGTGTTCTGAAACAGTCCATGCATTAAATCTAAGGAATGTTATCGTAATGTAAAATCATATAAATATCTCTCAGGTTTACTTGCGTTGTAGAAACAACTTAACCCAAAAAACTATGCAAAAATCCTCTATTCCGTTACTTGCGATTACACGAACGATCCCTAAATTAACCCCACGCCCCACCCTCCCGCAGTGCAGCTTGGGTAAAAAAATCCTCCTTAAAAAGTATGGCATTGCATGCTCAAAGGCTATAAGGATATTAAAAAACAGATATGCTGCTACAAACTTAATTCAACCAATATTGGTGGCACCTTTTGTCTATATTCATACTTGGAATCATATGCTCCACTAACATCAAGATCTCCATTCTCCAATACTTTCAAAAATATACCGTTAAGCTTTTATGAGAACAAATGTTAGTTCTTCAATCCACAATAAGTATAGGTCATGTTTTATAATATACAATCACAAAGATCAGATTACTTTGAATGCTACAATGTTCGGATATATATGTATTTTAAAGACCAAGTTAATTAAAGTAACTTTGCAGAATAATATTCGATAAAGACTTACAGTTAATTATAAGGGAACCAAAATCATTGACAAATTGCACATATAATATGTAAGAATTAGCCCTATGCGATGCATCCAAGCTAAAATAACTTGTTTCAAGTGCGGCGAAGAATTTATTCTTGTTTGTAAAGGAGTTAACATAGAGTGTATGGATTTGTGGTTCGTAATTCCAACATTAAATATCCAATCCAAAAATCAAATTATTATCAAAAAGTGATTACACAAGTTGCTTGAGATGTTGATTGAAAAGGAGAAAAATAAAATATGGAATGACAATGGTGGTTTCCAAATCCTATGTCCTATGGATGCTGATTCAATCCCAACTGATACACACGTTGAGTCTCTTGATGGACTTGACATACATATTAACATGTCTCCTACTATTTCCGTTCCAAAATAATTGACCTCCGACAAAAAACACACAATTTAACAATCATAATTATTACCGATTTCTCCTTTTTACTTTTGCATAATGACAATTTTCTCTTTTAGCTAACTAATTAATCACTTCTATAAAATTCTTAATATAAAGAGTAAACTACCAAAACGATCCTTGTGATTTGTCAAATCTGGCACTAATCATCCATGTCACAAACTATTGCAAGTATCGTCCTTAGAAGGTCAAATGTTTAGCACTTTACATCCTTAGAGGATGATTTTTGCAGGAGCAACAACAACAACAACAACAACAACAACAACAATAAATAATTTCCAAACATTTTGCAAAAATCATCCCTGAAAAAGACGAGTTTTGCTAGACATTTGGTCTCCAAAGGATGATATATACTTGCCAGTAGTTTCTGTTAGAGATGATTAGCGCTAAATTTGACAAACTACAAGGATGCTTTTTGAAGTTCACTCTAATATTACATTCAATCAAGGGCAATATGGTAAACTCGATCAAGCTTCTCTATCTATTTTTATTTGTAGACAATTAAACTGAGACATCTCGAAAAGGAAATGTGGACTATTAACAAACCAATCGAGTTTAGTCGATTGAGAACCTATCTATATTTTGGGGTAAAAATGGCATTTGCAAGTTGTATACTTGTATAGGTCAAGTCTCCTAAACATTTGATGCTAAGCCAGCCCTCTGTAGCCAATCCTGGAGTTAGGATCAAATAAGAAAGATGAGAAAAAAGTACAATCACACATTTCAGATGTACCTACACAAAGAGATGAATCCCCCTTTAAAATTCTCACTCTTATTTGAAAGGGTAAAGTGCAAATTATGTCCCTAATATTTGATATTTTTGCGAAAAATGTCCTTGAAAAAAAATTGTGCGAGTTGTGTACCTAATGTTTGCATTTTTGTGAACAAAGCCCTTGAACAAAACTTAAATGCGAAAAATGTCTCTTTTGGCTAACGAATGTTAAATATCCCCGTTATTCAAAGTCAAAGGCCTGTAAAATGACTATTTTACCTTCGCCTACTACACGGATATTTTTTGCAAGGGTATTTTGTGCAGTTTACTCTTGATTCAAATTCATTTTTTGCAAGGGTGGTAGGAGCATGCTTGACAGTTACAAGTGGTGGTGTGGAGGTGGTTTTGGTGGTTATGCTTATGAGTGTACCGTGGTGGTGATGAAGGATCGGGGTGGACCCATGTTGCCAAACAACCACCGTGAACCATGCTTCTCTTTTCATCTCTTCAATTTTTTTTTCTACATATTTCAGATCTAGGCAAAAAATTATGCTCGTGTGTGTGTAAATATGTGTGGCAGAGATTGTGGTGGGTGGCGGTGGTTATGGGCGGCCGTAATTAATAGTGGGTGGCCGGATTTAATGGGGTGCATAAGTGTTTAGATTTGGGTTGTGTACTTTCTGAAGAAAATGAGATAAATGGTTGTTTCAGAGTAAATGATGTTTTTCCTCAATCGGTGATGTTGAACAACCATGATGTGTGAATTGAGTTGGTTTGGTTGGATAGATTTTTGTTGTTTAGAAATCTTCATTTGCACATGACTCAATTAGTGGTACAGAGATTTGCTTAGTTGATTTATGGTGCTAGCCGGAATTTGGTAAAGATGGTGTGAGAGTGGAATTGGGAATTTGGTAAAGATGGTATGAGTGTGGTAAAGATGGTGTGAGAGTGGTAAAGGTTAGACTAGATCGCGAATGCACTTTCATTGAACATTTAGGCTATGTTTGGCAAAAGTAGTTGTGAGCAGTAGCAGTAAGCAGTAGCTGTAAGCTGTGAAACAGTAGCTGTGAGCAGTAGCCACAGCTCCTGCTCACCGCTCACAGCTTCATAAAGAAGCATTGGAAAAATGAGCTTTCTTAAAAAATAGTAAAGGTCACAGCTCTCATGCCAAATGAACACTAAAAATCAAAAAGCTCATTCTCACCGCTCATCGCCCCAAAAAACTCCAAAAAGCTTTACGCCAAACATAGCCTAATCGGAGCTCATATGGATGATTGTGAGTGTGGGTCTACAAATTTTCTTTGTAAATCTAGGGGTTTTTATTTTTTATTTTATTTTATTTTTTATCATGAATGTGAGCTTCTTGATTCATTATTTTTTGGATTTTAAGAGTGGTTTGTTAGATTTTTCTTTTTATTTTTTTTTTTGGCGAGCCGACTAATCTCAGGGCAACTACCTTTTGTGAATAGCCTGGAGTTATCGCAGGTGAACCTCCGTAGCTACGAGGGGATTAATTTTCTCCCCAAGGTTTGAACATGGGACCTCCTCAGAGTTTCACCCACAATTTTTTTTACCTGGGTTCTGATTCGACATTGCGAGCCGACTAATCTCAGGACGACTACCCTTTTGGGTAGCCCGACGTCATCGCAAGTGAACCTCCGTGGCCACACGGAGATTAATTTTCTCCCCAAGGTTTGGTAAATGCACTACTCCAGAAAATGTTTAAGTACAAAGGATATATGTAAAGTCTCATATCGCAGTCCGTTACATAGACGGTAAAGCTAACATAACAAGACATTTGCTATCCTTTAAAACAAGAAAACAAACCACTACTCACTAAATTACATTTGACACAAAACCAAACATAAACTAACGTATGTGTATGGTGGTGGGTATTCTTTTGTTCATGTTACCATCAGGGTGGTAGCAGTAGTCACTCCCAAAATCCCCCATACCTCCGAACCAACCAATAATATTATTCCACCTCACTCACACTTTTTTCATACCTCCCAACCCTTTTTTAGTGGCAACCATACCTTTTTCATACCTCCCAAAAAATACCCCCCAACGGTCAAAAAATTGCAACGTTCACTTCATACCTCCGAGGCATACTTCACCGCTGGAGCAAACCTCCCAACCAAACCGCTGGGGTGGCGGCGGTGTTCCCCGAAGGTTTGGGGCAAACCGTTGGCCACCCCGCTCCCATTGCCACCACCCTCATCTTCTGGATTTGTTATCATCAAATATAAGAAACATAGTCAACATCAAATATGAGTTGTTCGTGTTACCATAGTCATCTTCTGGATTTGTTATCATCATCTTTTGGTGATTTTAAATATTGTAACGTAATGGAAATTGATTTTAGCTTTTAGTCAGAATCATCAATTGTTAAAGAAGGATCCTTAAGGCAAACAAATAAATTTCAAGCTTTCACTGAAAAAATAAAATCCAGAGTAATTGATTTATCATCCAACCACTATATTTAAAATTTATTTAGAGGTCTAGAGTAATTGATCTAGTTTTTAATCTCCATGTGGTAACATCAAAGGATGGTGGTGGTTGTGTGGTGGTAGAGAGTGGTGGTGGTGGTCGTGTGGTGGTAAAAGGTGGTGGTGTAATTGGGAACTCAAAATAGAATCAAGATTAGATTGCAAAAAAATGTTTCTGTAGTAGTCGAGGGTAAAATAGTCATTTCACAGGCCTTTAACTTTGACTAACAGGGATATTTAACACTCGTTAGCCAAAAAACACATTTTTTGCATTTAAGTTTTGTTCAAGGGCATTGTTCACAAAAAGTGCATACACTAGGTACACAACTCGCATAGTTTATTTTCAAGGATATTTTTTTTGCAAAAATGGCAAAAGTTATGGACATAATTTGCAGTTTACAATGAAAAAATAATAATAAAAAATTGCAGTTTACCTTATTTGAAATGTTGGCTAAAAATACTTCTTATTCTTTTAATTTTAGTTTTTTTTTTTTTTTTTTTTTTTCACCCGCTCATTAAGATTAGGAGTTACATTGGTAATGAACGGGTATAGATTGATGATGAATCAGTTTTAAAATGGTGATGGCGTGATTAAGAAAACTACATTCTTAAAGTTATAGCCCTAAAACATAGCAAGCGTCATGTTTGCCATTGTAGATGTATTTACATTTTTGAAACGTAATCTTTTGCAGAATGGTTATATATATATATATATATATATATATATATATATATATATATATATATATATATATATATATATATATATATATATATATATATATAGGGGGACTTTCTTACGAGAACCATTTTATCTGCGAGAACTGAGAGAACCACCAAAAACATACATGCACGTCTTTTAAAATAAAATAAAAATACATGTAAATCATCAATAATCGTAAGCATCCACCTATGTTCTTCAATATCATTATGAACTCATCCTCTTTTTTCACAAAAAACTTAACACGACCACAATATTGTCGTTGCACGTCTTATAAGAACATACATGCACACCTTCAAAAAAAAAATTGTATTTCCAATTTCTTATCAAATTCTTTAGAACAACTATGTTTTTTTTAAAACATATCTGTTGTTTTTAAAACATATGTGCAAAAATACAATTATTGAAGGCGTACATGTATGTTTTTGGTGGTTCTCTCAGTTCTCGCAGTTAAAATGGTTCTCGTTTGAAAGTTACACTATATATATATATATATATATATATATATATATATATATATATATATATATATATATATATATATATATATATATATATATATATATATATATATTTTCGACCAATCCGGTTGCTCTAAAAGACTATTTGATACGGAATTCGTTGTGTTCTTAACCATGCTATTTGGTTGAACACTCATATCCTTGTTCTTCGGAGGAAAGTAGTAAAGCTTGATATTAATACTTTTTCTTGTTATTTTGTAACAGGCTAGGAATACTAAACCATCAACTATCTAACGATGGAACTACAATTACGATGCGCGAATACTCGTTTTACATTATTTTTTTCCTATTCGTGGTGGATCTTCTTTAATCAGTTGTCTATAAAGCTCTAAGGATTAACAGAATCTGATTAAACCAGTGAAATCTAACTTTATTGAAAAATGATGGTATTTTATACCTAAGCCTATGCTTCATCATTGGTCTGTGAGGGAATGAAACTTTCTTTTTAACACCAATAGATGAATGTAAATTATGCTTAAGGCATAAAGTTGAAAATGATGGACATGACTAAATATACATGCGTTCTTAAGCATATGTATTAAAACTGTCTGGATATAGCATACTACACATGTCTACCATCATTACATCAAGATCTTCCATTTATATCTTACATATATTTACATGACCCCTCTGCATAGATTAAAAAGAATGAAAAGGTTAGAACACCAATATTAGTTTATTGATTGCCAATAACTTTTATCCACGATATACACATAACATGCCAAACATAACTTTAGCTAGATTGCTATAAAAAGATAGATATGATCATTTTCGTGAACACGCAATTGTAGATGAACAGATTGGGGACCTTCGATTTGGGTCCCCCTAGTGCTAATAAAAAATTATACTTTGATTCGTTTCTTAAAGACGTTCACGTAGTGTCTTCTTTTTTAAGGCTGTTTTCTCGAGCTGATTGTTGAGCACATTTTTAGTCAAGCATGCTTCCTATCGAATATAAACTTTTTCGGCATTACATAATAAGCTTAACGACGAATGATTAACACTTTACATTATTCAATTTCCTTCTCTCTCTCTTTTATTTTATCCTTTTTATGGATATGCAAATATGGTCCCCTGCTAAGAGCCATGTTTTAAGATGATTAAGTATGTGAAAAGTACTAGTTGATATGGTCCCCTGCTAAGAGCCGTGTTGTAAGATGCTTAAGTATGTGAATAATTGTTGTTTAGGTATAATAATGGATTTTAAAAGTTGGTTTTTTGCTGGTGTTATGGTCCCAAAATTGCTACCTATTTATTTAAGATGCCATTAATCAGATGATAATAAGATAAGATCTGAAAATTGATGATCCAAGTTTCTATATTGGGGAAGGGGAGACTGGGGTTAATGCTCCATTTTTTAATTAGTGGGGCTTGAAATTAAAGGAAAATGATGCTCCAAGAGGGGCACTGTCTGATTCTCACCCTTTGAGGACATTGTACTACAGGTTAGTACTAATCGCATTTCCATTCAAAATGATCAGTACATACATATGCCTCCAAAAGTCCAAATATACACCTATTGGGATGTGTTAATTTTATATCTGATCAATACAAAGTGAGTAATATACATATTATTAAGTTCTTAACTATACCTGTCAAAAAATATATACTGTGGACAAACATATACTCAGTAGTAATATAACAAAGTAATACAAGGAATGAAATAAAAACAAGATTACGCAACGAATAAGGTCTTAACGCATTCGTTCTGATTGTATCCATGTTATGAGTTGTCTTGTATTATTACAAAAATAAAAGATATTAGGGGGTCGTTGGATTATACCTTATTCAGCAAAATAGCCACTAGTTTAGAAAATTCAAAGGTATGTTGGTGATATTTGGGTTTGATTAGTTGATAAATGGGCTAATATCTTGGCTAGTTCTATAATTTAGCATATTCAGAAGGCCCATATTCTTAGGAGTTACAATATTATACTTGCACAGACTTCAGTCAACAAATTTCAAATCAGCATTCCTAGAGAAAATCCTGTTCTTAAAACATGGCATATTATGTTAAGTCATCTGTACTTTCTGTGCCAAGAAGCAGAACATGTTACCTCATAAAGTTCTTAACATTTTATTCTTAATTATACTAAATCTAGAGACCACAAAACATTTACTTTAAAAATCTTACAAAAAGTTATACTAATAGTTTGTTTTGATTGTCTTTATAATGCTAGGTTCTTACAAGCCATTTGTATAAATCCCACATAAATATTATTCAAGTTCTTAATATTGTAGATTTATATCACCAAAAAGTAGAGAAGTTTAACCTTGCCGAAATCAAAGCATCCATCCAGGGACTAATCCATTCAAATTCTGCCCATTTGTTGTGGTTGTTAACTGACTTGAGCCAACTGTATTATACCTGTAAATTTAGTCGATTTAGTTATTGATCATGTTATATTACATGTGGTAAGAAAGAACCAAGACACATAATTGTGGCTGAAATAAATATCAGACTCGCACACACGCAAACAAAAAATGAAACTTGTCTATTCGTTTACCCAATTTGCAAATTGGAGTTGCCAACCAAAGGCTGGAAGAACCCTTGTGATCGAGGATGTTCATGTTGTTGTTCATACGTGCAGTTTTCACCAACTGCCCATGATGGTCCAGCTTGATTTTCTGCATAAACTACTTCCAGCTGCTAAAACAAAAGATCTTTAACTTAATTCATACAGTATAACAGTACAATTTATCCAATGATGTGGTATATTATTATGCGTTTTAATACCTGTTCTTGCAAAGCTCTATTAGCTTCAAGCCACATTTTTTCCTGTAACATCATCGACCATCACTTGTAATTTGTCATAACCATGGAGCATATAAATTCAAAGATATATTTACCTTAAGTTGAAGTTCAGAAAGCCTGTCCAGCATTGATTGTGTCTGCATTAACAGAAATCACCAAGAAATTATGATCTTAGTAAAACAATTAAAACATTACATATGTACAAATTATTACAAAAACTTTTGAGAAATTTCTACCCTCATGGATCTGATTTGCTTCAAAGTAGAGTCTAGTTGTCGCTCTAGTTGTTCAAGTTCCTTGAGACTCAGTGGCTCCAGGTCCTCCCCGCAAACTTGCCTGTTATATAGATATGAATCTTGTAATTAGCTGCATTTTATTATCTTTATGTTTGTAAGAAGCATATGACACTTGCCTTTGGTACTGTTGTAGAGACTCATACTTGGCTTTTAGTTTTATGTACTCCTTGTAGCTGTTTTGCTAGAGACCCAAAAGATTCAAGATTTTCAGTACACGTTCAGTAAAGTTTGAAAGCTGGAACTATGAAAATATATACTAGAAGCTACCTCGGCATTGGTAGTTGATCTGTCTATTTCCATGGAACCATAAGTGCAATTCTGGTACCTTTCAAGCATCTTGAGCATGCTGAGACAAGTTTTGTCAAGTTCAATCAAGTTTATTGATAATAAAAAGAGTTAATTTGATGTATATGAGAAAAAAAGGACTTTTCTGGCTCATTTGCTAATCTTGAGAAGACAAAAAAGCACAAACTACAAGACTCAAGAGCAGATATCCTTTTCAAAAAATTATTAACATATTCCATTGCTTGTTTGAATGATCATTATGTATTTTATGCATTGTTAGACTATATTATACTAACCGAGATCACCGTGTCAAGATAAGAACCCCAGCGATGGCAAAATGGCAAAGGACTGTGTCGACCTTAGGGAAAGAAAATGTTGGCATACATAGAAACATCATATTCTCGTAAGAACACTCACAGAAACATAAATATCATTATTGAAGGCGATGGCAAAATGGCAAAGGACTATGTTTTTTTAAAAACATATGTGTTGTTTTTAGAACATATGTGCAAAAATATAATTATTGAAGGCGTGCATATATGTTTTTAGTGGTTCTCTCAGTTCTCGCTGATAAGATGGTTCTCGCAAGAAAGTCTCACTATATATATATATATATATAGGTTTGGGTTATTCTAAAAAGTGTCTTATAATAAAAAGTGTAAAAAGTGTCTGATACAGTAACTTTATAACTGTGATGCAGTTCGATAATTGTGATGCATGCACTAATTTTTGATGCAGTAATGGGTATAACTGCGATGCACATTCAATTACTGCATCACAGTTATAAAGTTACTGCATCAGATACTTTTTACACTTTTTATTATAAGATACTTTTTATGGTTCTCTCAGTTCTCGCTGATAAGATGGTTCTCGCAAGAAAGTCTCACTATATATATATATATATATATATATATATATATATATATATATATATATATATATATATATATATATATATATATATATATATATATATATATATATATATATAGATGTCATATGTTTTAAAGTAAATAATGTATTACATGTATCATCTACTGAACAATAACCCAATAAGATTCACTCTTATTATGATATACAGTAGTAGCAATTCTTAGTAGCTTAAAGTGTAGTTACTAGTTAGTTTATGTATAGGGATTTAATTATACTTGGTTAAATAGAGTTAGTGTTAGACTTAAACTATCATTGCTTGGTGTGCAATGTAATCAATGATACTATGGAATTCTAATTCCATAGGGCTAGGGATTATACCCCTCATCTCTATAAATAGAGGTGAGGGGGATGCTAGTTAATTCATTCTTCTTGTTTCTGGTGTAAGCCTTTATTAGTTATTAGTAAAGCTGCTTCGAGGCTATATATCGTGTGCATATTGTTTCTTTCTTTTATCGATTATATTTAATCAATTTCGCGCCAAGCTTTCACGTTTGTTGCTTTTTATCCAACAATTGATATCGGAGCCTTATTCGAGAAGAAGGAGCCATACAACAAGGGGAGAACCAAAACAAGATAAAAGAATAAACTTTGTTTGATTCGGTGGTTTCTGTGATAGAATTGACATTGCGGGTTCGTTCGCAGTGTCAATTCTACCATAGTTGTGCCGAAATCGACGAACCAAACACGGTTTATTCTTTTATCTTGTTTTCGTTCTCCCCTCATTGGATGGTTCCTTCTTCTCGAATAAGGCCATAATACCAATTGTTGCATAAATATTCGATTATACTTTGTAGGTTTTGATTGTTTGGGTTCTTTACAAAAGTCGATTGACTTTTGGGTTTGGGTGTCTTGTGTCGACTGAAGCTAAAGCTTATTTTTTCGTGTTTGACGATTTAGGTTTGTTGTCGAGGTTTATCCAAAAAGTAAACCCCTTTAAGTATTACTCCTAAATTCGAACTGTAAGTTTAAGACACATAGATCTAGGTTCTCACCAAAGGGATCTTGCATAGGAGCATCCAGTAGGGAGATACAACCTGCTGGAAAGATCTGGTTTTTGTGTTGTTTTTTTGGTTATATCGTTGTGTTGATATAAG
The DNA here is from genome assembly GCA_030686995.1 of Artemisia argyi. Classification (NCBI taxonomy): domain Eukaryota; kingdom Viridiplantae; phylum Streptophyta; class Magnoliopsida; order Asterales; family Asteraceae; genus Artemisia; species Artemisia argyi. The sequence goes on along the minus strand of CM060709.1, from coordinate 256,774,646 downwards.
GTGTCTGAAGGTTAGGTCGATTAAAGGGAAACTTGAGGTGCAAGTTTCAGTTTTCTCAATGGTTTCACGAGGTGCAAGAAAGTCAATTCTAGGGATTTACTTGGAGACCAAGATTTCGGTTACAAGGAATATCGACAAAAAGTTTAAAGGATTCAAAAGATTAACAATTTAGAGTTCCTTAGTGATAATCAGTCTTGAAGGTTAAGAAGCTTTAAGGGTTTTTTAGTTTTGGGGGGCTTGATAAATCAGGTTTAAAGGCTAGCGCGGGTTTCCTGAAGATCATGTCTTGGTGATAACGTGGGAGACAAGCAAGGTTTAGCTGTTTTTTAATGATTCAAGGAAAGTGATTGCTTGGAGTATAAGTTTTGTAGATTTGAGGTGAAAAGATCGAATCTTTAAGGGTTTTCTAAAGGCAAGTTGATCAAGATTTCAAACAATGGGTTTAGCACATGACTAGTGAGGCTTGTTGAAAAGGTTGAGTCTTTAGGGTGTCTAAAGGGTTAAATCAACTTGACAATGTTAAATCAAGGTTTGAATAAGAATTGCTAGTACGAATACTAGGTTTAACATCGAAAATCTCGATGGGTTTAATGTACAAAAGTATGGAGGTTCAAGCAACTTGGTCCTAGCAAGAAAACAGGAGTCCATGAAATACATGTTCAAAAGTGTGTTTGGTTTGAGGTGGAATTGCAGGGAACTTAGGAAAATCATGATGATGAGGTTATTTAGGATAGTAACGATGATGTTGCTGTGGCTCAAAGATATATAGTTGAAGGTAAAATAACTTAACAAAAAACAAACACGAACTGCTTGATATATAAAGGAGCATGTACACCTTGGTGCTAAGGTGGGGCCGACATTAAGGAAACTGAAGTACTTGGTCAAGAGGGTGCAAAAGGTAATGTCGCTGAAAGGAAGAAGGTGGAGGAAGGCTGAGGAAGGTAACTTGGATATTTATACTAAGGAACAATGTGTTGGTATTTGACAAGAATATAACCATTATCACTATGAGTACGAAGCGGATTGGATCTAGCTAGATATTTAAAGGTTAACACATAAACAATTAACACATTAATTACTAACCTTAAGTTACTTAGACAAGTAACGGTTCTTGAATCTTGAATCAACTAGGATCGAAACTTTAATAACCAAAATAGGTATCTCTATTGTTGCATACATACACGTCACAAGAATATACGTATGCCAATACATGTCACGAAAATCACCAACGAAACACGTTCTTGGCTTTGGTTTGAATCTTGCGATCGATTACACCTTTTTGGGAGGCGATGCTGATCGGTTAAGGGACAAAAGATGGAGTTTGGTTTTTTGCTTTAGGGTTTAGGAATAATTATTAGCTAAATAATGAATCACAAGGGTTCATTATATAGCATAATAACTTGTTGACCAAGTTTGATATTCTAATCCTTATAGGATTAAGAAAACCGGCCGAATACCCGTACTAGAAGATTCCTATATTGCGTTTAAGTCCTTAGTTAATTAATAATATACAATTTACTTAGCTTAAACTCCAAGTAATCAAAAACGCCCCCTTTGTTTCCCTTGTTCGACTGATCCATAGAAGCTATGGGCTTCTAGGGCTCGTGTTGGACTTTAACTATTGATAATTCAAAGACGAAACAAATAACAAATCAAACAAATGAAGCGGGAGCTTTATTCAAATTACCAGACCAAATACAAAACCAAAATCAAAGGTACCAAACACAAAAGTCTTTCAAAGGTTTCAAATTCTAATTCAAAAGGTAAAAGAATTCTAAAGCTATAAATCTTTATTTATAGGCAAAACTAACCGTAATAAATTAATTTTCTACCTAAACAAACTTGTAGTACAAATCAAACAAATTGTTAAATTTATCAAACAATCCTTAAAGTTTAAGTCACTTTTCTAACATTAACTAATATTAACGTGTCCATTACACTTAATTTAGCTAGACTGTTTATTAGTTTCACGTCTAACGAAAAACTAACGACTGTTAATTCATTTCATGACATAATATAATTAATATATAACGTTTAATATATTGCTTATATCAACTAAACATATTTCTTTGTGTATACGTGTATGCCCCAACAGGCTCACGTATTTTCAACTGTACAAATTATTGATTATACTTTAGAGTATAACCACTACAATGTCCGGTTAACAAGGTTGTCCATGGTTCGAGGTTCCAGCATCGGATGAAAATGTTGATTATTAGTATAGACTAAGAATCACTACTAAGGAGGAAATTGTTATGATATATTAGCAATTCTTAGTGGACCAAAGTGTAATTAGTCTATGTACAGGGATTTAATTGTACACAATTAAATAGAGTTGGGGTTAGACTTAAACTAGGATTGTTTGGTGTGCAAGACAAGCAATAATACCATGGAATCCTAATTCCATAGGGATTGTACCTCTCATCTTTATAAATAGAGGTAAGGGAGGACGCGATAATTCATTTTTCTTGTCTCGATGTAAGCATTTATTGGTTATTAGTAGGGGGTTCGAGGGTATATATTGTGTGGATGTTGGTCTTGCTATTGTCGATTGTCTTTCGATCTTGATGTGTTGACTTTTCTTGTTGGATCTTTGATCAATTCCGCGCTAAGCTTTCAAGTTCGTTGGACATTTTATCCAACAATTCTTTTAAGTTTCGTGGCGTGATCATGTTACAATATGTAAGTTGTAACCTTTTTTCGGTTCTTGAAATGGGACTAAATGTCCAATATTCTGGACTTGTGACCATATAACTAGGGAAATGATTTGCACACTTTATTTTTTGATTGAGACATTCAATTATATGCATTAAACTATTGTACTGGTTATATACACTGCTTTAACCGGTTGTACACATGAGTGTGCAAATCAAAACATAATGTGTGCAAATCATCTCTCATATAACTAGTTCAAACGCAATTTTGAAAGTTGCACACTTGGGTGTATTTGATCTACTCCTGTTAAGTCATACATGAGTAACATTCGTGCACACCTTTTTGATTGCCTTCTAATGGCGTGTCGTTAAGTTAAGCATACGCATCAACCGAAGATGGTAAGAGCTAGAATTACTCATGGCCAAAATGCTCCCACATTGATTCATTATAGAGCAATCTTTTGGGTAACCATGGTCTACTACTAAGTCCATGAGGTCAGAGTCTATCGCCACGCAAGTTAGAACATGCTGTTTGACCACCTTGTCGGGCCCAAAAAGGTGAATCCCACATGAAATGTTGAAGAGTTATAAAAAAGTGGATAAACTAGAAAAGAAAGTGATATGTACACAATATATAAATCATTAAAATTGTTTTATATGCCACAAAATTTTGTGTCTTATTATCATTTAGAGGTTATATGATAGGATTGTGGTGTACAATTCAGTAAGTCACCTCCCAGCTCGAAACTTGACAGCTAACTTTCAGACCACTGACATTCTTTTCACGTGAAACCCCAACCATGTGTTTCCTTTTTGTATTTGGGTATATTTCTATTTCATTCAATAAATGTTAGAAAATCAGATTTTTTATTAGGCTGCCCGTAATGGGCTTCAATCCTCACGCGTCACACACCCTCACCATCCTCACGCTTGAGGTGCTTAATTTTGCTGACAATGGTCATGTAGTTCACGGTGAGAACGAAAGTTTTGTGTGTCAGTGTGTTTTGTATGTATGTGTGTGTTTAGTGGGGTATATATGTGAATGGTGAGGGGTGAGTGATTGTTATGGGGTTAAAGGTGATAAGTGAGTGAGAGGGAGGGGGATGATATGGCGCTAAGGTGAAAGTGTGTGAGGGTTTTTTTTATGGCAGAGGGCTCACCACCATTAGGAGTAGCCTTAGTTCATTACTAGAAATTACATATAAGGTCTATCGACTATCGTTTGAGTTTTGGATCGACTGATTCTTTTATATTAACTAATATCTCTGTTATGAAAATTTCGTTTGCATTGCACAACTTTAAATACATTTTGTTTGATTAGAGTTATAGGGAATATCGCAAAATAATGAAATTTTGCAAGGTTTAGACCGATGAAAGTAGGTTTAAATATAAGCGTTCCAAAGTTCAGACTCTCAGCCATTGATAATCATATGTCTCGAACAAAGTGCTATTTCATTTATTCGAGAAACTTTTTGCTTAATCATGAAAAAATTTTGAAATATAAGTATTCTAGCTAGCTTATCAAATTCATGTGACATTATTGAAACTAAATGTATTTCACCTTTTTACTACATCTTATTTCCAATATTTGAACATACATTTGTGTCCATTTGAACTTAATAGAACATAACGAAATGGAATCACAAATTGCAGTTGACTGTTGGTCACCAAAAAATGTATAGTTCAATTATTTTGTTGGAAAATTATAATGGATTCTTGAGGCCAGCCCACTTGAACTAAGAAATTTGTTATTTCTTCATGTTCCATGGAATGTCTAAGAGTTTCCCTGCAATGTTGTTTATAGATTAGCCGAAAAATTAACCTTATACTAATACTAGTATTACAACTACAGTACTACTATTACTGGTTTACCTTTCATTATTAAGTTATGAACCAAACGTCCCTACAATATTATCGTGCAGACATTTATTGAAAGTTACTAAACCTCTAGAGACTAATTCTTTCGTATTGGTAGGATCCGATGAATATAAAGAGGTGATTTCTGCACCAGACCGTCAAAATAAGTGTAATGACCATTTTCTCTTAAACCAATCTAACTTTTTTTTTAAACATTCCTTTCACTTTTGTATGGACAAGATGGTAAATACTATTTTGGAAGTATATAAAATGTGGTATAGCATTTTCAATCAAGAAAATCAGCACAAAAAGAGAAGACGAATCAATTCTAATGTGATATATTCGGACTGTAAGTTCCGTGGTTAGGTCTGTCGGTCTATATGCAAGCTGTTTGATATCTGTATTGTGATTTACGTGTATGAATGAATTGCACAGATCATGTAGAAACCCTATAAAAATGCAAGGCCGCGTGGATTTACAACAAAAATGATCGCAAATAGGCCTTCATTCTTTTCTCGTGTAATCTATATGTGGATAATTAATAGCAAATTATACATACAAGGATTCCACGTAACAAGAACCGTTTGGCTTAATACTTATTTCTTCATTTATAGGAATCATCCATAATAAGATATATAGCGATCATCTTACAGTACTCTCATATAATCTAGAAAACAAGATCTTAACACCATTCACTTGCAATAGCATATATACTAAAATTTGCACGCCCATTATAATAAAGAGAGCAAGATCTTATAAACATTTACTTGCAACATTCGTAATATCATATGTGCATCTTCACACTCAAAATTTAAGCAAGGCACGGAAGATTTTTTTTGCTAGAAAAGCAAGATCAAAAGAGATTGGCAGTCCAACGGGACTACCTTCCAATGACCAAGATTCGAGAGTCAAGAAACTTAAAGACATACATATGGTGGACTAACCTTTTTAGGCTCGTGACAACTCGAAGGTAAGGGGAAAAAACATGTCTTGCTTGAATGATACAAAGTGACCATTAGAAACTAGAGTGATACCTATGTGTTTTGTGGAAGTTAAGTCACCATATTCATGCTCTTAACTTTTATTCATACATCATTTCCTAATCCAAGTTCGAGTTACACAAAGTTAAATAAAGAAAGTCACACAAGTTAAAGTATAATCATCATTTCATCTTGAAAATATGACCCAATTTAAAGCACAAAAAGAATTGGTCAAGAACAAAGGGTTTCTTCTTCAGTCCATATCTGAATCCTATGGATTTAAAAACAAAATCCTATACTCTAGTTCAACAGAAAAACAAGCTATATCACAAGGGCTTGATTCCACTTAATTTAATCAGTCAAATCATCTTTACCAAAGTTTAAGAAAGATCCATATTCCTGTGAACAAGAATTATGCAACAAATGACAGTTTAAGTTTAATCTAGCTAGTAGCTCCTAGATCAATTTAACTTCCACTAGTTAAGATATGTAATTCTTCTTGGATACTTAATTAATTTTCACTCATCTAAGCTATTATTCTTTCAACTCTATGCTGAATAATAGAATTGATCTTAGAAAAACTAGATCATAAAGTGACAGATCAACTAAAAGCCTAGCTTTAACCTTCTATATCAACCTTCAAGAAAATTTCTTGTAAATGACCAAAATTCTAATCTTTTTAGCTCAAACACTAAAACTAATCAAATCATCAAACAAAAGAGAACCCATATTCTAAAAAAAAAAAAAAAAAAAAAAAAAAAAAAAAAAAAAAAAAAGGGTAAGCACTAATTAACACACATAAAGGGAGATCTAGAGAGAAAAATGAGTACTTGTTGGTGCTGCAAAACTCAAAGAGTTTGCCACGGTTAGAGAAGATGATGAGTGCCACATCAGCATCACAAAGAACTGAAAGCTCATAAGCTTTCTTTAAAAGCCCATTTCTTCGCTTCGCAAACGTAACCTGCCGATTTATCTTGTTTTCGATCCTCTTTAGCTCCACTCTTCCCCTACCCATTTTTCACAATTTTTAAGATATACCCAAATGAAAATAGTTCAGATTTTTTATAATATTTGCACAACTTTGGGTAAACAAATACTAAAACCCCATAAAATTTTTATAAAAAGGATTGCAATAAAAAAAAACAAAAACTGAGATGGGTTGATTGGATTTATGGTTTTTAGGGTTCTAAGAGTTTGCTTGAAGCTTTAAGCATCATATGATCTTTAACCTATCACAACTACACAAGCAAGCATCAAAGATTTTAATTTGTATACCCCCACTTGCAGTGGAGCGCGTGAGCAATGTATTGAGCGCGTGGGGTTCTGTCAGTTGTCAATACTATCAATTCGTACTACACGTGTCGAGTTGCGAGGGGTGACTTTAATCTAAGACGCTTTAAAGTCTTCGTCCGTACATAAGCTTTTTAATTTGTTTTTCCTTATTGTATCACACTTTTTAACCTAAATATATATGATAAAGCAGTGTTTTTAAGGTTGTCTCGTTGATTTCGAAGGTCTTGTCCGTTAACTAGAAAGTATATATGCTACATTTCACATTGTAAGAAAACAAACTAAAACATATGTAAAGAAAGTCCGTTCGTCATGATCATGTATCAAGTGACACGCGGTTTAGCAAAAACAATATCCTTACATGCAAGTATTATATTGAGTTTTGGCCGTTAAACAGCTACGTATTTTTTTTAAATGTACCATTTTAAAACGTGTATTATTTTTCGTTTCACTTAATGTTAATGTTGCGTACTTTCATGCTTTGTACTTATTTGCCGCCACGAAACTAGTTTAATAGAAACTCAAAACTTTTTTTGCCACATGTGCATCCATATAGGATTTCCACTAACATAATTTATTTAAAATAATAGGAGTAAATTACATGGACAGTCCTCGTGGTTTGCCAAAATTTCATTTATCGTCCTTATATTTTTTTTAGACAAAAATACATCGTTGGTCCCTAAACTTGCCACAAAACATCGTCATGGCCCTTAACTTTTCAAAATCGTCGCCTGGCGTCCAAAACTATGGATTTTAAGGCCGAATGCGACCCTTGACAAGAAATGGGGAGGTCAACGCTAAGTTTTGGTTATTTTTCCAAGGGCAATATAGGCCAATCACATTTACAACTAGGGTATGGTTTATGTCTAACCCGACATTGTATTAAATTCTATAAAATCCTCAAATATCAACAACGCAACACGCATAGATTCAATAAAAATAACTAAGAATGGCACAAAACGATAAGGGGAAGGGTTTGTACACTGGGTTGAGGAAAGAGGATTGCTCCAAGGGACATCGTTTGGGTGCTAAGAAGGAGAAGAAAGAGGCTGCCAACAATGTGTTACCAAAGTGTGATGATTTGGAAACAAGGATTACAAAACTTGAAGCTCTGTTTAATTATCTAAAGAAAATGAAGGAATTGAAGGAAAATGGTGATAGGGAAAGTTGTGGGTCTAGCTAAGTGTACGTTTAAATGGTAGTAAGTTTGTAATGGTTGTCAACATGAGATCAATCAATAAAAATCTAGGTTTTGCATAAATTAAATTGTTTGGCAATCAATATTTTTCATGTTGTTTAATTCTTTAGTTTGACTGTTACAAGTCAATTTGGCAGTTTGATTATTAGATGTATAAGTAATTAAACGATTTGCCTTTTTAACCATAGTGGTTGTTCGGATTAACAATCGCATATTGGAGTTACATAATAAAATATGTAAAGCATTTGCATTGTTAACACATGTAACCTTGTACAATTACAGGGTATGGTTTGAACATAGGTTCATCAAATGTTTAGTTGCCATCGTGTTTGGTTTTGCTGATACAAAGGTGTGATTGATTGTGGTGCGTATACCATCACATTTAGCATTTGGTTTGTTTGACTTTTTAAATGTCAACGAATAGCTAATATGTACAGCCATAAAATTATACTTCGTAATGTATTTGACAACATGAGAATGACTTAACACATTCACTATTAAGCATTTACCATATTTGGATAGTTTGACTTATAGTAGTCAACTGGTCAAACAATGTCTGATACAACATGAAATGAATTAAAACATTGTCTGATACAAGGTTCTACTGCTAATTAACACAAAATTGGAGAAGATAATGCGACCTCCACTGCACAGCCTTCACCTGATGAACCTTCTGACGATATACATACTGGAAGTGGATTATCAACATACAAAAACATTCATCCTGTCACTGATGGGCAAACTGCAAATGTGCTTGGAAAAACAAGTATCCGAACACCAAATATTCAAGTTATATAAGGTATAATTGGTGTAACGTAATATAAAACACAAGCCATGCAATTCAAAATTGAAAACTTACTTAGGATGGCTTGTTGGCACAAAGGCCCAATACGCAATTGGTAATCTTTTCACTGCTTTTAAAACGTTTATTAGCACCACTAGGCACAACATCACAATCACCAGGCCCATCAGCAATGTTTTCCCCATCAAAACCAGGAATTTCAACCATTATAGACTTCCCGTTCCCATCAAAAGCTCGCTTATAAGTTTTTACAACTTCCTCGCCCTTTTCCTCTTGCAAATCGTCCTCTTCCATAATCAGCTTACCCTTTCCCTTATTTTTGATGCTTTTGTCATTGATAACTTTTTTTCCTGTTTGCTGGTTTTGTCATGGATAACATCTTTTCCCTATTTGATAACAACACCAACCTGCAATTTGTTCTTATCTATACCCTTCCATTTACGGCGAGTCATAAAAGGTCTCCCACTTGACATTTTGAAGTTAGCATCTTCCTCTAACCAACCCACAACCTCAAAACCAATGTTTTCCAAGTAAAATTCTGCTAACATCTGGGGCCTATATATAACAAAGATATCAACTGACTCATGTGTTTCCGCAAAATCATATAGCTTAATGACGTCATGGTCCCTATAAATCAAGTGCAACCCATTTTCTAGCGATTTATTTAGATGACAAAAAAACACCGCCCATTTTGGTTCCTTAATCTCTGATAATAGATTATCTAGGGTTGAACTAAAGATACCCCTATCGTACCTAAAAGCATTAACATTAATAATGGATCCGCCTTCATACCTGAGTGGGGTATATACAAATCTCCCATTTGTGTGAATCCGGAACAATACTTCCACTACTAGAAAACAGGGCAACAATGACGGATTTACTGACGGAAACAAATCCGTCGGAGGTTACTGACGGAATTACCAACGGATTACTGACAGAGACTGTTGCCGACGGAATACCAACAGATTTTTGACGGAATACCAACGCACGAAATTCCGTCAGTAATTGGTCACCAAATACCGACGGATCTCTATCGGACTAATGACGGATGGGAGATACCGTCGGTATTCCGTCAATAAAATCGATGGATTATCGACGGACGAAGATCCGTTGGTAATCCGTCGTTAATTACCAACAGATTACCGATGGATTAACGACGGTCGAAGATCCGTTGGTATACCGTCGTTAATTACCGACGGATTAGTGACGTAACGTTATACATTTGTTATCCCTCATTATCATTGACAGATTACCGACGGAATTTACGGTTCTATATATTTTAATGTAGTACACTTGTTTTAAGGCCTACATACATTTCTATCGTTTTATGAACTAATTTATCGTATAAGGCCTACATATTTTAATAATCACATCAGTCTATCGACCCACTATACCTTGAATGTCTTGCCAACACGGGAAATTTCCATTAAATTAGTCTCGTGTGTGGTTTTTATTTGTATCCGTATGTTTATAATTATGATTTGTTTGTTTTTTCACTTTAGTTCGTTTGTTTACTTTAGCTCGTTTATATTTCGTTTGTGCCTTAATGACTTAAAACATATAATCTCATTGGTCTAAATGAAAGAAATAAATCCCTATGTCAAGCGTATATGAGATTCTGACTAATATGTTTAACTGGTTGTAACGGTTTATTAGGCGTATCTAGTCCTAATTGCGTAAAAATGAGGTTTAGCTTCATATGGAGTCAATCTTACAACGAGAAGAGCTCGAATAACTCTTGTTGGTTGGGATCTTTTACACCCTTAATTAGCTAGGTCATATTAAGATTAAAAGTTTGTAACATCGATCTCATACGACTTATATTTTAGTTACTAGGGTGAAACTTTATTCTCATATTCATATCGAGTACGTACTACAAGATACACGTGAGATATGGTCTTTCAAGCTTGATTCGATATCACGAGCATAATATGTAGACAAAAATGATCTATATTGAAATGCTTATCTCAATAGCCTTGATATTGAGTTATTATTGGTTAAAATGAACTATTATATGTATGTCGTAATATTTGTAGTGGTTCAAAAACGTTGTGATCAGTTGTATCGTGTTTACTAATTGTAAAGACTGACTCAATGTCTAACGTGTTTAATCAAATATCCAGATAAACTTAATATTACTTAAACGTTGTAGTTGACTTTACGTGATGTATATTAGCATAGTAAATTAACGGATTTTACCGGGTAACATAAATAACTTAAGATTATCAAAATACTTTATTTTTACATTTATAACTAATTCACTTTTTTATTTTTTTATAAATGAAAATATGTTAACATAATTTTTCCCTCCCATCCAATTTTTAGTTCCCTCCCACCCAATTTGTAGTTCCCTCCCGTCCTAAAAATTCCCACTAAAATTCCCCCCAAAGTATTTGATGCCCTACTTTACCGCCTACCACATAAAACACACTTTTAACTCTTTCAAACTCTATCAAAGGCACACACTAGATCTGGAAAATGAACAAACACCATCCACCATAGCTACCCACCACTTTTTTTTCTCTTTCACCTTCACTCATCTCTAGATTATGAAAGAGTTAATTATACCTATTAGCAGTTCATCACCCACACACTCATCTGAACAAAGATAACCGTCGCGTCTCGTTCCTCATTCTCTGTCAGCCATCGTTTATCAGTCTTCAAACCGAGACTAATAGGTATAATTATCTCCTTCTAGTAATTATTGTTTCAAGTTTTAAATTATGTGTAAAAAAAACTCTACTTATGTGCGTATAACATGTAAATGTATGTTATTATTTGAGCTATTTTGTTGAATTTATAGTATCTTGATTTAAGCTTTATAAATATCTAAATATCAGGTGTTATACGAGTTTTTTATGCGGATTTTGACCTTTTTATTGCTGATTTTGACTTTTTTGTAGCTGATTTTTGACTCTTTTTGTTTAAAAGATTTTGACTGTTTATCTAGGTTTTTTTTTTTTTTTTTTTCATTTAAATGTTGAAGTGGTTTTATTGAGCCTTTGGTCAATGGGTTTTTTTATGGATATATGTTTTAGTACTAGAGGTAGTATTAACAGCTCTTAGTTTAATTAGGATGTGAATGTGCTTATTATCATGTATTTGTATTTAGGATATTAATGTTTGTTTTTCTTGATTAATGTTGCGCATAATCTGGTTGTTGAAAAGGACATTTTGTTTGTGTAGAAACAAGTCTATAAAAATTGCTTATAATCATTTATGTATTTTTCTGAACTTAACAAGTTTAAATTTGCACATCTAAAATAAACTTTTTTGTTGAATGAAACTTGATGTAATGGATACCCTGTATGATTTTTCAACTCATTGTAGCATTAGGTTGTTTGGTTTGCTAGTGGCATAGTTAATGGCTGTCAAACGCGTCTATTTACTTGTTGAATTTTGGGGCTTTTAGTGTATGTTAATGGCTGTCAAACGCACCTCTTTACTTTTAGTGAACATGACCACTATTTCATTTATATTTTAGTGAACATGACCACTATTTCAATTGCTAACCTTTTTTTTTTATTACTATCATGATTATTATTTGGCGTGCAAATAGGTCAATTTGTTGCTGAATTTTGGGTGTTTTCGTTTATCTTAATGGCCTGTAAACAGGTCACTTTGTGGTTGAATTTGGGGTGTTTTCATGTATGTTAATGGCTGTCAAACGCGCCTATTTACTTGTTGAATTTTGGGGCTTTTAGTGTATGTTAATGGCTGTCAAACGCGCCTCTTTACTTGCTGAATTTTGGGGCTTTTTGTGTACGTTAATGGCTGTCAAACGCACCTCTTTACTTGCTGAATTTTGTGGCTTTTCGTGTATGTTAATGGTTGTCAAACGCGCCTATTTACTTATTGAATTTTGGGGCTTTTAGTGTATGTTAATGGCTGTCAAACGCACCTCTTTACTTGCTGAATTTTGGGGCTTTTTGTGTACGTTAATGGCTGTCAAACGCACCTCCTTACTTGCTGAATTTTGTGGCTTTTCGTGTATGTTAATGGTTGTCAAACATGCCTCTTTACTTGCTGAATTTTGGGGCTTTTTGTGTACGTTAATGGCTGTCAAGCGCACCTCCTTACTTGCTGAATTTTGTGGCTTTTCGTGTATGTTAATGGCTGTCAAACGCGCCTATTTACTTGTTGAATTTTGGGGCTTTTAGTGTATGTTAATGGCTGTCAAACGCGCCTCTTTACTTGCTGAATTTTGGGGCTTTTTGTGTACGTTAATGGCTGTCAAACGCACCTCCTTACTTGTTGAATTTTGTGGCTTTTCGTGTATGTTAATGGCTGTCAAACGCGCCTATTTACTTGTTGAATTTTGGGGCTTTTAGTGTATGTTAATGGCTGTCAAACGCGCCTCTTTACTTGCTGAATTTTGGGGCTTTTTGTGTACGTTAATGGCTGTCAAACGCACCTCCTTACTTGCTGAATTTTGTGGCTTTTCGTGTATGTTAATGGCTGTCAAACACGCCTCTTTACTTGCTGAATTTTGGGGCTTTTTGTGTACGTTAATGGCTGTCAAACGCATCACTTTACTTGCTGAATTTTGTGGCTTTTCGTGTATGTTAATGGCTCTCAAATTTGCCTCTTTACTTGCTGAATTTTGTGGCTTTTTGTGTATGTTAATGGCTGCAAACACACCTCTTTACTTGCTGAATTGTGGGGCTTTTCGTGTTGTTAATGGCTGCAAACACGCCTCTTTACATTATAATTGTGTTGGTTTGCTAGTGGCATAGTTACCATGACACTAATTTGTATACATAACAATTGTTTCAGTTATGTTTTAGTGAACATGACCACTATTTAGATTGCTAACTTTTTTTTTTTACTATCATGACCATTATTTGGATTCCTAACTATTTGTTTCATTTATGTTCTAGTGAACATGAAGCGGACTTTGGAGAAGAGAAGTACTAGTAATTCAAAGAAACCTTCCTATGAAGGTCGAGGTAGTACTAGTTTAGCTTGCTCAGCAGGTCGGAGTAATGTTAGTGATGTTGTAGCAGATGACATGAACTCAAACATACAGTCCTTAGTCAGGCCTTCTAACAGATCATGTAGTGGTGACAAGGGTAGACACACCAGCAGCCAATCTGTATCACATGTTAGGGTCTCTAATTCACCTAACCTTGTAGGGTTAGAAAATGAAACTGATGTTCATGTTGAGCCTCATGTTGATGCCGCTGAAGTTGCAACCAACACCTCACAAACACGACGTGGCCCAAATGCAGCAGAGACTCGCCCGGATCATCCGTCACAACGGAAAGAGATTTGGGTTGTTGAAAATGAGTATGTATTCACACTTGCACAAATGCATTACCAATAATATAATGTACTAATTTTTATTTTCTGTAGGTTTGTTAACAATCCAGGTGTTGTTCGTAAGATTTCCAAAATCTTGAAGAACGCATTTCACGGGCCTTGGGCTACATGGAAAGAAGTTGATGAAGCTTCCCGGAATGAATTGTGGACGCGTTTCAAGGTTTTTACATAACACATTTTACATTCTAAATAAAATGAACCAATCAAAATTTATTTTTAAGGATTGAATTAAAAAAATATTATTTATGCAGACTATTTATCGATGGGACCCATGCATAGAGAAAGAGGTTTATGATGCTTGGGAGGCATGGCTAAGAAAGAACTTTCGTGGGTTCATGGCTGAAGTTCGTGACGAAGCCAAGTTAAAGTATACTGAGACCACTGGCATAGTTTTTGATGGAGAAAATTACTCTCTACTTGTGTCGTATGGGCCAAACTGGATGAGAGACGATCGTTGGCAGGATATAATTAATAGGGTATGGAATAGCCCGAAATGGAGAGAGAAGTCAAGAAAAGCATCACAAAACAGGAACACAAAAGTAGACGGATCAGTAGGGAAGCATACGTGTGGATCAGCTACCATGACTCAACATAGGTTAAACAAGGTAAGCATTCTATCTGTATAACTTTATTGATTGTTCTATTAGCTCTTGTTTATGCCATTTTTATCAACTCACAATGAATTGTTTTTGTAGGAAAAGGAAACAAGGGCCCCTGTTAGTTTTCAAGTTCTTTTCGAAGATACACATTCACAAAACGGGGTGTACATTACTCCGAAGACCAAAAGAGTTGGGGTATATTTTGTTCATTTCCTTTGAATTACATGTGTTTTTAACTGTTTAATGTGAGATTAAACCATTTCGCTAACCATATAGGAAACTTACAAAGAGAAGCTATTGATAAAGCATGGGTCAGATAAGTCTCTTCATCCAGTTGGTGATATAAACTTATGGCTCGATTGTAGTGGTGGGAAAGTAAAGGGGAGAACGTTTGGTACTAGTTCTGTGTTGGATCCTCATTTTTTGGTGACGGGTATGCCTACGACACCATCTACTTGCAGGTCTCATCATGAGGGTTCAACATCTGAGGTATTTTTACATTATTCTTTATTATATATAGCAAGTGCTAGCTAAAATAAGTTGTTTTGGGGTTTAAATTGACTGCATATGTTAGAAAATAAAAAAATGGGCCGTTTGAGGTTAAAATTAGTTGTTTTAGTTTGAAACTGATCTTGTGCTATTGTTTTTATGTAGAAAATGATACTATGGCTAAAATATAACTAAATGTCTAAATGAATACTAGTCTTGTAGTTTCAAACAAATATAAAATGATGATATGGCTGCAAAATAACTAAATGAATACCAGTCTTGTAGTTTCAAACAAATATATAAACCTGGTGGTGCCATCAAGCTTTATCATAACTTTAGTGCAAGTTAAATTGGTTTTAAAATCATTGAATAGCCAACTACTTTAAAATGGGTTGATTGCTTGAAATGCTTGTGTATTTTCCTTCCAAACTAAATACATCTAAAATATATTTGCAGTTTTAATAAACTGAAAAATGAAGCATGGGTTTTAGTTGAACCATTTGTTAGCAATTTGTTGTTTCTCAAAGTGCTAGTTGGCTGTGACATGACCAACCCACAATTGTCTCAGTTTGACCTATTTTATGTACACCCCCTACTATTAAACTTGTTCAACCCATTTGACAGCTTGATATATTTAGGCAGGTAGCACTTTATATGTGTGTTTCTGATGTATCTATATTTTAGGTACTTCGATTAGAAGAGAAGTTGGAGCAGCAACGAGAAGATGGAGTTCGTCGTGAAGCTGCTCTAAGGAAGGAATTTGAGGACCAACGGGAAGATGATCGTCGTGAATGGCAAGCCAAGCTTAAGGAGTTTCAAGATATCGTGCTTGGAAAATCACCATGCTCCCTCCCACCTAACTAGTATTTAGTTGACGTTATTATCTTTTTGTATTTGTAGTCGGGTATCGAACATGATCAACATTTTGTTACGTTGATCTTGTAGCTCAAAAGTTAAATCCGTATTTTGATTTGCGGATTTTAAAACATGAGTTTACTGTAAGTTCTTTTGGGATTATAACTTTGTTAAACTTATTTGAATGCTAAATGGAAATGTACGTTCTTCTGCGTTTATTGGTAGTTATCCGTTGGTAGAACCTGTTAGAAATCTGTTGGGAAATCTGTTAGTGATTTTTGGTAATTAATGACGGATTGGCAACGGAAAATCTGGCTTAGTATTTGGTAAATAATGACAGATTGGTAACGGAAAACTCCGTTAGTGATTTTTGAAATCCGTTGGTAAAAGCCGTTAGTAAAATTACCGATAGCGATATTACCGACGGAAACTTTCAGTCGGTGACCCGTTAGTAACAGCCGTCACCGACGGATTACCAACGGATTTGACCGTTAGTGTTGCCCTGTTTTCTAGTAGTGTTCTCCTTCATCTTCTAGTTCTGAACATTTAAATGTTGTCACAAATATGTTCCTTTCCATTAACTTGCATCAATGTTGTTTTTCAAAATGTGGAATGACTGATTTTTCTCGGTATTGGGTTATTATGAAACTTTTTAGGGTTAAGTTGGTCGGGTCATTGGGTTGGGTTTATTGGGGCGTTACCCAAACGAATAACTTAAGCGTATTGGACAATTTTTGTATAATTTCTCCTTTGGTCCCCAACCTTGCCAACGTTGACGTTTGTATAATTAAAATTCCCGCCATTTAATAACTTTACTCTTTACGATATAATAATATCAAATTTGGTCCCTGAATTTGTAACGTCATCAGTTCAGTTAGTATTTAAGGGCCCGTAGCCCAAAGGTTTTGCATACTAAACACACAATTAAGTTACCTCCCAAACATAAAACACCAAAAAAATGTCAGAATTCCCACGCCTA
This sequence comes from Artemisia argyi, assembly GCA_030686995.1. NCBI lineage: Eukaryota > Viridiplantae > Streptophyta > Magnoliopsida > Asterales > Asteraceae > Artemisia > Artemisia argyi. The sequence goes on along the minus strand of CM060709.1, from coordinate 256,757,621 downwards.
CAGGAACTTGCAACAGCCACCGGTTCCCACGAACTTTTTGCTAGCATTGCTCTGTACTATCAACGCGAGAACGACAAGGATATAGAGCTTGCAAAAGGACTCCTCAAGTGTTATGTGGATTTGGTTCATGTGACCCAAGAAACCCAAGAGTTTATAGCTGAACTAGAAGGATGGCGTACTTCCCTTATGTCATGGAGGCTTCTACAAGATCTTAAGAAGATTCAAAAGAAAAATGTCATCAAGGCAATGGAGATTAACAAGATGATTACTGAAACCCATGCTCAATTGTGGGGCAGGAACAATTTCATTGATTTTCTTGTTAATCACTAATGGAAAACTTGATTTTCTTGTTAATCAGTAATGGTGAAACATTTAGTGTGTAATATGTGTTGTCTTTTGGGCCTTATGAATTATGTATTTTGCTTGATCTTCTAGTATCACACTATCATGTACTTTTGATCTATGTTATCGAATGAAATGAAGATCTGTTATGCTTAATCCACTTTTGTTTTTAGTTTTTGTTTGCTGCTTGTATAGCTTAAATGCTTAATCACTTATTGACATTAGTGTTATATGTTTGGTCCTTCGTGAAACAGTGTAAACATATTGATTTCGTATGTTTCGTCCCTTACCACGTCTTATGCTTACCATAAAGCTTTATGGATGCTTTTATAAGTACGGTTGTATTTTGACTATTAGTATCCCCAAATTCAAATTCAAAATAAGTCTAGTATTTCCCCCCTGAAATTGCTTATCAATGGGTAGTCTAGATCTCGTAAACAGATGAAATGCTTTAATTGTCAAACCGTTGGACATAATAAGAGAAGTTGTCACAAGGAACGATCTCCACAACCCCAAAACGAAAGTAACATACAAGGAAAAAAATGCATGTTGATGGGAGAAGGCAACATGTATGCAAACATTCATCGTATGATTGACTGATGATCTATTGTGTTTAAATAGGATATGATGTATGCATATATTATTTTTCTTGTTTATTTTTAATTTTTTTATTAGTGGATGGATGAAGAGGAGATAAGGCAGGCTATGGAACAAGAGATTATTGAATCTCTTTTTTTTACAAGAAGAAGAATATAAAAGGTTGGATGAAGATGAGGAGCAGTTAAGCCTAACAGAAGAAGCATTCCACCAGTTTTTGAAAGAAGATAAAATGTACAAACAACTTGAACAACAACAGGAACCTCATCTGGATAACTTTCTACTAAGCTTTGAGGAAAATGTGGCAGCTTATGAAGATGGCTGGAACTCTGACAAGGAGCGGGAGCTGAGCAGATTGGAAGCTCAATTAGATACAGAGAGGTTTGCGAGCTTCGATCCTTACGACGACGGTTACGACTCAAACAACTCTCAGACTTGGGATCACCCGGAATACAATTGAATTTTAAGTTCGTGATGTTGGTACTTTGCAATAGTCAACAATTTCAAAAACTTGTAGTCTTTTGGCTGTATTGTATGCATTTACCCGTGTCTTTAATACTACCTACTTGTTCAACAACCTCATTGAACCTTTATCCTTTTTTCATCTATTATATAATACATTATCATCAACTCTTTATGTATTTAATTGCTTTTCACAATGGATCCTCAAAATGGTTGTCATTTGGTCTGCATTGACTGTTGGGTTGAAAGGGAAAACAGGGTTAGATTGATGTTTTTTGCAAAGCGTCCCCCTTACAAAGATTTCATGTGGTATACTTGTCCATCGTGCCTTGAAAAAATGGGAACCCCATCTTACACCACAACAGCTGATGTTACAGGGGAAAAGACAACTACAACCGATCATGGTGGGTATGTGATTGGCTTAGGTGTTAACTATTATAGTAGAGGTCGTGCTAACGTGGGCAGTGGTGACGAACAAATTGAAGCAACTACAACGACAACTACAACTAAAACAGCAAGTGAAGTATGCCCAAGTAAATCAGCTAGTGAAGAATCTGCAAGTGAAACACCTACTGAAGGACCTACAACTCATAAACCAACTGATGAAAGTGCTAGTCATTTACCCAAGTGAATGAGGAGCAAGAACTTCTATGTTGTCATTCAGTTTAATAAATGCAATTGAACTGATATGTTGTAATTCATGTGTTATAACATTGCAGTTTGATTACTATTTTATTTTTTTGGGTATATGTTGACTTAAATAGTCAAATTAAATTATTCAAAACACTACAATATACTACATATGTGATCGCAAAGTAAAAACCGTAAACAAGTAAAGCAAAAATGTAAAATCCAACTATTTCATTAGCCATCATCATTCCAAAAAGTTAACATCTTCATTACGTAAACCACTAAAATTAACAAGTGAACTTTTTGATGGGGGAATTGATATTCATAGTGGGACAGTTGAGATCCTTAAGGGGAGGCACATACCAATGTTTCCTCTTATTGCTGCTGCTTACCTTTGCCGCAACAAGACCTAGTACAACATTTGTAACCATTTTACTTGGTTTTGGACTTTTATGAACAATGATGCTAATTTTAGTTTGTGCATTTGATGCATCAACCTTTTTTTTTTCCTTTATAATTGGTATCTGGAAATACAACAAAACACAAGGACATCAATTTTGCCTTTATATACTCTACCATCACTATGTTAATGAGACAAATAGAGTAAACTAAACTAAACTAACCTTTGATCACTTCGGCTTCTTTGACAAATCTGCATAAATCTTCATATATCTCATCAGACATTTCATCACTTTCTAACCAACTAACATCATATTTTGCCTTCACATGCTCTACCATCTTATCCGTCACTTGTGGCTTTCTAAGCTCTATGTCTGCCATTCTTTGGCTTTTTTTTCCTTTTGTTTATGGAATAACTATGAGTACCGTTGTTGAGGGTTGTTTTCAGTATATGTTGTAAGTTACAATGTGTATGATACATCATCGGGACTTACTAAAAAATCAACGGTTAGTTATGGGTTTATTGGTTCCCGCGAAATAATTAATAAGCGTATCTGATAAGTTGTGGTCAAGTTGTTGACAAGGAGTATATAAGAACATAGTTGGTCCATTAAATTGAATTTCGGGTTAGACATAAACCATACCCTAGTTGTAAATGTGGTTGGACTATATTTCCCTTAGAAAAATAACCAAAACTTAGCGTTGACCTCCCCATTTCTGGTCAAGGGGCGCATTCGGCCTTCAAATCCATAGTTTTGGACGCCAAGCGACGATTTTGAAAAGTTAAGGACCATGGCGATGTTTTGTGAAAAGTTTAGGGACCAACGGTGTATTTTTGTCTTTTTTTCAATTAAAATTGTTTTTAAATCCATTTAAATTTAAAAAATTAAATCTTTATAAAATATAACTGATTTAATAATTGTTCACCTTTTAAATCTTTATAAAATTTAGCATAAAAAGTTTCGAAATAAATTCATAAATTTTTATAATTTTTCTAAATAAATCCAGAAAATTTTAGAAATTTTCTATATAATAAAATTTTCAAAAATTTTTATAATTTTTTTTGTTTAAACAGTTTTTAAATCTATTTAAATTAAAAAAGTATAATTTATAAAAATTGTTCACTTTATAAAAATCTTTTATAATTCTCAAAATAAAAACAGTTTTTAAATCTATTTAAAAGCAAAAACGATTATTTTTTATTTAATTTTTTTTAACTAATAAATTCATTTTTTTATTATAATACTAAACTTTTTATGATTAAAATCGGCAACCATTTATTTTGGATGATACCAAAGAACTAAAATATATTATTGCTTTTAAATATTTTTAAGAATTATAAAATGTTTCGGCTGTTATGAAGAAAAGAAGTTTTCAAAATTTTGTGTGTTCTTTGACACATAAAACGGATGGAAACATAAGAAGACGGATAAAAACGTTAAAAAAAATGTACGAAAACGTACAGAAATATATAAAAACATATACAAACATAAGAAAACATACAAAAACATATAAAAACGGATGAAATCGTATTAAAATGTATGAAAATATACAAAAATGTACTACAATAGATAGAAACGTATGAAAACGTATGAAACATACAAAAGCATATGAAAGTGTACACAAACGTACACAAAAGTATGTGGCGTGTATATTGTGAGATAGTTAGCTATTGTTTTAAAAATAAATAAATAATTAAAAAGGGACTGTGAATGTAGTATAAACCCACCAAGGACATTAAATGGCATTTGGGACAAACAAGAAAGACGATCTATGTAATTTAATCAAAAAATATGCCTCATAGGCATTTTTGCCGGTTTTATATATTCTCAACCGGTTATCTGTAAACATGCGGGCAAATTGGAACAAAACATGAAAGTACGTAACATTAAGTGAAACAGAAAATAGTTCACATACCAAATCGATACATTTGAAAAAGTACGTGTCTATTTAACAGCCAAAACCCTATTATATTTATATACATATGCTATACATAATGAACATACATAATTATTTTTAAGCCTTTAAGAATTGATGACTCGCCACTTACATTAGCATAATACAGTTTTTTATGTTTTTATGTTCCACATTTTTTATATTTTACTACTTTTGATTTGTCAAACTATATATATTCAATTTCATATCTTCTGTTTATCAGTTTTATAATAAAAACAAAATAATAAAAATAAAATAAGAGGGGTATTACTTGTAGGTACCAATATCCTATTCCTAAATCTATACTTACAAAGACAATAACCTTTCGTCACATAAGAACAATAAATATATACTATGAACTTAAAATTTAAATACATTACCAGTTGTTTCATGAGTTTGAATATTCAGACTAATAAACCTACCTGAAAAAAGAATAGCTCTCTACCACTTTACAGCCTGAAAGTATGATACAAAAGTTCAAAATATATAACAAAAATACTATAGATTACACTTAAAAAAAGAGACTCTTCATATTTGAAAGAATAATGGCAATATGATTAATTTGTTACCATATAAAGTTTAAACCTTGTCCGAATCATATATGCTGATATAAGTGTACCATTGAATGCATAGTTTTACTCGTTGTAATTACATTAGTGTGTTCCGAAACACACTATATAAACTAGCTAGGTGATGTTTTTTTATAGTTTGTCACAACAATAACATTAATTTCTAGACGGCGTCCATCTATTAAAATTTGCTCCAATCGATCTTCCGCTATAATTCATTGTCAGACGTAATCAAATATCATTCTTGATAGAGGATGTAATGTATTTTCTTTGTTGCTATTGGAATTGCCATATAATGCAGATTTCACAATGTTTCGCTTATATAAAAGTTGTGTACAAAATGAGTGATCGAACCAAGTCGTTTTCAATTCATTGTAAAGTCATCCACGATACAAGATAAATCATAACGACCATGATTCGGAATATGATTTGATTTTGATATAAAAAGCTAGCTAGATGCTTTTTTTCTGCGAACTAAAATGAAATGATGGTCGCTATATATGTGAGGAATCTTTCATCTACTTGTTTTGGATAAATTAATTAAGATGTAGACAAGATTCTTAGATTTTTTAAGTTGATATACTACGTACCTTTTAGTTTCAAGAACAACAAAAATATATTTTTTCAAGAGGGATGTGAATCAATGAGTTCAACCTAATCAAATAGTACGCCGTTCGAGTTCAACCTAAACACTATAATTCAAAAGTATATAACTCCTCACACGAAGCTCCTTACTATTCAGTTAAGTACTTTTAGATTTAGTTATAACATAACACCGTTCGGGCCATCATAATTCAGAGGTCATGTAATATACGTTTGAGGAGTCAGAGCACTTTAACTCGTAAACCCAGCAAACTCGTCAAAACGAATACCCAAATGAAACCCCTCACATGAAGCTCTCTACTATTGTGTCATACCTTTATTTTTAAGTAATACTTTACTTAATAACGTTTAAGTTTTACATATTTACACTTTTTACCCTAAACTTATATACTTTATGTTATTTAGTTTTCTAACTATTTAGACTTTACACAATTAGTCCCTATACTTATATATTTTGTGAAAATGACAGAAATGACCCTTAGACTTATTAGTTTTTAGTATTTACCATTTATACCCTTGACTTTATAATATTTGCACTGATAACTTTTATCCTAATGTTATGTAACTTTGCAAAAAGGGTCCTTATACCTAATACTTCTAAGAAATTTCAAAAATAGTCTCTAGACTTAATACTTTCAGAAAGTTACCATATATACCCCTATGCATGGAAAACTTTGCAAAACTAGTCCTAATTCCATGCAAACTATATTTTTATGAAACAAAAGAGTTTTCTAGCTTATGGTTTACTAATATTAGATTATCTAAGTTTCCTAAACTAACTCAATAGCTTAAGTTAAGGTATTATAGCATGTTTTGAGCAATTATTCTATAATTACGGTTTTAAAATGAAAAGCTTTAAAAGAAAATGATTAAGGCTCAAGCAAAGGTTCTAAGGCATCCTAATACTATCCTAGGTTAGTACTAAAGTTAATAGAATAAAAAAATTAAGCTTACTTGGCCAGAAATGGGGCGTACATGAGAACTAGGGTTTCTAGGTGGAAAAACAACTCGACAAGGCTTCAAGGATTATGGTTCTTGACATCTAAGCTTACTAGAGGGGGTACGAAGGTATTTTTAGGGTGCGTTAGGCTTGTTGTGCAAGAAATACAGGGCTAGGTGGCATGAGGGGGGAGGTGACTAACACCAGCTATAGGTGACTATTACATGCTACTATGATGACTCTTGCAAGCTAGAACTAGGCGTGGAGATGGTGGTGGTGTTAAAGGGTGCCACGACCTAAGTAGGTGACAAGGTGGTGATGCACCACCTTGTGTGCTAGCTCGGGAGGTGCTAGGGTGTGTGCTTAGGGTGACCAAGGTGCTAGGCTAGGTGCTTGAGGTGCTTATGTTTAGGTTTTAACTAGTTTAGGTTTAGTTTAGACCTAATCTTGCTTAGTAAGAGATTAGGGTTTAACTTACGGTTTAATGCCTAGATTAGGTTCCTATGGGTGCTTAGTGACTTAGATTAATTCTTAGGAGGTTGATACTAAGTGGTGGTAGCTTATGGTGAAGTTTTAGGAAGGTTTAACCTTGTTTTAGGACTTGTAAGACCTAATTAGGGTTCTGTGCTTAAGGGACTTGCACCTAAGCTTCTAAAGGGTTGTACTAAGGTTTAGGGAGTCTAAGATATCCTAAAGTTCCTAATGTAACTCCTACATAAGCCTTGAATACTTTCAAACTAGTTTAGATAATCAAATAGGGTCTATAAACACATAGGGCTCAATTAGGGTTTGATTAGGGTTTGTTTTGGTATTGTGGTAGTTTAGTGTGTTGTGATGATAGATTACTTATTGTGGTGTTGTTGTGATCTTATATTAGGAGTTCTTGTGTTATGGTTATAAGGATATTTGGCTTGAGAGGGTACGTGAATAGGTCTAGTGAATCATCACATGCAATGCATAAGAAAGAAAAACAAAATTTTACATGTGGGAATATCTACTATTTGTATTGTGGAGGAAATGATGTTGATGGGATTTTCTGGGTGTTTAGAATAAGCAATAAAGTGGCTATTATTTTCAAAACAAAACAAAAGGACGAAAACCGACAAAAAGACAAAATATTTTTTATAAACTATAAAAGAGTATTATTTTGAATACTTCAAAATAAAAATGAGGCTATTTTTACTACAAGACTACTTAAACTGGTAAAAACGGGAACATTTGTTTAGGTGTCGAAACTTATAAAATACAATATCTTGAAGTAAAAGGTATTTTTACTTATAAAACTAAAACACAAATATATCATGGTGATACAAAGTCTAGGAAACATATTTACATTTATCGCATTTCATATAGAGTAATCCTAAGTCGAACCATACATACTTAGGTCGCGTGTCAGAGCGTTACCTCTTATACGTTGACTTATTTTCCCGGATAACTACTTTACTAAGGTGAGTTCATGGCCCTACTTTAATTGCTTTGAAATACTTATTGGGTCAAAATACATGCTTGTTTTACTTAAATTCTTTACCTGTTTTAGTTAAATACATGATTTGTTTACTCAAAAACATTACTTGCCTTACTTAAATACTTGTTAGGTGAGTTCATGGCCCATACTCTAATTGCTTTGAAATACATATTGGGTGAGAATACATGCTTGTTTTACTTAAATTCTTTACTCCTGTTACTTAAATAAATGATTTGTATACTCAAAAACATTACTTGCCTTACTTAAATATTCGTTTTACTTAAATTCAGTTACTTGAAAACATTACTCATTAATTTGTAACATAGCCCGTTACTTTCTCATGAACACAAGTACTTAAAACACATACGTGAGTTTACAGCCCCACTTTTACTCTGTTAGTACTTGATTTACAAACTTGGGGGTGAGAACATGCTTGTTTTACTTTGGACCAAATTACTTTTTTAAACTATTACGTGTTAGCCTAAGCACTGTAACCCACTATGCCTATTATTATGAATCGTCAGTTCTTGAGAGAAGCGTGAGATAGATCTATCGGGGTGACTCCCCATTCTTGTTGATCGGATATGCAAACGTACGTATACCATGATGGAATCTAAGTATCGAGGGTTAAACACTTATCGGGCCTTTATACCTTGTGCACTTACTTGCATACTTAAATGTCATAGCTTCAGTGTCGTGAATACTCCCCTGACATTGTGTTCGTTACACTGATCACTAATATTTTACCTGACACTGTGAGTGAAGCAGTGGTCACTAAATACTTTACCTGATATTGTATGCGTACAATAATTACTCTCGAAAACCTTGTGGTCCACAATACTAACTACCATCCCGTTTCATTCTATATTTATTTTATGTTTTTGTTATTTTTCATTTATTAGCTTAAGTCGAGTCTAGTCTTGGCTTAGCAACGTCATATTGTACATGTAATTAACCAAGATTGTTAACTCGCCACCAGTAAAACTTCCTTTATCCAACAAAACCTTGTATTTCATATCCCTACACCTAACGTTACAACCCTTTAAAAGACCTCTTTGATAGTTTATCCTAGGTGCTTACGCCATGTGGTGGAGGTTTGATCCTTTCCCAAGCCTATGGTAATCTATTTTCCTATGACAGGTAGTGAGAGATATCTTCCGTTTCCATATTGTAATTTATACTTTATTACACCCGAGAGATGTGAGTATCTAAACACTATTTGTGAGGTGCTAGTGTATGACCTCCGTGCTTGTCTATTGGTCTTTAGTGGAACGATTATTTGTTGTAATTACTTTTATATTAGTGTTAAATGACCCCTAACTTGTGTTTTGAGTATAATAAAAGCGCATTTGCTTGAGGACAAGCAAATCTCAAGTGTAAGGGTATATGATGAGGCGAAAAATGAACCACTTTTAGGGGGTCATTTAAGCCCGGAATTGAACTTATTTGATCAAATATTGCCCTAAATCGTTCCTTTTGTGATTTTAGGTACTTTGGGAGAGAAATCTGGAAAAGGAAGCAATTCGGATGTTTTTAGAGCATAAAAGTGAAGAAAACGCCAAAGTCTTAATTTTCCTTGCTGGGAACAGTAGGTGACGGCGTCAAGAGCAATTTCCATGACGATCCAGTACAGATTTGACAGCGTCACGAAGTAGGGCGTCAAGAGTAAAATTCATGACGGCCTGGAAATGCACAACACATGACGGCGTCAAAAGTAGATCAAGGCAGTCCGAGAAGAGTTTTAGCGGCGAGGTGACGGCGTCACAGGTTTTGTCTTGACACCGTCAGACCCTATTTCCTATATATAGTTTTCTAATTTTCACACATTAAAAAGAGAGAAGTTTTGGAGAAACCCTAAGTACGAACTTGGTGCGAATTTTACAGGTTTTTCAAGGGTTCTAAGCCCTTGATACCTTTCATGTGTAATTGAGATAAGTATTCTTTTAATTCAATCAATATGTCTATGTGTTGATTACTTGTTTATAATTGTATTGGATGAATGAATTTTATGTTAGGCTTAAGAAAACTGGTAGATCTCCTAATGGTAACATGCTTGAACGTCTTAGGTAACATGAACCGATGTGCACTAGGTCTTTATTAGTTGTATTTAATGCATGAGCCACTGTTTATAATCCCTATGGTTGTGTTGGGCATGGCATAGGAGAAGATAAGAGCTCATAGAATTGGGGAGTTAAGTGCGCCACCCCATGAATGGTATTAAGGAATACAATTCGTCATCCATGCAACTATAACAAGTAATTAACGTGTAAAAGATGTCTAGGGAGTAGTGAAATCTAAGTAAACACATTTTCTCCACTTATTGCTCACAACTTTAGTATAATTTAGTTTATTTTTCATTTCTAGTATTTTATTTTGATTGCATCTTTAGTATTGGGTTAGTTGACTAGCAACTAATTCCGCCCAAATCCTTCAAACCCGAGATTTTTACTTGCTTTCTAAAAAATATAAAAATACAAAAAATAATCATCCCTCACCTTTAGAACTAGTATTTAGGTTTTCTAATCCTAGCGACACTATTCCTAGCTGAACGATCAATCCCCCGGTACTTGTCACTATACTATACTACAACGATCAGGTACACTGCCTGGTGAGGGTTGTAAGCTTCTCAAGATCCCTTGAGAGGTAAAGCCTGGTGCGATTCCCACGTATCAAGTTTTTGGCGCCGCAGCCTGGGGAATAGTTATTGTCTAGGTTAGAATCTCTTTTTATTAGGTCTACTTGCTAGATTCCATTCTAGTAAGATTTTATTTTTATTTTTAGGTCTTCTTTAGTCTATCTTATTTCTTTGTGTTTTTGCTCGTAACTTTTCACCACCCGACATCATGGACGATGGGAACATCTTTGAACCCGTCATCCCACCACTAGAACCTCTTAGGCCCCGAACCTTAGGAGAATATTCCCGACCTAGCCACCAAGGCTACCGAAACACCATTGAGCTCACCGGAGCCAATGTGACCCCCTTGCGATCCGACACCATCTAGTTGGTGCAAAGCGGATGTGCATTCCATGGACTTTGTTCCGAAGATCCAAACCAACATCTTAAGGACTTCCTCAAAATCGTAGATTCCATAGACCTAGATGTTGCAACTAGAGAGACAACCCGATTACGTCTATTCCAATTCTCTCTACGGGATCAAGCTAGTCAATGGCTTGAGCGTTTACCCGCGGGATCCATCACCACATGGGATGATCTCACCACTCGTTTCCTTGCTCAATTTTTCCCACCGGGGAGAACTACTAAGCTTAGAAATGACATCTTGATGTTCCAACAACGTCAAAATGAATCTCTTTATGAAGCATGGACTCGTTTCAAGGACTTACTCCAAAAAGTCCCTCATCATGGCATAGATCTTTGGATCCAAGTCCAAATTTTTTATGACCATATCGATCTCTCCACGAGGCGAGCCATTGACCAATCAGCCGGTGGTAAGCTACGTGATCTAAGTGCGGAACAATCATGGGAACTCATAGAAGATCTTGCTCTCTATGACAACGAAAGTTGGAATGATCCCCGTGATTTGAACAAAACGGTCAAGGCAATATCTTTGCCTTCGAACAATTCTAGCACTCCCGACCGTAGGATCATGGAACTTGAGGACCAAGTCAAGTTTCTCATGAAATCTTACGAAGCTCCTAAGCCTTCAAGCCAAGTGAACAAACTCACTTCTTCATGCGAATTATGTAGTGGTCCCCACGACACTCGTGATTGTGTGGAACTCCCCGGAACAGCTTTTGCGGACTATGCATCCACGCGTATCGACGAAGCGGGAGATAAGTGGTACACTTTCAAGCCCGAGCCGAACCCTTACGGTGATTCATACAACCCCTCTTGGAAAAATCGCCCAAACCTTAGGTGGAAACAAAATCAACCTAATTCTTCCAATCCGCCTAATCGTTACCAACCAAACGGCCCACCATCCAACCGTACTTTCAACAACAATCCTTCTAACAACTTTGGTAGTACCAACAATCTTAAAGGATTGATGTCAAAGTTTATGGCATCTCAAGAGGCTCGCATAGCTAGGTTCGAAACCGAATTCAACCAACAACAAACGGAGATGACCAACAAGATTGACAACTTGTTGAAAGCCCTCAACAACCAAGCGTTAGTCACACCTAGGAAAGACACTAGGGACACCAATAACGGAGTCCAAATTAAGGACCCCTCATCATCCAAACATGTCCACTTTGTCAATGTTGTCACCATTAAGCCAATAGATAAGGAGATAGAAAAGAGTGACAAGGATGAAGTTAGAGTAAAAGCCGAGACAAAGGATGAGAGTAGGGAAGTTGAGGTTAATAGGAGAGAGGAATTAGAGGAGGTAGAGCCTATAGAAAAATACTTTGATAAGTTGCCCACCAAGGAAGAACGGGAATACCATAAGGATTTATTCAATAGTCCCGAGAGACCATATATCCTTGGCACCCCCCTTATCAAAATAGGAGACCCCTCTAACATTAACATACCATGCAATATCGGGCACATGCATATATGGAAAGCTTACATCGACCCTAGATCCCCCGTGAACATCATGACTAGGACTTATTACAATTGGGTGATGAAGAAGCAACTTAATTTTAGGATGATGCCTAATAAGAATCTGATAAGTAATTTTGCAGGAAGAGTGAAGGGATTACATGTGATTATAGGGAATCTCACCTATGAGATCGATTTTATGATAGTTGAAGACACTCGTCCGGTGATAGATGCTTGCCTAAGCCAAATAATATTTGGAAAACCATTTGTTGAGGCCACTAGGATGAGTTATGATCCAACTTTAGGGATAGTTAGATTCAAGGAAGAGAATGATGAGGTTGCCTATCAAATGCCTACAAGATTGAGCAATACCGCCTTCTCTCTAATTTCGAAAAGGAACACAAGCAAGCGGCTTATTATAGGAATGAGGAGGATAGACGTAGAGGAGTAGAGTATGTAAAGAATAGGATGCTTGGTTTCTACAAAGAATGCTTGCAACTAGGTCCGGAATACAAAACTGGTTTAGAAGACGACCTAGAGAGTGGAACCAATGATGAGGTCACATAGTAACCCATGACCTTGAGTCTAGCTACAAGACTCGTAAATAAAGAAAAGCGCTTCTTGGGAGGCAACCCATGCTTTGTGTGATTTTATTTTGTTTGTTTGTTATTTGCTTCCGTATGCATGCTTTATTTTTATTGTTGGTAGATCATGTTTCTAAACTAAATAGTGAAAATACTTTACTTTGTTGTTTTGGCCTAGTCTTAACTCCACCTAAAAGTATTGTTGCAAAAGATAAGTGTAAGGGGAAACCCCAAATATGTTTTTAAGAAACAAACCGATCATGATTCTCCACAATATTAAATGAACATGTGTATTCGTATTTGTTAGAGTCAAATGCTTGTATTGAGTCATAATGAAGTTTTGCAGGATTTTCCAGGAAGTAGGACCAAGTTTTTCCAGAAATTTTCCGGAAACTTAACATAAGAATTTCTGCAGGTCACTTCTGACGGCGTCACGAGTTAACTCTTGACAGCGTCACGTTTAAAAATCTGGAAATTTTACCGGTTTTGTTTTTCTAACGGAGTCTTATGGTTTTTGTGAATTATTAAGTTTTATAATCTCCAGGAAATCTGCAAACTTCATTCCACAAACATTATATCTTATCTTGTTTTCTAGGATTTAGTAACTTATATAGGATGCCGCCGATTTTACGCGAGGTTGTTTTGTCTATTTTTCCAGGATTTACAGGTTATGTTTGACAAGAAGATGATTTATATTCTGGAAGGGAAGCTTTGATTGTTCATTTTCTTGGAGGAAGATTTAACCTGGCCACCTTATTATCCATACCGAGCGAATCAGGGGAGTATTTGATTTCATTCTTTTTACTTTTTAACTTTTACATTCTTTACTTGAACATTGGGGACAATGTTCATCTTAAGTGTAAAGGGAGGATAAAAAGATGATACCTTACATATGCACTTTCACTTGAGTTTGTTTTGTTTAATAGTAAATGTGTAATAAAACTATGAGAAATACTTGTTAGTGCAATTTTAGCGCCAAATTTAAAATTTTTTACAACATTTAGGAGTGAAACTTTAGCCATAGCAAGCGTCTCATGGATAGGAGATTGTATGACTAGCACATAACCGCATATTCAGAAAAATTTTCCACCCAAATATGTGAGGTTCGCCTTTAGATTTGATAGGAAAAGCATTTACTATTAGTGCTTATGAGTGTACCAGTAGCATTTAGATTCTAGAACTTGCGTTAGTGATACATCCCGAGACCGCTAGTGAGACTACATTCGTGTGGTAGGATTTACTACATGATAAGAGGCATTAGGATCACCCTTGTGTTAAACCCGTATCATAATTACTTGACCATTTAAGTCATATTACTTGGCTAGTTAAGTCAACTGATTTTTCCCACACCCTTAGCGTTGTACTCATTTTTAGTACACGAAACCCCTAGTACACCCCTCCGAGCCTATCTTTTCGTTTCTAACTTTAAGCATCTTACTTAAAGGAAGAATTTGTTACACCCCACTTAAATGTACAACCAAATCGCCTTAGCCTTCCGTGTATGCACTCATCTTTAGTGAATTATTGTTATTTGTTTAAACCTTAAGTTAACTATCTAATTGATTACATGGTTGCTAAGTCGAGTCATATCCTTGTACATATTGTTTTGGGACGATTGGGACTCATGGGTAAAGTACTTATTTTATAGAGTAATGGAGAAGAACATCATAGTATTACCCCCATATGTACGTTAATCTTAAAAGTTCTCCAAGTGTTTTGATTTTCTTAATTCGAGTCATTAGATTAGTTTAATGTAAAGTATGTAAAGATTCAAGTGTAAGGGGAATGTTCATCTCCTATGATGTATTATTTTGGATGGTAGGGTAAGAGTGTATGCAAAAAAAAAAAGCAAAAAAAAAAAAAAAAAAAATTAAGAAAAAGAAAAAAAATAGAAAAAGGAAAAAGAGAAAAAACATACGGACTACCATCCCGTTTCATTCTATATTTATTTTATGTTTTTGTTATTTTTCATTTATTAGCTTAAGTCGAGTCTAGTCTTGGCTTAGCAACGCCATATTGTACATGTAATTAACCAAGATTGTTAGCTCGTCACCAGTAAAACTTCCTTTATCCAACAAAACCGTGTATTTCATATCCCTACACCTAACGTTACAACCCTTTAAAAGACCTCTTTGATAGTTTATCCTAGGTTCTTACGCCATGTGGTGGAGGTTTGATCTTTTACCAAGCCTATGGTAATCTATTTTGCTATGACAGGTAGTGAGAGATATCTTCCGTTTCCATATTGTAATTTACACTTTATTACACCCGAGAGATGCGAGTATCTAAACACTATTTGTGAGGTGCTAGTGTATGACCTCCGTGCTTATCTATTGGTCTTTAGTGGAACGATTATTTGTTGTAATTACTTTTATATTAGTGTTAAATGACCCATAACTTGTCTTTTGAGTAGAATAAAAGCGCATTTGCTTGAGGACAAGCAAATCTCAAGTGTAAGGGTATATGATGAGGCGAAAAATGAACCACTTTTAGGGGGTCATTTAAGCCCGGAATTGAACTTATTTGTTCAAATATTGCCCTAAATCGTTCCTTTTGTGATTTTAGGTACTTTGGGAGAGAAATCTGGAAAATGAAGCAATTCGGACGTTTTTGGAGCATAAAAGTGAAGAAAACGCCAAAGTCTTAATTTTCCTTGCTGGGAACAGTAGGTGACGGCGTCAAGAAGGAATTCCTGACGGCGTCAAGAGCAATTTCCATGACGATCCAGTACATATTTGACGGCGTCACGAAGTAGGGCGTCAAGAGTAAAATTCATGACGGCATGGAAATGCACAACACATGACGGCGTCAAAAGTAGATCAAGGCAGTCCGAGAAGAGTTTTGGCGGCGAGGTGACGGCGTCACAGGTTTTGTCTTGACGTCGTCAGACCCTATTTCCTATATATAGTTTTCTAATTTTCACACATTAAAAAGAGAGAAGTTTTGGAGAAACCCTAAGTATGAACTTGGTGCGAATTTTACAGGTTTTTCAAGGGTTCTAAGCCCTTGATACCTTTCATGTGTAATTGAGATAAGTATTCTTTTAATTCAATCAATATGCTATGTGTTGGTTGTCTATATCTTGTTCTTGTCTTAATTCCATCATGCTAGGCTAGATCTATCTTGTGTTTGCTTGGATCTAATGAAACCTAGATATTAATTATGTGTTGATTACTTGTTTATAATTGTATTGGATGAATGAATTTTATGTTAGGCTTAATAAAACTGGCAGATCTCCTAATGGTAACATGCTTGAACATCTTAGGAAACATGAACCGATGTGCACTAGGTTTTTATTGGTTGTATTTAATGCATGAGCCACAGTTTATAATCCCTATGGTTGTGCTGGGCATGGCATAGGAGAAGATAAGAGCTCATAGAATTGGGGAGTTAAGTGCGCCACCCCATGAATGGTATTAAGGAATACAATCCGTCATCCATGCAACTATAACAAGTAATTAACGTGTAAAAGATGTCTAGGGAGTAGTGAAATCTAAGTAAACACATTTTCTCCACTTATTGCTCACAACTTTAGTATAATTTAGTTTATTTTTCATTTCTAGTATTTTATTTTGATTGCAACTTTAGTATTGGGTTAGTTGACTAGCAACTAATTCCGCCCAAATCCTTCAAACCCGAGATTTTTACTTGTTTTCTAAAAAATATAAAAATACAAAAAATAATCATCCCTCACCTTTAGAACTAGTATTTAGGTTTTCTAATCCTAGCGACACTATTCCTAGCTGAACGATCAATCCCCCGGTACTTGTCACTATACTATACTACAACGATCAGGTACACTACCTGGTGGGGGTTGTAAGCTTCTCAAAATCCCTTGAGAGGTAAAGCCTAGTGCGATTCCCACGTATCACAAATATAGTATAAACCATTGAGTCAAGTTACACCATTATTAGTCCGGTTTATATTTATTTTCTAAAACATCCATATGACAAATTTCCGATCAAGCTTGTTGTAATATGAGAAATGTTAATAATAGTCTTATGACTAATATAAAGCATATGGCATAATAAGTTGTCACACAAGCATAAACTTCAAATCACAACACAAACAATAATATAGTGCAAGTGTAAAAGTAAAGAAAGTGCAAACCGAACACGAGGATTTATAGTGGTTCGGTCACGGATCTCCTCTCCGCCCTACTCCACTCCCCGAATACCCAACTCGAGAGTTACTTCACTAGATCAACACAAGTACTTAAAACACATACGTGAGTTTACAACCCCACTTTTACTCTGTTAGTACTTGATTTACAAACTTGGGGGTAAGAACATGCTTGTTTTACTTTGGACCAAATTACCTTTTTAAACTATTACGTGTTAGCCTAAGCACTGTAACCCACTATGCCCATTATTATGAATCATCAGTTCCTGAGAGAAGCGCGAGATAGATCTATCGGGGTGACTCCCCATTCTTGTTGATCGGATAGGCAAACGTACGTATACCATGATGGAATCTAAGTATCGAGGGTTAAACACTTATCGGGCCTTTATACCTTGTACACTTACTTGCATACTTAAATGTTGTAGCTTCGGTGTCGTGAATACTCCCCTGACATTGTGTTCGTTACACTGATCACTAGTATTTTACCTGACACTGTGAGTGAAGCAGTGGTTACTAAATACTTTACCTGATATTGTATGCGTACAATAATTATTCTCGAAAACCTTGTGGTCCACAATACTAAATTACTTAAAGGTAAACATTTTCATGACATTGTGGATGACACAATGGTCACAAAGCTCTCTTTGAATTCACATTTCTTTTACTCTATGTTGTTAATTTTAAAAACTTGTAAACTCACCAAATTTATGTTAACCGTTTATCATGTATTTCTTAGGTTCGTAAGGCGATAGCTTACGTTTGGAGCATTTGAGTCACATGACATTTTGAAAACTTTGCAGCATTACATTACCATTCGATAATGTTTTAAAAATGTTTATGTAACTTAACACTTTGCGATCTCTTATTGTAACCTTGACTTTATTTATCGAATGGTACCTGTGAAATCGTAGAGGGGGGTGAATACGTTTCCGTTTAAAAATCTTTAAACTTGTTGTATCAAATATAGTATAAACCATTGAGTCAAGTTACACCATTATTAGTCCGGTTTATATTTCTTTTCTAAAACATTCATATGACAAATTTCCGATCAAGCTTGTTGTAATATGAGAAATGCTAATAATAGTCTTATGACTAATATAAAGCATATGGCATAATAAGTTGTCACACAAGCATAAACTTCAAATCGCAACACAAACAATAATATAGTGCAAGTGTAAAAGTAAAGAAAGTGCAAACCGAACACGAGGATTTATAGCGGTTCGGTCACGGATCTCCTCTCCGCCCTACTCCCCCCGAATACCCAACTCGAGAGTTACTTCACTAGATCAACAAGCTCCCTTCTTGGCGGAGAAAGCCTTACAATCGTCGCTTACACTTTTTCCGGTACAAAGCTACATACCGGGTTCTTTTACAAGGTACAACCACTCCTATCGTCGCCTATACAATATTTCCGACACTAAGCTATATGTCGAGTTCTTTTCCAAGGGTACAACCACTCCCGCTAGTTCTTTTACAAGGGTACAACAACTCCCGCTATGTTTTGTGGCCCAACATAGAAACCTTGTGTTTTATGGCACAAACACATAAACCATCTAATCTATAATAAAGAGTACAATGATGATCCAAGACATATATGTCTAATGGATATGAATAACTAATCTAAAAGAACTTTCATTGATAGAAAGCCTTCAATGAATGAAGATCACAAGTTCTCCAATCTTGTTGTGATGGATCTTCATATATGTATGCATGTGGTGGATGATGATGGCAAGATCTCCAAGCTTCTTTGGTGGATCAAGATGTATGTTATGCTTACAACAAAGATGAATGTTAGAAGCATTATGATCATGATAATAAGGGTGATTGATTGTGTTTTCTACATGTTTTTCTATTGATCTAAGATCTATGCAAAGTGTAGAGAAGTGTGTTTTTCTTTTTCAAGTTTCATCAAGTTGTTTGAAAAACCATGAGCTACTATTTATAGGAAACAAGTAAAGAGGTTTTTCCAAACCATGTTCTAAATATCTTACTATATTTATCTCTAGTCACATCAAGATCTTCTAATGTCAACTACAACATTCTCTTACAAAATCTATGACATTTCTTAAAAGATCATTTGAAAAGATATACATTCTAAAAGATACTATTCATGAGGTAATAAAAGAGTGTTTTCTATATTATGAAAAAATACATTTAGACAAATGTATATACTAACTTAAAAAGGTAAGTTACTTGTATATGAAAAATATATTCGCTAGCTATATAATATTTAGCAAGTTACTAAAAATGTTTTATGTACTTATGTTGTTATAAGACACATTTTTGTATATTGGAAACTTACTAATATTATCTAGACACCTAATGTGGCACTTATTCTATTTAACACCTAAAGTGTATTTTGACACCTAAATACTTAAACACCCTCAAAGTATTTTACTCATTCTAAATGGTTGGTCAAGGGATTTGATCATAATGCCACATAACAAACATGTACGAACCTGTGTTGTAGCATACGAGGACTCGAGACGTTGAGAGGTGTTGAATGTATGTTGAGACAAAATAAGATTACAAGTAACTTGTACATTTTACGTTATGTATCAAGTTATATGTTTGTCATCAATCAAAATAAACGAGACTCTGTAGATTAAATATCGTAATATTTGCACTAACAATCTCTCCCTTTTTAAAACGTCCTATTTAGAGGTCGTTTAATATAACTTATAACTTTGCTTCCATGAAGTGCTACCTTTCCGTTGCGCTGATTTGGGGGTGTTACTGATGAGGCGAAAAATGAACTATTTTTAGGGGTCATTTAAGCCCGAATTCGAATTTATTTGATCAAATAGTGCCCTAAATCGTTCCTTTTGTCATTTTAAGTACTTTTGGAGTGAATTCTGGAAAAATGAAGCATTTTGGACGTTTTTTGAGTATAAAAGTGAAGAAAACGGCAAAGTCTTAATTTTCCTTGCTGGGAACAGTACCTGACGGCGTCAAGAGTTCTCAAGTGACGGCGTCAAGAGTAATACAAGAGATGGAAGTGGATAAAGTCCGTGACGATCCAGAAGAGTTTTACACTAGGGACATGACGGCGTCACCATAGGCCGTCATGGTCCAAATAAGAGTGACAGCCCAGAGTAGAATTGCACATGACGGCGTCAAAAGTGGATCTAGGCAATCCGATTTCATTATGGGCGGCGAGTTGACGGTATCAGAATTTCCTTCTTGGCGCCATCACCCTGTAAAATCTATATATAGTTTTGCAATTTTCATTCATTAGAGAGGAACAAGTAGGGTGTAACTTTGGAGAGAAACCCTAGTCCGAATATTACAACTTTTTCAAGGGTTTTTACCCTTTGAAACCTTTCATGTTCAATTGAGATAAGTACTCTTTCAATTCATTCAATGTATCTATGTGTTGTTTGAATATATCTAGCACTTATCTTGAATTTAACATGCTAGGCTAGATCTCTTGTGTATTTGCTTAGATGTAGTGAAACCTAGATGTTAATTATGGGTTGATTGTTTGTTTATAGTTGTTACGGATGATTGTATTCGATGTTAGGCTTAAGAAAACTGGCAGACTTCCATTGGTGACATGCTTGAACGTCTTAAGAAACATGATCAGAGGTGTACTATGATTTTTTGTTGTATTTAATGCGTAGGAGAATTCTAATGATCCCATGTTAGGAGCTTCTAACGGCTCGACATAGGAGTGAAGTAGGATCCTATAGAGTTAGGAAATATTGTACACGGCCCTACAACTAGTTTTAAGGAATACGACCCGTCATCCATGCAATTGTAACAAACTATCAACTTGTAAAAGATATCTAGGGAGTAATGAAACCTAAGTAAACACAACACTCCCTATTATTGTTCACACCACTAGTTTAATTAGCTTCATTTTCATTTCTGTTATTTTATTTTGATTGCATCTTAGTTATTGGGTTAGTTGATTAGCAACTAATTCTGCCCACTCCTCCAAAAACCGAGATTTTTAATTGCTTTTATAAAAACATAAAAATACAAAAAGAATCATCCCTCACCTCTAGACCTAGTTTTTAGGCTTTCTAATCCTAGCGACACTATTCCTGAGTTGAACGATCAATCCCCCGGTACTAGTCAATATACTATACTACAACGATTAGGTACACTGCCTGGTGGGGGTTGTAAGCTTCTCGAGATCCCTTGAGAGGTAAAGCCTAGTGCGATTCCAACGTATCAGTTACACAACCGTACGTCGGATTAAGATGAGGTCTGAACAAAAATTTTAGTCCTCTCTATTTTCTGATGCAATTGGTTTCAAGTCCTAATTCATAGTTTCAGTGGGTAAAATCTGCAATTTACAGCAAACTGTTTGAGAATTAGCATCTCAACCATTTTACAAAAGTTGTTTAAATACACAATATGTGACTATGTGATCATATAATGATTAGAATTGATGAAGGGAAACAATAAGGATGATGGTGATGAATTATTAGTGAACATAGCTATGGAAGTCAATGTGAGTAAATTTAGATATAACATGTTTAATAATGATGTTATCATATTATGTGTGATGAATGACGGTGTTAAGGACCTAAATGTTTTGTCTTATAATGTATGGTATAGATGGAGAATTAGCTAGTTGGATTAAGTTTATGTTAGTCTTTGGTTATAGACTAACTAAGGTATGTTTTGTAATAGTTATGTACTTGACGTTTGTTATAGTTGATGTGTTAAAGCTTATGATATTATAATTGATGTGTTAAAGTTTATGATGTTATAGTTGATGTGTTAAAGCTTAGTGATGGTTATAGTATTATGTGGTTAAAGCTTGTTGGTTGTTATAGAAGCATATGATATGTGGTAATAGACTTGGACTAATAGTAAATGTTCATGATGCTAATATGAATGATTGATATATTATACATATTTTAACCCGGTTACATACTAAGCAAAAGCTTACATTATAGTTGTTACCGTTTTCGTAGGTTATGCGGCTTAAGTAAGGTCTCGGATAAGGACATATAATTATGAAATAGATGGTTCGGAAGTGTGTTGGGTTATGCATAGGGCTGAGCAAATCTATCAGAAAGCCGACCCGAACAAATAAACCGACCGAAATTTAACCGAACCGACCTTTTTCGATTTGTTTTGGTTTTGTATATTTATTTTGGTGATTGTCGGTTGCTCGATTCGGTTTTTTCGATTCGAAACCCAAAAACCGGCTAGAATTGAGTTATTCGGTTCGGTTTCGGTTTGGATTTCTTTTTCTTGGTTCGGTTCTCGGTTTGAGTTTTTTCCTTTTTCGGTTTTCGGGTTGGGTCGGGTTTGACCCGATGCTCACCCCTAGTTATGCATATGAAATTAGTATTAGATATCAGGCTTGAAAGAGTCGAACCCTATTGAGTCATCGGATTAAAGTCTTTTGTAAATGTAAAGTGTACTTGATGTCTTGTTATATTTTTAAAGTATAAGTGTAAAGGTTATAAAGTGTTAAAGTCTTACGCTATGGTTATGAGTTAAAAGTTTATGTAAAGTGGGTAAAAATGAGTGTTTGGCAAAACACATGTATCTTTGTAAGGCACGTTTCCGCGGGTCATTTAGACCAAGAATGTTTGTGAAAATGAATTAAAAATTGCTTATAATAAAGTATGTTTAGGTTTCGAGTTAAAAACAAAAGGTCGATTGTGGTCATGACGTTTGGTCAAAATTTTTATCAAATTTGGTTTGGGGCGTTTCAACTTGGTATCAGAACTTTGTTTTAAGTGAACACTCTATGTTGCCTATACTTAGATCGTGTGTTGTAAGTGTAAGTAGTGCGGAAAGCAAATGCCTTAGTTATAAGGTAGATTTGATAGTTGCGGCTACGAGAATGACAATGCTTAGACATGAATTTATTATTTGTATTATATGAGCCATAGACTAAGTGATTTATAGATTAAGTATGTTTAAACACTTTTCGGATAACTGTCAGGTATGATGATGCGAGTGTATGTGACTTGAAGTCTATGCCACTTTCTCAAGCCTTACATAGCTCATCCATTGTTTCTGAAACTAGCATAGTATCACTGACAAAAATTAAGCACCAAAAGATCTCTTGTATCATCCGCGATGGACCCATTGAGAATAAAAAACAAAGAGACATGGGCTAATAGATAAACCCTAGTGCAAACCTAATCCTGCCGAAAATACTTTACATTTCCCACTGTGGTCCGCACCAAAGTGTTCGCCCCTTCAATCATATTGCATGTAACTTTTATGCATCTATCCGATGTTCCTTTATCATTTGGGGTCTTCCAAATTAATTTATGTCGAATGTTGTAATCCCTTTTCTAGGTTTTCAAAATGCATGTGCAAGTCTCTTTATCGTTCTATGTACTACTTTATAAGACTTCTGATAAGGTACTGCCTTGGTCGAAGTATGTTTTTGGCATAAAACCTTATGTGACACTCTTGTTTCACGACGAACTTTTATCGCAATCACTATCTCACATAGTTTCACCGAGTACTCGTTCATTTGACATTTCAATGGTTTTTAAAGTCTTTTAAATAAAACTATTAGCTACCTCACTCTATCCTCTCTACGAATATATGTAAGTGTGAGTTACATCCTTATAGTATATTTTATAGTTGAACAAAAACTTTGTTAAAACTATAGTGCATTTCAAGGGGCACGGGTTAATTTACCAACTATATAAAGAACAAAAAATACCTACGAATATCAACTCATGAATGATGCTAGAGCCAAACTATAATACAAGTTAACTTGAATCAAACGTAGTTGTCACACCATCCTTCGCCATCAATACGAACTGAGACGACTAAAAATCCTACAAATCCGTGAAAGCAACGTATATTTTATGTTTACTAAATAATGACATCATAGTTTATTACCCGAACACCAAATAACCATACAATGCAATTGTGTAACTAACTATAATCATTTTAGCGACACTAGTTAATCACCACCTAAGACTAAGCACCATGGTCACCAAACTCACCACCTCCACGTCAATGACGCATCATCATTCAACACATTACTAAATCCACCACCAAACAGGTGCTATACTCACCACCAAACGAAAAATATAAAAATACCTCACTTTATACAAATTTACCCCACAATATAACTATCTTATAATGGAAGAAGCTCTACTATTAATAGAAATACTTAAAATTAAGCAATACAACATTTAAAGCTATAAGTACAACAACAAATGCTACTTATAGAAATTCCCTTCATATTTAATTCTAACATACAATTAATACTAACATTAAATACAATAAATAAATCATTATGTACATTAAATACAATTAATTAACTGGTCAATAAATACAATTAATGCACTTATTAAAACACCTCTTACATAAGAAATACAAATTATCAAGCATATTGTACAACCAACTTAAACACATTTTCTGCATTAAATGTCACTAATACAAATAATAAAACATATTACAAAAATATTCAAGTCAGAACGGGCAATGGGCTAAATGGGCTCGAGCCCGAACGGACACGAGCTAAACGAAATTTTTGATATGTAAATTTATTGTCAAAAAGAACATAATAAACTAAAATATGTTCACATATTGTACAAACCAAGTAAACTACTAAAAAAATAATAAAATAAATAATAAATAAAATAATACAAACTAAGCAAAATTTCATCAAATTTTTGCCATAAAAAATTAATCAGTAAAGCTATTGCCAAAAAACGTACAAATAAAATCAATTATTAGCCGAAAAATTAAATTACAGGGTGTCCGCATCTGCATCGCGCGGGAACCCTGCGAGTATAACAAAAAAAGAAAACACACACATACAAGAAAAACATTGGAAACACTTCGGTGCTTTTCACCACCAAACGAGTGCAAATATTGATGCTACCACGCGGTTGGGGATGGGCACTATGGGTTTTGGAGCGTGGTGCACTCCGGCTACCATCAGTGCTTAGTCTAAAATTGAAATTATAATGACATTTATTACTTAATCAGTATAAATTTTAAGGAATGCTAGAGCCACAAAGAAACATTCACAAAAGCATCCACAAAATGACATGTCAATAAATAATTGGTGGAATCAAAAGGAAGAAAGAGAAACTATTACAAACTCCACCAATTACATTTTCACATGTCATTTTGTGGATGTTTCTTTGTGGCTCTAACATTTCTCATAAGTTTTTCATATTGCTTTCTTAAGAGACTCGTGGAAGTGTATGTCTCGTCTGTATAAATTACACAAGCTTTAAAATCTACAACTAGCATAAACTAGTACTAGATACTTGACCGAAAGTATAGTACTCCGTATATGACTATATGAGTTAAATCTTGTACTCCGTATTTTTTATAAACAATCTACGTTAAACTTGACTATAATCTGTCATATATGAATGTTTTCCAGACTTAAAAAGGAGCATTGAGTTCAAATAACTACTTATTGATGTATAATTACACGAGTTATACGTGTCAGAATATTAGTGGAAGAGGCCACGTGCCTGTAGCCATCAGTAGCACGTGTTGAGATACGACTAGTGGTTAATAATCTTTTGACAAAGCGAAAGAAAATAATGATAATTGTACTGAATTTTATCGGGCCCTCCCTCAGCCAACTTAACGATATGATGCATCATATATCCATATCCATCCCCTCAGTTTGGGTATTCGTTCCATAGGTACGTACACTCGAGATTTTTCTAAGCATGCTGTTAATGTCGTGTCCTTTCAATATGTAACGTTTCAACAAAGGAGTAGTATATACGATTCGTTAAAAAATGAATGTAACAGTGATTTTAGTATCTTAAAAGAATAATGTGTCAAAATAAATTATTTGTGTACGTCAAAGTAGAAGACTGGACCTTCTCAAATAACTTAAACCAAAAAATAAAATAAAAATAAATAAATAAAAATACTCGCTATATGTTTTATTGTTTTACATATATAGTACTGTACTAGTGGAGTTGCAAGTGGATGGTGAACACCGGAATCTCAAAAGATGCTCTTACTCTTACCTATGTTCGTTGCGAGAATTGGATGTGGTTCAATGGGTTGCCACAACACTGACGCATCATTTTTTCTCGTTCATACACAAAACACTCGCAATTCATTAAATCGTATACAATCCTATTGCAGATGGCCTAAGAGCAATTGGTGTGGAGCTCTTCGTGGCTCGCAATGAGACATGAGTGACATGGCAGCTCCCCATGGCATGCCATGACACCATCCCAACTCTTCGTGGCTCCTCATCCATGGGTTACTCGTCTCCACGGCGAACCCAACTCCCTGCAAATTGTGTACGACGGTATGTGGGACTCAAATGAGTAAGTTGTGGTTTGTTATGATAAGAAGGGGTTGTAAATGGAGGTATGTCATGATGACATGTCATGCCGTGGGACCCAAATGAGTAGTTTTAGGATGTCATGACACCCATTGCTCTAAGACTATGTTTATAGGTGATCTTCCCCAACCGATTGGGACCACAAAACTGATAAATACATAATATTATATTAATTTTATACAAAAGTTGGAAAATAATAGCACCAATCCGGTCACTTGGTGATCTTCAAATTCTTTACCCAATCTGCCACATGTCACAATATGGTTGGCTCCTCGCTTTGATGTGTGAAGCTGCGTTTATGTTGTTGGTTTGTTGGTTTTTGTTTTGCTGGGTTTGTTTCTCTTTTGTTTGTGTGTTGTGATGTGTTTGTGTGATATGTTTTTTTCTTTTGCAGGTTTGAGTAGGGAAGAAGGGTACAGAGGATGAAGAAGATACCAAGTGCTCTTGACTGCGTGATTTAGATAGGGTAACATTTTCTAATAGGATTTATAAGTGATATTCTAATAGGATTTATAATAGGATTTTCTAATAGGATTTATAAGTGATATCTAGATTCTAGTGTAACCTGTTGGGCTTTGAGTGTTATTGGACTTCAATGGACTTTAACTACTCTAAATTTGCACTTGAAAGTTGACTCTCGGTTGTGGTATTAAAATTGTTAAAAGTTGACATTTGGGTTTAAGTAATTAAATTAAATATGAAAAATAATATTATATGTTGGGTTGGGTTGGGTTGTTGTAAATGGTAAAAAAGTTGAGATTGGTTGTATGTATAGGTTGTATAGGTGGAGGAGTAAGAAAATAATATTTTAATGAAAGATTGGGTTGGATGGGGTTGTGAATAAAGATAGTCTAAGAGCACAATTGTCTTAACTTGAGTTATTCAATAACTCAGCGCCACGTCAGCGGCACATCAGCTTTAACATTTTCACAATAACTCACAAAAAAACACCCCTTACCTTAAATTACCTTTAACTTACCTTAACTCAACTTTTATTCAAATATTTTCAAATTCAACCCCTAAACTAAAACAAATATTACATTTATTAAAAAACATAACATTCATTCTTAAAACCAATGTCGCAAAAAACGGCCTACAAGGCCTTGTAATCGCCGATTCCAAGCTACAAGACCCTGGAACTTGGAGACATTTACAAGAAAGTCGGCCGATTAATCGACGATTACAAGGTTTTGGGCCAATTAATCGGCTAAAAAACGCAACTCGGCCCCCGACCGCCTCAGGACTGATTCACGATTTTTGCAACATTGCTTAAAACACATATATTTTACAATACGAAATAAAAAAAAAATTACAACGAAATAAAATATAATGAAAAAAAAAGACATAACAGAATAACGGAATAAAAATAAATCTACTGCTGACGAGGGGCAATTTATATTTGGCGATGATTCGATCTTTTTCCATATTGACCAGCGCCACATAGTTTGGATCTTTGGCGTCAGTGTCGAGCAACAAAAATTCAAACTCCTTCAGCCTCATTAGCGTTTCTTCTTTTTCTGCGGCCACCTGATCTCGCCTGGCGGCCGCCTCATACGCCTTCTCCGCATATTCACATTTAGTCCGAAACTCTTGGTGCATAGCCTCCCCGAATTGGAACGACGTAAAGGATCCTCCGGTGCTTGTCGTGCCCCCGGTGCTTGGCGTAGTCTCGGATTTTTGTTTTTTTTGAAGCCCGTTTTTTCCCATGGGGTGTGGCTCAACATCATGACCAAACAAGGCCTCGTTTGTTTGGCTTGGGACATCGCCGGTTAAATCAATTGGATCCAGCGCGTCCCATTTGCGATGTCGACGCAAAACGTCCCAAGCGTCCTCGTTGTTAAACGGTATGTTCCTATTCTGCTCACGATAAATTGGTTTTGCCAGTTTGAAGACATCCATCGGACTTTCCCCACTTCTAATATCACGTTCCGCCTGTTTGAAAATAGCGTTGAACTTATTACAAGCGTGGTTCAACGTTTTCCATTTGCTTTGAAGCATATCCTTGTTGCGGTTCATTGAATTCTTTCGGTTGAACTCACGTTGCACACGTTGCCAAAACGTGTCGCGAGCTTGGGAACGACCGACACGCTCATCCTCAGAAGCAGCTATCCAACATTCGGCAAACAATTTTTCCTCACTTGGAGTCTACTTTATATGCACGTTATGTTCTCCCTCTTCTTGGGCTTGGTCGGGTTCAGGGTCTTTGGATTTTTTTTACTTGCATTTACCACGACTTTTGGGTTTGGCTGGAGACGTAGGTGAATCTGGAACTTCATTTGTTTCTGTGTGTGAATGTTGTGATTGTTGTGTTGGTTGGGTGAATTGAAGATTTAAGAAGTCGGTGTTCAGGGTGTTTTGTTGGGATTGTTACCAATGTTGTAACTCTTGATGTTGTTGGAATAGTTCTTGGCTCTACATACCGAATATGTTTGGGTTATCCCAATTCGGATTTGACGAGGAACCCACGTTTGGGTTATTCCAAGTTGGAGTAGACGAGGAACCCGCATATGGGTTATTCCACCCATCAAGAAGGTTACTGAACAAGTTGTTGTTGTTGTCGTTGTTGTTGTTGTTGTTGTTGTTGCCGTCGGACTTTTTTTTTTTTTTTTTTTTTTTTTTTGCCTATTAGAAGTATATTGTAGAAGTATATAATAGAGAATAGTTGGTAATGGAAGTGTGAAAAAAAGTGGGAAGCGAAATGGGTATTTATAGTGTTAGAAAAGTGAGTTTTTTTATTTTTTATTTATTTTTTTTTATAAAAAAAACTAGCCGTTTATAAACGTTGGGGGGTCAAATGATTTTTTTTTTAAACATAACGGCTATATGGGATGTTAAAGGGGTGTTTTTGAAACTTTTGATTTGGATTTTCACACATAACGCAACGTTATTCGAATAACCCTCGGCGTTAACGCACCAATAACGCAAGGGACGGTACCTTAACGCCGGCGTTAACGCACCAAAAATTCGGAATAACTTAGGTAATTGGCAAGGTACCGAGTGCTCTAAGTGTTAACAACTTAACACCGTGTAGTTTAAAGTACGTCATAAGGTCAATGTTGTCAGTTGTCACCACCACATTTGCGCAAGATTTTGAGTTCAGTTTTGTTTTACGTTTTTATAACATAAATGAGAGAATAAAATACAAAAAAAGGTTTAGGTGATCCGAGTTTTAAATAAATTCAATATAATTATGTGGTTTAGAAGTGCCAACATTATTTGATAGTTTCGGTCTAACCGTAACAGATATACTCTTCGTATCAAAAGATGCATCTTTTTTTAGTATACGACATTAAATAATCATCCACATGTTCATCACCTATTCAGCATGCTTCATTTTAGATGCAGAAGCAAAATAAGATATATAATCCGATGGGTTATAACTTATAACTAATATGCTTGTTTGATTCGACATATTTCTGAATATAATTATGGAGTTGTGCTATACTGCTATAGCTATAACTATTTGTCTATTTCACTTAGAAGATCTACATGGGCTTTTCGTTTTACAAAATGGGTCGATTATAATCTGTTCTGAGCTCTTTAAGGGTGTTCAAGTCCAAGATGCAGGAATGTAAATATTTATTCGACCTGTCTACAAGACATTTAAATTTTCACTTCACTGATTTTGGCATAATAACTCATTAACTTGGTTGATTACAAACATGATTCAAGACATTGCACTTTTACATACTTTTGGCTGAAGACGAAGAGTGATCTTAACCAAAACCAATCACAACAGAAGATAGTCCAAAAGAATGCGTATACGACATGACTAATATCTATATATGTCCCCATGGGCGGTTTTGGGCCGGCGCACCATCAGCAACCGAGCCAGGCCCAACCCACTAAAGGATACTAAAATCTTTTATACCCATTATATGTAGTAGGCCCAACCCATTATATGTCTATAGATATTATAATATAGGGGCACTTTTTTTTTTTTTTTTTTTTTTTTTTTTTTTTCGTGCCGGGCCTAATTTTTTTTTTTTTGACGTTCTCAGCACCGCCCCTAAATGTCCCTATATGCTCTGCATATTAGTGTAGATAAATAACGTTCAACTAATAACATATTGTAATTGGTGAAGTAAAGTCGATCAGGGTCAAATAAGCAAAAAAATATCTGGTGTAAACAATGAGATGCTCATACAAACCATTGTCCAAATATAAATACGTGTGATTTGAGTGATGAAACATAAGTTCTATTATGTTACGTTGTTACGTACTTTTCACCAAGACACATATACCAGTAACGACATATGACATATCATATATCCAATTGTTTCTTCTATTCATAGCTATGTTTATATACTGACATAGATGAAAGTGAATCCCATTTACTTCTCAACTGATGTATGGATGTTCATACATACAACATTACAAGGATTCTGGCTATGTGGTTTAGAGCTAATGATTTGTTTATAATAGAGGATTCTGAGCAAAATCTGAAAACCAAGAATGATTAAGTTGTCAGTGCTTTAGAGCACTCAGGGCAGGGGAAATGTCCTCTGGCTCCACATTTAGTGCACGATAAAGAACTCATCTTTGACTTGCCAACAAAAGAAAGTTCATCTGAAGGGCCAAAACTGAATGCACCACCTTGTTTGAGTGATCCAGAACCTTTGCAGTTTGAGCATGCAATCAACTTTAAATCACCACATCTCTTGCACATACCTAATGAGCTGCATATCCGGGAGCATGTCAGAAAGCTATATTATCAAATTTGAGCCAAAGATTGGATACATATGCATAATAGTGAGTGGTGACTAACGATTTGAATAACTAAACTTCGCTTTTTAACAGTCCATTTGGCTTGGAGATAAGTTTTTTCTTTGGTATTTTTAAAGAGGATGACAAGTTTGCAACAAAATCCGAGTATGATGGTTCAAGAAGTCAATCACTACGAAGACGAAGAAATGCTTTAGTATGGATGGGAGTTATTGCCTTTTAAACTAGTTATAATGCCCGCGCACGCGCGGGTTTTTTTTTTTTAATTTTTTGAAATAATTATTTAAAAATTTTAATCCTATTGTTAATTGCATCTTATCTATATTTTTTGTATTTATCTTCTACTTGTGTTGTGGATAAATATAAAATAAATAATCTTTTTTTAAATATCTTATCTATATTTTTTGTATTTATCTTCTACTTGTGTTATGGATAAATATAAAATATTACCTAATAAGAAAATAATCTTTTTTTAATAAAATTATTACTAAATCAGGTATGAATTGATTTTTTTGAAATGCAAAATTCCAATAGGGGTTTTATTTTATTATATAAAAGATTTTTTGAGTTTGATATCCTTAAGGTGTATCAATTTAAAGAAATTGGGTATTTCACTCTTCCACCTTTGCCCGGAAGTAACATTTTTCCTATTACTCCGTAAGATATAAAATCAATTTAATTAGACACCCCCACAAGGAATTCGGTTGGATCAACAAGATGAAATCCCCAAGTTTCACTCTCCCCCATTCACCCGAAAATTCAATCTTTTTCCTCTATTACCTAGCTAGGATGACGATTTCATAAGAATTATCGAAAATTGCGTCAACAAAATGATGATTATATTATAACCAACAAATTCGAGAAATTTAGTATTTTAGCTTTAGCATATACAATATGATTTTTCTTCAAACATATAAGATGACAAGTTAGAGTTGCAGGCCTTGATAAACCAGCAAGGTTACTTATTGTCAAAAGTTCACAGGAAAACCTAAAATATTGCTTAACAGACAATTTTGATCCTAAGCCTTGCAAAACCAATGGCAATTGCGCACTATGTAACCCAAAATTCAGAATGACAACTTAGAAACAAACCCATGAAACGTTATGAAGACTTTAAACTAGAGCTGCAAATTTTAAGCTTACATCTTCACCCTATAATTCAGAGGCATATCTTTATATCTAATATAGAAATGTGAAAATTGAAAACTTAAACCTTGTAATTCTAGCTAACCATTGAATATTACCTCAAATACGAAATATGGGCAACATGAGTTTTTCTTCTAGCATTTTTACCAAGTTTGCAACAACACTAGTTTTATCTTAAGCATATATATAAAATAATTTGCAACTAAGAAAAGAAAATAAGATTCAATATTGCATCACAAGAATATGATCAGTGCATCATCAAACTAGCCAAAATTGGGAATTTCCAATTTCCACTTTGTGACTTTACCCCACAACAACATTTATCTTGATATACCAATGATGTAACTTATCAAACAACCCTTAGAAAAGATTATGTAAAAAAAATATAAAAGAGAGCACAGAGTTGATGGTTACCTGCGCTGGGAAGCAGAGATGAAAGAATCAATCCTAGGAGCAGAAATAGTGGCACATAATAAAAGAGCACCAACTCCATAACCAGCTACTTCACTTGCTGTTATGTGTTCCAACATTATGTTCTGTGTTACAATTGGGTAAAAAGCCTTATCACAAGTATGATAAAGAGATGTTTAATGGATGGAAGTGAAACTAGTACAAAGTGCTAAAAGGACCACTAAGCTTTGATACTTTTGCTTCAAAGTCCCTATACTAATGGACTTGTACTAAACTTAGGAATTCTCTTATTATATAAGTTTTGTTCAACGGCATGTTTGACACACAAGATTATTAAAAAATATTTTTTATTTATTTTTTTTTTATAAAATAAGTTGCTTATAATATTTTCATAAAGTATAAAAATAATATACTTTTTTTAGCTCTCACTCCCGCTCCCGCTCCATCTCCATTTACAACTACATCTCTAAATTCAACAACAATTGCTCTCGCCAAACATAACCTAAAAAGTATCAACAACTTATAAAATTATACACACCGTAGAAAGTGCCCAGAATAAAGATGGCATTTTTTTTTAATTTCTTATTTTTATCCGGAAGGTGGGCTATAAAACGTTTTGGGCCAGGCTTTTAGAAAAAAATCAACCGCTTAAGTTAACAACCGTACATATTATACATTCCGTTTAATTATGGTTCGGCACACTAAACTACAAGGGTTTGAGTAGATGGTTGCGTTTGATATGGTCGAGGAGATACTCTTAAGATCAGTTGTGAAAGATCTTATCCCATGGAAGGTCGTTTGTAAGTCGTGGTATTCTTTGATATCAAGTTCTCGTTTTGCTAAATTACATCTAAAGAAAACTTGCAACAACAATGATAGTAGCAACTCTAATAAAGACACTGGACATGTAAGGATAGCCATGCCATCATATTGGGGCATGCTTGATGAAAGCTGGATGGTTGTTGGTTCTTCCAATGGCCTTGTATGCCTCTCTCGTTTACCCTATGAAGCTCTAATTTTTGTAAACAATCCTTGGACTAGAGAGACTAGAAAACTGCCAATGGCGTCTCTAGTTTCTCAAATGAACGCATCCCTGCGCGACCTGTGTTTTAGTAGTTTTGGTTATGATTCATCCACAGATGATTACAAGGTTGTTATGGGGATCAGGAAAAATACTAAAGAGACACTTATTCAAGTCTTTTCATTGAAATCCAATACTTGGAAAGATATCGGAGAACTCAAGTATTGGTTTAAGCATGGCAAGCCAGGTATCTTATACAATGGGGTACTTCATTGGTTTGTGTTTGACTATAGTACTAGGAAGGAAAAGAAAGTAATCGTTTATTTTGATTTATCTCGGGAGGATTTTAAAGTAATCCCCCAACCTAATGACTCGCAATATAAACAGTGTGCCTTACAATCATTAGGCATTCTGGAAGACCAACTATGCATATTTTTTCCTAACCTTATCAATGTCAATAACCTCCCCCGTGACATATGGGTAATGAGAAGCTACAATGATGAAAAGTCTTGGGAAAAATTGCCGAGTGATTACGAGATGAAGTACCAGGTTGTACACTTTATGAAAATGCTTGAGTGCAATTCACCTGAGAAGAATAAGATGACTTTCTTTTGTGATGATAATAAATGCTTGTCAAAGGCCTGGCTGTATATTACCGCTCATAGATTTGCGCCAAGCCTTTTATCTCCATATGCTTATACCGGGAGACCAACCCTCCCAAGGAATGACAAGAGGAGTGTTAGAGCGTGGAGTATTCTGGTTGGTTTTGTTGATTAGAGGGAAGGGTATGGGCTCGCCAAGCAACCTCGTCGTCCGATGTGGACCTCGCCACAGCTCGCCACGACACCGAGTGAGGCTCGTCGTGGCTCGTTGGAGCCTTCCTCCTCATGCAGACGACGAACCAAACACACTGACAAGGTCTGACAAGGCGAATGTTAGGTCCCTCGTTTTCTTTTTTCGTTTTTGTTTGTGTTTGTGTTTGTGGAAAAATAAAATGTGTGTGCAGGAAATAAAAGAAAGAAGAATATAACGTTTTGTTTTTTTCTTTTCTTTTTTTTTTCTTTTTTCTTTAAGTGGGCTTGAATTTGGGTAAAAGTAAGTGGGCTGGAATTTGGATCAATTTGGGTTTAAATGTTAGGATAGTTTATGTATTAAAATTATCAGTTAAGTTTTTTTCTTTTTTTTTAAACCTTTTTTTATAAAAAATGTTATTTATACTATTATTTGAATAAAATGATTTTATGTTATTTGATAATTTGAATAAAAAAAATAAAGGTGTAAGTGATGGGCCCCAAATAAGTAAGTTGATGTTAGTTATGAGTGAGGGGTGGTTAGTTGTGAAGCGGTGTTAGGGTGATGTGGCATCCGTGGGCCCCAAATGAGGAGGTATAATCTCATTACCACACCTCTTGCTCTTATGTGTTATTTCACAATCCGTTCTTTCAATATAGTAGTGGCATCGTACACTACAATTTTTATTTATTTATTTATTTTTTGATTTTTTGATTTTTAGTGGTTTATAATAGTTTTGATCTGGGATGGAAACAAGCCGAGTCTAGGCCGCTAGAGCTCGAGCCCAGCTCGTTTATAATTATAAAGTTTGTTGAGCTCTTTTCGAGCCTTATATTTTTTAGCTCGAGCTTGGTTCATGACGAATCTCACAAGCTAAGGCTCGACTTATTTTAATAACGAGTTAAACAAAATAAAGCTTTAATCAAACTCAGACTTGTTAACTCTATAGGCTTAAACTATTTTATTTGTTTTGAGTTCGTTTATACATAGTTATACGTATACGCAATATATACACATATATTTGTAAGGCTCGTTTAGGTTCACCAGCGTAGTCGATTCTTATATTTAAAGCTCGGGCGGCTCGAGCTCGATTAGTAAATGAGCCCCAATTTAGGCTTGAGCTCGGGTTCGAGCTTGTTTAAGCTCAACTTGTTTCTAGCATAGACTGATCCGGTCATCCGCTCTTTTCTCGAGTGGCTTGGCTCGTTTCCACCTCTAGTTTTTACAAGGAGAGAGTGTGTGTGTTTAAACTTTAATTGTGTGGAAAAAATGGGTATAAATGGCGGAAATGAAAATTTTGATCGACAGATGCCCTGATTTTAAAACGGTTAAAAATTATGTTTGGTTGAAGGTATTAAAGGATGAGAAATAGGAAGACCATTATTAGCCATTACTTAACAAAATGGGGGTTATGGTAATGTTTACGACTTTACCCCATTCAATTCTCAACTTGATCATCTACCTTCCATTTATTCCATCACTTCTATTTTATTTTTGTTTTTTACCTATAAAAATCACAATTTGTCATGATTTACTCCGTAGAAGATACACTTTGTCATATCAGCTGGGGTGGACCTTGGGGTTTTGGGGGTTGAAGGGAACCGATGGATGTTTGGCGCATAGTGTAAATTTTCGTTAAAAATCTCTGCTTCTTTGAAATGAATTTGGTTCCAGAAATTTTGTGTCACATAAATACACATTTTGTTTATTTAGTCCACTAATATGTCAAAAGAAATATATATATATATATATATATATATATATATATATATATATATATATATATATATATATATATATATATATATATATATATGCTTAGTTTGTTTATTAGTTGAATGAAATTGTACCATTCAATTCATTTTTATTTCTTTTATATTCGTAAAAAAAAATTGTGCATCTTGTGACTTAAAGTCGTGGTCCGCCCCTGCATATGAGGTCTTTTATACTCGTAAAAAAATATTTGGTTCACAATATTCGTATATGCCGTGCTTAAAAATGATAACAAACTTATACAGTATTAATTAGTTAAGGGCCAAATTCTATTATTTGATGTTAAATAGGAAGGGAAAAAAATGTTCAGTTCTTAATTAAATGATTACAACTGTTGTTTATAACTAGTTGTCTAATATACATGTAGACATGTGTATAATTTTTGTGCTGTAGTATGGACCAAGCAAAATCAATGAAAGTATAATTTCTGTGTATAATTTTGATGAGTATCATTTCGCTCTCTTTCTCATTACCATTACTCTATTTGAACCAAGTACCCCTTATAACACGGAGATAATTATAAGTTAGTTTAGATCTCTTTCTTCGTATTTATCGTATCCTTGATCAATGAATTATGTATGATACTTGGTTTGTATCACAAGAATCGAATGGGCCAAACTAAACAAACCGACTCATAAATCATTCATACACACACATAAATGTCTTTACGAAGTGTACATACTTTTAATAGTCTAATATCTTTATTTACTTTTTACTCATCAATACTCGTTATAGAAGAGTCCTATATTAGACTATAGTACACTTGATGGTAAGTTGGGTTCGAAATTTGTTTTTGACTAAATTTCACCGTTGGTCCCTAAACTTGTCAAGATTTGCGTGAATCGTCCTTAAACTTTTTTTTTTCATTTTCGTCCCTGAACTTGTCATTTTTGGCATGGTTAGTCCTTTTCACCACTATTTGGCTAACCATGGTTAGTTTACTGGTTGTGAACTTACTAAAATACCCTTTCTTTTTCTCTTATTTTACAAACACAATTAACACACACATATTCCATCCATATTCAACCCAGGTAGCACCATACATTGATTCCTCAGCCCTTGACATCACCACCGCCATCATTTTTCCCTTCATTTCTGTTTCCACCCGCAGAACCACAACCAGTTGTGATTCAATTAACGCCACCACCACCTTCACCACTACCACCGCCGCCAACAACAACACCACCACCACCAAATCAATACATCTGTCGCCACTTTTCAAAGGCTTATTAATTCTCTTGGTACTCCTGAAGACACCCCTGAACTCCGTGATAAACTGTACATTTTTTTATCCTTCACTTGTTTATATTTATATAATTTACTTTTACTTGGTATTCAAAGGCTTGTAGTACTACTTTAAGACATTGTCCACCTTCACACACTGTCCATATTGCTTTTGTTGCTTATAATACTACCTTTCTTGGAGAGTTCATGCAGCCTGATTGGGACATGTTTCACATAAGCTAATAACCCATACATGTGTTGTATGCACTTATTATCATTCTACTCCGTATAATGATTCTTATAGTAATATGTATTGATTTTACAATGTAGAGCTTGCATCCCATGGCTGAATACCATGGTGTTGCTCGTGCTGTGGGTGGTTGTGCTATTTATGTCAGGTGCGTTTGTAGTATTAATTTTCTTTTAATTTTTTACGTTAGTTTATAAGTGCTTGTATATGAAATGATATATAAATACGATGCAGTGACAAGCCTGGACATCATGACTTTAATCTGTTAAAGAAGCTTGTGCTTCCTGATGGATCAACATTAAGGGCCAAACTTCCCAGAAGGCCAACAAAAGATTGCTTGTTTACTGATCCTACAACAGACGGAAAAAGGTGGTAGTTTATAGTTGTCTATAACTTTATTCCTCATGTCTTACAACTTTATGATGGTTCCTACAGGCGGCAGTTTCAAACTATATACTTATTGGATAAAATGTTTTGGCTAAAAGGGGACGGGTCAAACGGGTTAAAAGCTGTTAAAGTCAATTTTTAGTGCATACAACCTCCTAAATCATATTTATTCAATATTTTGATTATTGTAATAAACTAATAATATAGTTTTTGTAAATATAAGCAAAGTATTTATCAAAATGTATTAGTGGGTCAACCCAACCCAACTTAACATGTAAAGAAGTTGTACCCATTTTGGCCTGTTACCTAACCCGCACATATTGCAAAGTTGTCACCTTTGATGGTTCTTTATCACATCCAAGGACTTGTTGATGCTTAAACTATCTCATGATGGTTGTTGTAGTCTTTTGAAGATATGGAATCTGAACAATTTCACCGGAGTGATAGGAGTATTCAACTATCAAGGAGCCGGGTGGTCTAAAGATGGAAAGACGATACTCACCCACGATGAGCAACCACCCACCATCACTGGCTTCATCCTAGCTAAAGATGTAAATTACTTGCCTAAAGTTGCAGATTCTACTTGGAGTGGAGATGCCATTGTATACAGTCACATTGGTGGTATGTCAGGCTTTAACTTTTAAGCACGTCATATAAAAACTAATTCTTTTCCTTGCGACATAAACTACTGTTTTTTTTTTTTTTTTTTTTTTTTTTTTTTTTTTTTTTGCAGGAGAACTAGTTTACCTTCAAAATAATGCATCTATCCCGGTAACATTGAAATCAAGAGAATATGAAGTTTTTACGGTTGTTCCTGTCAAGAAACTGTCGAGTGGGGTTAGTTTTGCTCCCATAGGTTTGACCAAAATATTTAACTCTGGAGGCGCTATTGTTGAACTGAACTATGACGTGGAGAAACAAGGAACTATGGAGTTGAAAGTTCGAGGGTGTGGCACATTTGGAGCATATGCAAGTAAAAGACCGATACGAGTGACTATTGATTCAAAAGAAACCGAATTTGGGTATGAAGAGGGAACTGGATTGATTAGCATCGAATTGAGTGTTCCCGAGAAAGAAATGTACTTATGGGACATTATCATTGAAGTGTGAAGAATTAGTTTTAGTGTCATCGTAACTTAAAAAGCTTATAAATGTGTCAAAGAGTATACAAGTCTCGAATGTTTAATGGATGTACTCTAGTATGGACATCTTTACTATTGTATATGATATTTAGCAGATTAAATTGTGAAATTTGATTCAAGTCTGTGAATTGATAGGTACTGAACTTTTATGTTTTTGTCTGATTACGTTGAATTTCCAACATTTAATTGCCAAAACAAACATTCATTTGATAAAAAATTTGGTCCACAATAATGCTTCTCGACCAAAAACTTGCATTGAGATTTTTGGGCTCTCTAAACTGAATAGATACCTCAGGTTGATTATGTGTTTATGAACCTAAGATTTTTGGGGTCTCTCAACATTTAATTATTTTGTTAATTAAGAAAATTAACATGTTTTGATTAGATTATGTTTAAATTTGGAATAGTGTCAAAGAGGCCTAGATTAAGAGCTTACAAGTATAGAAAGTTTAATGGATGTACTCTACCATGCACATCTTTACTGTTGTACCTGATAAGTGATATCTAGCAGATTATATTGTAGAATTTGAGTCAAATTTCATGCTGAGTCAAATGTCATAAAATAACAGCGTAAACGACAATTTCTAGATGACTAACGTGGAACAGTGAGATAAGTATCAATATTGATCATCAATGATTAAAATGAGACGAACATGATATTTTATATATGTAAGCGAAAGCACTAGCCAAATCTTTTGGCAATCAATCCTTCAAGGGAACCAACCAGATTAAAAACTGACACAATCAAGCAAAATGTGCTATAAATACGAAGAAGAATCCATTTTCCAGTCCAACGCTTAATCTTCTTGAACACAAAGTACATTTCGACAGGGAAATATATAGTCAAGGGCCAGAAGGTGATTGATCCTGCAAATGCCAGGATGTTAGGAATACAATTATTCCTATAGAAGACTCGGTCACCTAATTGATGTAATAGCATTTAAGTTAGCTCGTAGTTAGTTAGTTTAGTTATTAGTTAGAATTAGTTTAAGTAACATCGTGGAAGAAGGATGGGTCTTTACCCACTGTATGCCTGATCCACAGCCCGGGTGTGGGCGTTTTTATCTTTTTTGTAGGAAACTATATATACCCCTCTCCACATGTGGAGAGGGTTGGTGCTTTCACTTCTCTTAATCTAATATTACATTTTCTCTCATCTCTTTCTCTCTCTAGAAACACCCAACTTACTTTCTCTCTCTAAACTCTCTTCTTATTCATCTTTCTTGAATCAATCCAACCACTAAACCATACATGTTACAATTATGAATATAATACAATTGGTATCAAAAGCTAAGGTTTCATCCTAGGATTGTTGGTGCTCAAATTTGTGGCTTGGATTAGTGGTTCATTTTTTTGGTTCGAAATGTTTTTCAAGAAATCACCTCGAATTGATTTTTGTTTGTGGTGTTGTTGATGATTTGGTGGTATTGTTGTGTTTTGAGGTGTTAGTAGTACTTAATTTTTCACTTGGGTAGGTTGAATTAGTTGTTAGGTTGATGTTTGATGTGATTTAGTGCAAGTTTCTTGGTTGAGATTAGCTTGTTTCTTGGTTGAGATTAACTCAAAAGCGGGAAAA
The DNA here is from genome assembly GCA_030686995.1 of Artemisia argyi. Classification (NCBI taxonomy): domain Eukaryota; kingdom Viridiplantae; phylum Streptophyta; class Magnoliopsida; order Asterales; family Asteraceae; genus Artemisia; species Artemisia argyi. Next base: position 256,716,751 of record CM060709.1, on the reverse strand, counting down.
AGACAAACTGGAAAGATAGTGACTTTCTTGTCTTTTTGTGTTTAGTGGTTAGCTCAAGTTTGTGGTTAGCTCAAGTTTGTGGTTAGTTCAAGTTTGCGGTTAGCTCAAGTTTGTGGTTAGCTCAAGTTTGTGGTTAGTTCAAGTTTGTGGTTAGCTCAAGTTTGTGGTTTGCTCCAGTTTGAGTTTACCTTCAGATTGAGATTACCTCCAGTTTGAGTTTAACTTCAGATTGAGATTACCTCGAGTTTGAGTTTACCTTCAGATTGAGATTACCTCCAGTTTGAGTTTACCTTAAGATTCCGATTACCTCTTCTTGATTTTGTAAAATCCCGCGAAAGAATCTATTTCTCGGTTTAAATCATAGAAGTGTAAAATCCCGTGCACGTCCACATCTCGTCAAATTCTTCAGACTCAGTCATACCTGAGATACTTAAATTGTACGACATGATCGATGTACATAAGACTTCCAACCCTTCACAACAAATTAACGTGTTTGAGTCTGATAATGCTAAAATGGAATCTCCGTGCTCGAAGTCTCAACAGAATGAACTCCATCAGCCACTTAAATTGCTCGATAATGCAAAGGACAGTTGCATTGAATGTTTTCAACTACTTCACTCACATCTTAAGGTTCTATTTGAACGACCTGGATACTTAACTGGATACGAACGTGCATTCACATAAGAATGTGCCTTCACATCACTCTTTGGTCAAGATGTTCAGACCTTCACTGTCAAAATTACTCAGTATTTAGACCAACTTGAACAACAACTTGACAAAGGAAATTTTTCTGAAGGAAGATCCATGGCTGCCTTGTGTGTGATTAACAACCAACTCCAAGTGTTCATTGATTCACAATACACTGAGAATCAAATGATTAAGAAGTATTTTACTAATTACACTGGAATTGAAGTTAACACATTCAGAGACACACTACTCCAACTCATGGGTAATGTGAAGAGGTTCATTGAGGAAAGAGCACAACACAAACTTAAGTACGATGACAGGGTGAAGGCATGTTGGGTGAAATCAAGTGATGGTATTGTTGATTCGGGTAAAGCATCAGATGTTGGGTCAGTTATCACTGAATGCAATGGATCTGAGATTGATAAGCTTGATACTACCAGCAGTTCAGTGACTCTTGTCACAGATGATATGGATGCAGATCTGAGACCGGTTAAAGAATACTTGTCATGTGCCGAGGTACCCTTAACTGATCAACAGAATGTGCTTGACAATGAACGGCAGCATACTGATCAAATTAAGCCCACTTATGACACAAATTTGTTAGAAAAGATTGATAGCAATACCATTTCTAATTCAACAAATATGAGTTATAAAGGGGGAGAAAGTGATCAAGATGCTGAACATGATGATGAGTCGAATTCTTTGTTTATAGCTGAGAGGTTTAAATCAAAGGATATGGTTGATAAAGAAGTTTTTAATGAACTTTATAACAGATTTTTACAACTTGAAAAACATTGTGTTTCACTTGAAATCGCAATGCAACAAAAGGAAGAATTGTTTCAATCTAACCAACCATGTAAAAATCCGGAATTTCCTGAGTTCCGTGAATTTTTTGAAATTAACACTTTGAAAGCTCAGCTTCAAGACAAAACTCGACAATCAACAATTTGAAAAAGCATATTTCTATCCTGAATGAGAAAAGTAATATAGTCAAAGCTAAACATGACATCGATGCTATTAATTCAAGAAACATCGAATTGGAACTTTACATGGCTAGATTACTTAAGGAGAATGAGTCTTTGAAAAGGCATCACATAGACCTAAGAGATTCTATCAAAGAAACTGGTACTAATACTTCTTGTGGAAAACTAGAAGGGGGGGTTGAATAGTTTTACGTCCTTTTTAAATTTATTACCAAAATATTTTGTAGCTTATTAAAAACTTTCGATTCGATCTCAAGTGAATTCAAGTGACAACCAATATAAGCAATTCTAATCTAATAATGAAAGTATTGAAATGTAATGAAGAAAAGATAGAGTTAGAAAGATCAAACCACAACACGCGAATTTATAGTGGTTCGGCTACAAGGACACCTTCCTTGCCCTACTCCACTCCCCGAGTACCACACTCGAGAGTTTTCTTCACTATGTCAACAAACTCCTTATGGTGGAGAAACCTTACACACCTTGGCTTACACGAGTTAACGACACTAAGCTAAATGTCGAGTTCTAATCGTAGCTAGAACCAATCTCACAACTTCTTCAAGGCTTCACACCTTCACAACTTCTTCAAGACTTCACACCTTGTCAACTTCACACCTTCTTCTATGCACAACTAAGTCACAACTTCTAAACTACTTTACAACACACCTAGTTTCTACAATCAACAAATTCACACAACACTTTTACAAATATCTAACACTACTACAATATGAAACTAGCTATTCACAACACTACTACAATTAGATGGATGTAGAGGAGTGTTCTTCTTCTTGCACTTGAATGGATGAAGCTTTGGATCACTTGGAAACAAAGACTTATGAATTATATGATCAAAGGATTTTAGATCTAGAAATGGAGGTTGGATCAGAAAGTTTATAGTGCAAAAAGGTGAGAAAAATATGTGAAATGATCCAATATTTATAGGGCCAGAAAATATTGTTCTAGAGCGTGCTGGTCCCCTTAATGATTAAGGGGGCCGCCCTCCTGAACGTTGGAAAAGTTTTTCTGGATAAAATTTGCCCTTTTTGGTTGGAAATTTGAAATCATATCTTTGTAGTTTAATATAGCATTACCAAAAATGATTTACAAATATATATAAAATGTTTATATCATTTTATAAGATGTTATGTCTTAAGACAAAATTTCCTTTGATCATGTAAAATGCATAAGATGCTTAGTTTATGCATACCTTAAGTGATATTAGATGTAGAGGTAAATATTTGTTACCAAATACTTGTTTACATCTTAATTTTGACTTAATTTGATTTGAGTTTTGTGATTATCAAAACATAGGTTTATTGGGAGATATTAATAACCTTTTTAAACATTATTTATATCAACAATCTCCCCCTTTTTGATGATTACAAAACTTAAACTCATTAACTCAAAAATTAATTTTTAAACAAGTATTTTAGTGAGTTTATATTTACTTCTCCCCCTTTTTTTAGAATCAAAAAGGTTATGCCGACAATTTTCAAACGTGAAAATTTGACGGGAAGATATCTCCCCCTTGATGTGTACTCCCCCTCGTTTGGGGGCACCAAGAGAACGAGCTATGGAATGCTTTGCAACACAAAAATATTAGAAGCACAAGTATATCCATGCAAACATATATTAGGTGATAAAAAAAAAACAAGCATGGTTTAAAGAAAGCATTCATATAAAAGAAATGGTTGTGTTAAGACACAACATACAAGTAGCAATAAGGATTACAAGTAGAAAATCTAGTACACAAATAAACAACTAGGAGAATACATCATCATGCAAAGAGTACATGGTCTTCATAGAGCTTGCAAGCAAAAGGGTGGTAGAGGCTTTATTTATTAAGCATATCAAATGCTTAATTTGGAGAGCATGATGGTGATGGTGGAGGAATGGGTGAGAATTGTGGTGGAGGAATGATTGGAGATGATGGTGGAGTTGGTGGTGGTGGTGGGTTGGTAAGCAAATGTTCAATATATGAAAACATATATTGAATTTCATCTCTAAGGCCAAAGATGACGATGCGGTTGTGGATACAACAAAGACAAGTATCCCCATGGGATTCAAGTAGCCTCCAAGGCACGGGATTGGCAAAGAATGGTGGTGTAATTGGTGGAGATGAAAGATGAGTATCAAGAGGTGTTATTGGTGAAAGTGAGATGGTAAGATGGGTGGAGATAGGTTCTTGTGTAGGAAGTGGTGATGATACTTGTGGTGACAAGTGTGAGTTGATGTAGTCATTGATTGATGAGTTTGATGGTATGGAGGATGAGGAAGTTCCATGAGTGGAAGGTGTTTTAGATGGTGCATTGGGTGCACTTGGGGATGAGCATTTGGGTGGAGGTGATGGGGTTTTGTCTTCTTCATTTGTTAAGTCAATGAAGAGTTGTTTTGGGGGGATGACCACAAGCTTTTGTTTCTTGGAGGCTTTTGAGTGTGAGGTGCTTGGTGGAGTCATGATGATTTGGATGATGAATGATGAGATGAAGAATGGTGATTATGGAGGGAATTTATAGTATGGAAATGGTTGTTTTAGGTATATATTTGAAATGGTTGAATGAGATTCTAAAATCAGTTGGGTTAAAATGGGAAATGGTAGCTGATACTAGAGAAAGGGTTCACAAGATGCAAAAGAAAACAGTGAACCCAGTTCCAGATGGTCGGTCCACTTAATTGTATGCTGGCCCCCTTAATGATTAAGGGGACCGCCTAGGGAATTAAGGGGGCCGCCCATCTGGTGTTTTCCCAGACGACCAGAAACCCAAAATTTGCAGAATTTGGTGATTTTTCAAGTGTGTTTTTCCAGCAAGCTCTATTAGAAGTATATACTCTAGGAATGATGATATATAAACATATATATATATAACCAAATTTTGCATGCAAATTAACATATTATAATCCACATTGAAAAGAAACATAGCATAACATTAAGAAAGTATCATGATAACAATTTAAAGTCTAAACATCATCCAAGAGATAAGCAAGAAATAACACAAGTACTTCCGAATAAATCGGACAAATAGCAAACCATACAAATGTCTAATAGAAACAAATAATAACAAGTAGCAATATGTCAATATCTTCTACTTCTTCTTCTTTCCAAGCATCTTCCTAAACATCTTCCCAACGGATTTGAATCCTCCTCGAAGTTCTTCATGCATTTGTTGTTGACGGTTGATGATGGACGTTTGACGAGTGAAGAGAAGCTCATCGGTACGTTCATGAGGAAGAGGAACTTGATACTCGGTATCATCAATATCGGAAAGATTTTCAACAAAGGTCGTGGGGGATGGAGTACTAACACGTGAGGTGTTTTCCTCCTCATCATCATCGTCTTCACGATGAGATGTAGAACCACGAGGCCTAGAATACAAAGGAACATGATATTTTCCTTTTTCACTTCGAGAACGACGAGTACGAACACGAGTAAGTTGGTTCAAAGTAGGAAGGATATGAACGTAGTAGTCTCTTTGAAGATGTGGGTAATGTTCCATCACATAATGATAAAGTCGTGTGAGGAACATACCGTAAGGAAGATTGGCATTTGGGGTGTCTTTGGCGGACATGATCCGATGAATAAAAAGATAAGCCAAATTGTATTACTCTTCTGCAATTACACAATATAGCATGTGGGCAATGCTCGCCGTGACATGATCACGGTGACCACCAGTACCAAACGCATTCTCGCAAATGAGTTCTTCCCACTTCTTCATATCTTGGCTTAGCTCTTTGAGGAGGATTTGATTTGCATGAATATCGACATTCTTCGACTTGATTACTCGAATAGTCGTACGACGTTCTAGTTCAAGCATTCGACGAATGTCTTCAGGAATAGGAATCTCAGAATAGTAGGGGCCATCCTGAGGACGATTTCTTTCAAGAGAAGAAAGATCCCATTCATTTGAGAAAACGGCTTGGCCGTTGAATGGGATTCTAAGAATTTGTCCAAATTGAGCAAGAGTAAGAGTGATGAATTGATTTTGAATCATGAAAGAAATGAGGAGATGACCATAGGGATCGGTTTGCACCATCACTTGGCTATAGAAGTCGAGGATAAAACGAGGAATGATTGGTTCGTTGATTTGGAAAAGACATTCAAAACGAATATTGGAGAACATTCGTTCTGTTTGATCATTTTTTTAGAAAGATGGATCGACAATTCGTCCTTCGTGAATGTTTCTATTTTCAATAGGACGATAGAAACATGCAACTGAAGGAGACATGCCGGGAGTAGAAGAGACATTTGGAATGTACTGTTTGGTTTTGGAGACATCACCAACCATGGTCTTAGGCATTTTCACTTAAACAATATAACAACAAAAATAGAATTAATATAAAAACAACTATCATGCATATGTTATATATATATATATATATATATATATATATATATATATATATATATATATATATATATATATATATATATATATATATATATATATATATATATATATATATGTGGAACGAAATTCTACTTCGACACAAAAAAAAATTCAATGAAGTAGTTTCATAATGTTCCTTTTATTTTGATTTTAAACTCGTTTAGAATATATGATATCAAAGAGTATGATATCATAATTCATTTCGAAGTAAAGATAGATATATATTAGATTATATATCTTCCATTTCATAAGAGTTTGACACAACATAAGCTTGTTAAAAAGATTAAAATGCAAATTTTAGTTTTCAAAAATATCTTTTTCGAGATAAACCAAACGCTCCCTTAACTAGATAAAAACATCCTAAAACATCAATATATATATTGATTATATATCTTGATGACGTCTATTGATTCTAGTAGTATTAACAAATTTTATGAGCTAGTTTTAAGTTTCAAATAACTACATATAATTATAGTTTGTTCATGAACCAAACGCCCATGTTGTCTTCATGAACCATTTTATAATGAATTGAAAAGTATGTTTTGATTGTTTATAATATTAAAACAATGTAATGTAGTAAGTTTTAAATAGTTTTTGAGAGTTATATCAACAATGTGCCTTTTGAAAAGTAAAATTCAACAAGGGTTTATGGGCAATTAATGATTTTGACAAAATGATATGTTATACTAAATTTGAGTTGCAATACATCATCCTAGTCCTATGGGAAACATTTGGTAGTTCAATTTCTAGCTTCTATTTCACTAAAATTCGAATTAAAATAAATTTTAGTAAAATGCATAATTATTGATTAGACACCAAATCGAATGAAATGTGATGAAATGCATGTTGGAAAACTTACAAAAGATGTTGTTATAGGTTTGGTTAACGTTTGCCCTTTGCGAAACAACCCCGGATTGGTGATATGGTGGAGGATTTTGATGGTTTTGGGTGTTTTGGTTCGTACTCAGCAGTAATGGGGAAGAGATGAATGAGCAAATGGAGTGTTTGGGAATGGAAATAAGGTGGAAAACGTATTTGGAAGTTTCAGATGGCCGGTCCCCTTAAACATTAAGGGGACCGCCCTCGATAACAAGCCGGTCCCCTTAATCTTTAAGGGGGCCGCCTTTGAAATTTTTGAGATTTCGCGGAATTAGTTTCTGGAACAAATAAATTTATACGTATATAATTAGATTTATAATATATCAAAAATACGTAAACATTTATTGGCACGATGATAAGATACTTAACAATTTTTAATTACCGTTTTGATAATTAAAATGTACCTTTGACAATTTTGGATAAAATGATCAAAGTGTTAAGTTGATGAGGGGTTTGAGGTGTGTTCGGGAATGTGTGAATAAGTATAAATGTGAGTGAAAGATGGGTTGATGGGTGAGGTTTGAAAGAAAATAGCGGAGATAGGATATAGTCGGCGAGAGGAGTTTGTTTCATCCATAGTGTTCACGTGCGAAGGCGTTCTTGCATGATAAAAGTCCACTTGACTCATATCCCTTCATCATCATGAGTCTTCTAAAAGAGGACTTAATAGAATAACGCGAGGGGGGAAGGAAAGGGTTCGATAATGAACAATTTCCTGGAGTTCTAGAGAGTCAACTAATGACGTATCTAGGTTATGTGCAAGTAATTATATATATATATATATATATATATATATATATATATATATATATATATATATATATATATATATATACTAAGTATAAGAGTATATATATATAAGTATATGATCGAACAAATAGAAAGAAATAGCAAGCTATATCTATGCAAACAATGTAGTCAAATAATGCATATTTATCTAAGCATGGCAATGAGTTATGAAAGAATGGCATACCCAGTGGTCTTCAAAAAATCTTCAAAATCATCAAGATGACATATAGACTTTGAAAAAGTCTATGTTGAGAGAAACTTCAAGATTGCCTCAAGGAATGTTCATCTAGCCATTTGATCCCCATTGTTTCTTTGGTCCAAAGTTGTTTGGTCCAAACATGTTTAACATTTGACTAGGATGCATGAAAGGTGGTAGTATACCCCAAGGATTGTAGCTTTGTTGGTAGTTCCACATTTGATTACTATTGTTATTATAGTTTTGCCTATTTTGGTTTCTTCTTGGTTGAGGTGTTTTAGACCTAGGATTAGGATTATTTGGTTTTCTAGGTGGTGGTGTTTTAGATCTTGTCTTAGGTTTAGAAGATCCTGCCTCATTTTTTAAAGACGGTTTATAGAAAACTTTTACTTCTTCATTGTTGGCAAAAGGTATTTTTCTATCATTAATAAGTATATACTTAGGATTAGATTTTAGAGATTTTTGTTCATTAGGTTCATTTTTGAATTTGACATTTTTAATCTCACTTGTTGATGCTTCATTTGAATTATATCCTAAACCGGTTTTATCTCCGGATGTTCTTTGAATACTTATTATTTTACTAAGTGAGTGACTACTATTTTCAAATTTATCAAGTTTCCGAATTTCTTCCCTAAGTATTTCGTTTTCACCTTTAAGCTCTTGAAATGATTTACATTCTTCAAAAATTTCTTTACCTTTTTCAAGTTGATGTATTTTAACTTTTAGTTCTAGTACTTCATTTTACAATTGATTGTTTATGTATATTAGTGATTTGTTTTTGGTCATTACTAGTTGTCCTAATTTGCATAGCCTATTATATTCATTATCTAGATCTTTTTCATCTAATAATAAGCTTTCATCACTAAAATATTCGGTTTCGGAACGTACCTCATTTGATGTATTCGCCATAAGACACTTCTCTTCTTTTGTCGTTTCTTTCTCATCTTCATCACTATCACTCCAAGCGCCTCCAACAAAAGCTCTTTGATTTTGATCTCTTGTCATCATTGGACATTTTCCAATGAGGTGATTTGGATCACCACACTTGAAACATTTCCTTTCAATCTTGTAGTTCTTGTCATCCTTACTCTTTTGAAATGTTTTCTTTTCATCATGCGGTTGTCTTACGAATCTTCCTCGCCTTTTGAAGGATTTCTTGAAATCTCTTACGGCCATGGCGTATTCTTCGTCATCACTTTCGGAAGATGAGCTATCTTCGATACTAGATTCCTTTCTAGCTTTCAAGGCGATTGACTTGCTTTGCTCTCGTTTTTCTTTGACCATTTCGGAATCCTTCTTAATAATAACTTCGTAAACTTTTAGATTTCCAATTAATTCATCAAGTTGCAATGTTGAAAAATTCTTTGATTCTTCAATAGCCGTCACTTTAGCTCGCCATTTTGGATGAAGAGCCCTAAGAAACTTCCTAACAAAATTCTTACTAGAATAATTCTCATCAATTGCTTTTAAACTTGTGATGATAGTGCTAAATCTAGCAAAAGCATTATCAATTGATTCCTCTTCCGGAATCGTGAATTGCTCATATTGTTGAACAAGTAGATCTATCTTATTATCTTTGACTTGACTATTACCTTGGTGAGTTATTAGTAAAGAGTTCCAAATTTCTTTTGCGGTTTCACACATAAAGATCCTTTCGTACTCTTTACGTGGTTGCGCATTATAAATAACCATTTTTGCTTCATTATTTTTAGCAAGTTTTCTTTTTAAATCATCATTTTGTTTTTCAAAAGGTACGATTTCATCTTTCTTTGTTTCGGGGTTATTTTGAATAGGTAAAAAATCACCATTAGTAATAACATGCCAAAGATCTAGATCTTTTGACTTCACACAAGTTTCGAATCGATTTTTCCAATATAAAAATCCATCACTTTCAAATAGTGGCGGTCTTTGCATAGATTGCCCTTCTAAATATTTTTCAGATTCCATAGATCGTTACAAGTTTTAAAATACAATATATTTTAAAGATCTTGCTAGACGTGGCTCCTGATACCAATTGTGGAAAACTAGAAGGGGGGGTTGAATAGTTTTACGTCCTTTTTAAATTTATTACCAAAATATTTTGTAGCTTATTAAAAACTTTCGATTCGATCTCAAGTGAATTCAAGTGACAACCAATATAAGCAATTCTAATCTAATAATGAAAGTATTGAAATGTAATGAAGAAAAGATAGAGTTAGAAAGATCAAACCACAACACGCGAATTTATAGTGGTTCGGCTACAAGGACACCTTCCTTGCCCTACTCCACTCCCCGAGTACCACACTCGAGAGTTTTCTTCACTATGTCAACAAACTCCTTATGGTGGAGAAACCTTACACACATTGGCTTACACGAGTTAACGACACTAAGCTAAATGTCGAGTTCTAATCGTAGCTAGAACCAATCTCACAACTTCTTCAAGGCTTCACACCTTCTTCACACCTTCACAACTTCTTCAAGACTTCACACCTTCTTCACACCTTGTCAACTTCACACCTTATTCTATGCACAACTAATTCACAACTTCTAAACTACTTTACAACACACCTAGTTTCTACAATCAACAAATTCACACAATACTTTTACAAATATCTAACACTACTACAATATGAAACTAGCTATTCACAGCACTACTACAATTAGATGGATGTAGAGGAGTGTTCTTCTTCTTGCACTTGAATGGATGAAGCTTTGGATCACTTGGAAACAAAGACTTATGAATTATATGATCAAAGGATTTTAGATCTAGAAATAGAGGTTGGATCAGAAAGTTTATAGTGCAAAAAGGTGAGAAAAATATGTGAAATGATCCAATATTTATAGGGCCAGAAAATACTGTTCTGGAGCGTGCCGGTCCCCTTAATTATGGGGCGGTCCCCTTAATGATTAAGGGGGCCGCCTAGTAAAATTAAGGGGGTCGCCCTCCTGAATGTTGGAAAAGTTTTTCTGGATAAAATTTGCCCTTTTTGTTTGTAAATTTGAAATCATATCTTTGTAGTTTAATATAGCATTACCAAAAATGATTTACAAATATATATAAAATGTTTATATCATTTTATAAGATGTTATGTCTTAAGACAAAATTTCCTTTGATCATGTAATGCATAAGATGTTTAGTTTATGCATACCTTAAGTGATATTAGATGTAGAGGTAAATATTTGTTACCAAATACTTGTTTACGTCTTAATTTTGACTTAATTTGATTTGAGTTTTTTGATTATCAAAACATAGGTTTATTTAGAGATATTAATAACCTTTTTAAACCTTTTTAAACATTTTTAAACATTCTTTGATTGCTAAAAATGATGAACTCAAAGCTCAACTTCATGAAAAGGGTTTTGCAATTGTGGCATTAAGAAATGATTTAAGAAAATTAACAGGAAACTGTGTGAACACTAAGTTTGCAAAACCATCAATCTTGGGAAAACCACTTTCACAACCTCCTAGGAAACAAAGTGTTGTTAGGCAACCGACTGCGTTTAGATCTGAACGACCAAAATTTTCAAAATTGCGGTTTGCCTCCCAAGTTGATACGAAACAAGTTTTGACAAAACCAGTCACTTCACATAATCTGCCTAAGAAAAATGCCTCTGGGTCTGTTAAAGGTCAACAAGTAGCTACACCTACACCTGACCCTTCTGGGATAAGTTCGAACAGTGTCAATACCGAGAGTTAAAACTCAAATCTCTTATGATATAAATGACTTGTACAAGAACTATAATCTTGAAAAGGCTAGGAAAGGTGCTATACTTCAAAAGGATGGAATCTTAGGTTCACGACCTCATAGGATGCCTTCTAGCTCATTGCAGAACTCAGCCAGTTGCTGCAAACCAAAATCTGTGAGCACTCAACAAACGTATAGGAATTGTCTAGTGTCCTAGAGTAGTTACACATCGATTAAAGCGATTCCCGTTGCAAATCACTCTAAGAAACCTAGACCTTGTTCGGAATCCAATAACCTTGTTTGTTCAACTTGTCTGAAATATGTTGTTAAGGCAAATCATGATAAGTATGCTACAAAATTCCTGAAGGATGTGAATACTTGTGATAAGGTTCTACCATCTAAGACTATAAACTACAACAAGCCCGTAGAATCAAAGAGTTATACTCAGAAACCTGGTAGGAAGATTGATTTAGGACAAAGGTTTTCTCTTAACAAGACTCCCACTTTACATGTGAAACCAAACACTCCCAGAACTTGCCTTAGGTGGATACCGACGGGTAGAATTTTTAAGATTGTTGGTCTTAGATGGATACCTATGAGAAAGATGTTCACTGATTGCAAAGCCAAGGTTGACAGTAGAACCCCAAATGGTATATATGCTGATATCACTAACCCATATAAATGCAAACAAACTCCCAATGTCAGTGCAGGTAGTCTCTACTTAAGTGCAGGTACATCGCTCAATACGATTAAGGAAAGACTCATAGTTTGGCTGCCGAAAAGAGTGATATCTCATCAATCAGGGGTTAAAGAAGCTCAACTTTGATGCATATGATCTATGACGTCTGTTCACATCAGTTCAGGCCTCGCACTTCATCATTATGACGGTTGAACAATTCAGTTCAAGCCTCGTTCTTCAACGACTATAACGTCTGAATACATCAGTCCAGGCCTCGTTCTTCAACGACTATGACGTTTGAGCACATCAGTTCAAGCCTCATTCCTCAATGTCATCATTATGGTGTCTGCTGACAATACTTCAGGCCCCGTTCGTCAAAGAAAAGAAAGGTGTACGATTCAGTGCGCCTTATCTTCGGAAGAAGAGAAATCTTCTTAGTTGTCATCAAGTGGATCTACTCATCTTTGCTTGAACTCATATTGCTCATTCAAAAATGGCAAACTTCGTATGCAATTTTTGAGGGGGAAAAGAGTGAATAAACTACATGATTGAGTGTCTTCTTATTCACATGCTCAATCAAAAATGGCAACCTCGTATGCAATTTTTGAGGGGGAGAAGTGTGAATAAAATACATGATTGATTGTATTCTTATTCACTTGCTCAATCAAAAATGACAAACCTTGCTTGCAATTTTTGAGGGGGAGAAGTGTGAATATACCACATGTTGATTGATGCTTGTAGAATGGTCATACGACTCTCCTCCAACACCTAATGTTCTACTTACTAAGGATGACTGGGAGTTATGGTTGATGAATACTTCCAAGCTTCAACGTATGTTGTTCATCTAGTTCCTGAAGCTCTTGCTCCGGTTCCTGTTGATTCAACTGGTTCACTGATGCGTGGGAATCGCAACAGGCTTTACCTCTCGAGGGATCTCGAGAAGCTTACAACCCCCACCAGGCAGTGTACCTGATCGTTGTAGTATAGTATAGTGACAAGTACCGGGGGATTGATCGTTCAGCTTAGGAATAGTGTCGCTAGGATTAGAAAACCTAAATACTAGTTCTAAAGGTGAGGGATGATTATTTTTGTATTTTATATTTTATGAAAAGCAATTAAAAATCTCGGGTTTGAAGGATTTGGGTGGAATTAGTTGCTAATCAACTAACCTAATACTAAAGATGCAATCAAAATAAAATACTAGAAATGAAAATAAACTAGATTATACTAAAGTTGTGAGCAATAAGTGGAGAAAATGTGTTTACTTAGATTTCACTAATCCCTAGACATCTTTTACACGTTAATTACTTGTTACAATTGCATGGATGACGGATCGTATTCCTTAATACCATTCATGGGGTGGCACACTTAACTCCCCAATTCTATGAGCTCTTATCTCCTCCTATCATGCCCAGCATAACTATAGGGATTGTAAACAGTGGCTCATGCATTAAATACAACCAATAAAGACCTAGTGCACGTCGGTTCATGTTTCTTAAGACGTTCAAGCATGTTACCAATTGGAGATCTGCCAGTTTTCTTAAACCTAACATATAAATCATTCATCCAAGACAAGTATAAACAAGTAATCAACACATAATTAACATCTAGGTTTCATTAGATCCAAGCAAACACAAGATAGATCTAGCCTAGCATGATGGAATTAAGACAAGAACAAGATATAGACAACCAACACATAGACATATTGATTGAATTAAAAGAACACTTATCTCAATTACACATGAAAGGTATCAAGGGCTTGGAACCCTTGAAAAACCTGTAAAATTCGCACCAAAATCGTACTTAGGGTTTCTCCAAAACTTCTCTCTTTTTATGTGAAAATTAGAAAACTATATATAGGAAAAGGGGTCTGACGGCGTCAAGACAAACATTGTGACGCCGTCACCTCGCCGTCAAAACTATTCTCGGACTGCCTTGATCTACATTTGACGCCGTCAAGACTTAATCATTTCCAGGCCGTCATGACTTTTACTCTTGACGCCGTCAAATCTCTACTGGATCGTCATGGAATTTTGCTCTTGACGCCGTCAGGGAATTACTCTTGACGCCGTCACCTACTGTTACTAGCATGGAAAATTAAGACTTTGGCGTTTTCTTCACTTTTATGCTCCAAAAACGTCCGAATTGCTTCTTTTTCAAGATTTCTCTCCCAAAGTACCTAAAATCACAAAAGGAACGATTTAGGGCAATATTTGATCAAATAAATTCGAATTCGGGCTTAAATGACCCCCTAAAAACGAATCATTTTTCGCCTCATCATTCACCTTCCTCAATCTCCATTGATCAAGATGAACTATTTTAGAAGTATTACTCAGATTACTCAAGTAACCCAATCTCCAGTTACTCCTCAAGGTGTTGATGATGACTATCATGATTGTGAAGTTGCACACATGAATAATGATCCATCCTCTTGTTCTATTTCATCACGGATTGTTGTTCCTCCAAATGTGCACTTTGTAAATCAACCACAAGAATATAATGGAACATGTCGATTTTAACGTCAAAACAGCTAAGAATTTGGACATGGAATGTCAAGTAATCACGGAGTTTATTCGGTATCCCTTATTTGAGATTGAAGTTGACTTTCACAAAGGAGTGATCTTATTTTATCTTGAAGTCGGGGTTGGTTGGATGATGACTCTTCGAGATCCTTGCTTGAGCTTTTACCGTTACAATGACAAAGACTTGGGTATCTAGTTATTTTGGTGATTCTTCATTTTATTACCACAAAATAACTATCACTTTAAGGAGTGTCACAACTCACACGAAGTTGTCGGTAGTCAAGAGGTGATGTACTTCTTATACTCGATGGTTGGTTGGTTGAATAGTATAGAGTACTTAGGGATTCGATGTTGTACGAACTCTCTACACCGTTCTTTGTCACACATTAGTGCAAGCTTAAGTCACAAGAACGGGGAATTCTACTTCAGTTTCAAGTTTGGTATATTGGGTTTACTTTATCAGTGGTCACTTCAAATAGCCTACATAAGGGGTGGTAAAGATAGTCAGAGAGAGTTTGTTTGTAGCAGTTGATTCTCACCAGATCCTTTTTAGCAAATTTTTGTTCTTCTAACAAGATTTCAAGATAATGTGCCTTTAATGTGTTGCTGATTCTGAGGTATCAAAACCAGCAAGGGGGAATGAAACATACATCTAAATGCATAATGAGTACATGCGATGAACTTAATACTTCTTCTTTATTGAAGTTATCCCGGGAAGACATATGTCATAACCGCAGAGAATGTCAGTGTATTAACTTGTGGCGTTTGGTGTATCATTCCAACTACATGGGGGAAGTGGTCTTCTTGATACTTGTGGTATGTATTACTTCAGCTTTCAGTGGGAAGAAATTTGAGAAGAATATTGGGAGCGTGAGATGATACTGCTTATTGACATCTTCATATGAGCTGATATGATTTATGGTAAAGTGCTTCTGGTTAATGCTTCATGTACACAATGGTATGATGATTCCGATGAGATCGCAACCATCAGGGGAGAGATTTGTGTACATCAAGGACGCACAACAGGTTCACGTGATCTGGCTTAATCATATATTCCGGAGGTGATATCCGCAGAGATGATCAGTGCTTCAACCTGTTACTTTGGTGTCATCATTTCTTCTTGTGTTGGATACATGCGTACGATATGGATTGAATTGGTACGTGTAAGATAACTGGAAAGCATTTACTGAAATGAAGATGTTGATATCTTATTCCCCCTAATGGACAACTGCGCCGAACCTCAAAGTAATGTGTACATTGGGGACGCACAACAGGGTCATGTGATCAGGCTTCATCATACATTCCGGGATTGATAACCGCAGAGATGATCCGTGGTTCACCCTGTTACTTCAGTGTTATCATTTTCGTCGGGTTTATGAGCTTCATCCAATGAGACTTTTTGCGTCACTTCAACATCTTGGGGGAAGTGGTCTCATGAAGATGATTGTCGGTTTGGAGGGAAGCTACCAAAGCTTCACATTGAGGAGGCAATAATTCTTTCATAAATTTGGTAGGTGTCTAGCGATTAACTCAGTTGTGAGATTCTAGTGATTTGTTAACTACTTGTGTTTGGTGAATTGTTGTGACTTAAGTCGTTTCGATTAGTCTGATTGTAATTTGACGTTGTGAGTTAATCTTTACGACTTGACTTATTACGATCGGATCTATTGTAACTTGACTTGTCGCGACTTGACACTTAATGCTAATTGTCACTTATCCAAGATATCTCTCTAAGTCTAACTCGCATATTACATCTGTCACACCCCCAATTTACCTGTATGGCAGCGGAATGGAATACCTGGGGGTGATTGTCATAGCACCACAGTTACAGTCATATTGAACGACCTAAAGTGTCGTTTGGAAAAATACATCGTTTGATCATTAAAACATTCAGAGTTTACAAAACTTAGGTCCCAAAAGGTATTGCCAATTTAGATAAAACAAATTCAACAAGATCAAACGTATCATAAGTGCAGAAAATATAGTGAGACGCGTCGACTCCGCGACTCCATGAAGGTCCAAATGTATGCAACATGAGCTACCTTAAAAACCTGAGAAATACATTGCGAAAACGGTCAACATAAAGTTGGTGAATAATCATAGGTTTATAAGTTAAATCGTATGTACAATAGCCACAAGTAAAGTAATAGTAAAAGCAATGTGACAATATGTCAAAATGCTACATTGATCTTAAGCTCATGACCCCGAAGCTAGACGTACTAAAATTGGCCCCAAAGGAGTGTTTATCAGACACTCAAATTATTCAGACATGAAATGCATTCGTTTTCCTTATGGAGCAACCCAAACACGAATGGAGGCGTCACCCTCGATAGATCTATCCACTCACTCTCGCTTGGCAATATAATTAACGGTCCATGATAATAAGGGGACTTGAAGTGATAGTACTAACAACTTAAGCAATGTATGAAATTTAATACTTGGGCATGTACAAAAATAATTGTGCAATGTATTCTCCCCCGTGGGATTTAAAATCAAATAAGTAATTAAAACGGGGCTATGAGAACTCACCTGGAGTGATAGTACAAAGATGGCACAACGATGGTAAAGTAATCGGGACAATGAGGCGCGAACACTAGCCGCAACCTAAATGAATAATTGTGATCTAATTTAGATCATGCCGTGATGTAATGAATGCACATGCACATGATACCTATACCACTCGTAACTTGGAATTACTAGTCATTGTCAAAGTAAAATAGTTTCCATACTTAGGAAAATAAGTCCAAATTTAGAAGTATATAATTTGTCGTAATATATAGTATAAAAATGTTAGTGTTATGTTCTTCGTCTCGAAAACCTTAAAATAATATCTAGTAGTCGCGAAATAAACATTGTGTCATACGTACTTCGTTAGTTAAAAATAAACTCCTTGAGTAAGAAATCTAGAAAATATATTATTTAGTACGTAGTTATATTATTTTCTAGTAGTGACTATATATATATATATATAATTTTGACGATTTTAAAACGGGTATAACTTGGTCGTTTTAAGTTCATTTTCCTCGTTCTTTATATTCACGGATTCGTTTTAGTTTGTAGTAATATATTTTCGATAGCTTGGTTCCTCTAGGTTACGTTTAACGTCTCTATTTGCCCGTCGAAAATTTTCAAACAGCATGCAGTTTTCAGAAAAATAGTTTTCGTCGTTAAATTTACAAAAATCATATCTCCTTCGTTATAAGCTCGTTTTAATCCGTTCTTTCGCCAAAAGTTTCGTTTTTAAAAGTATTTTCTAAATCTTTGGTCAAAAATTACCCCTGAGTTCCTGAGTTTCCCACGATTTCAAAATAGGGACAGTAGGTATATGTAATGTTTCAAAAATCATTTCTAAGGTTCCAATCTAGTTCCATCTTCAATCAAACCACTTTCAATCACCACAAAACTAATCTAATCCTACCACACACCTTCTTAGGGTGTCATGGGTTCCTAAACATCACAAACCAAGTAGATCAAAAAAGGATCTAACTATAATCACTTCCTAAGGTTCAAAAGTTAAAAGTTTATAAAATAAAGTGGTATAAATAGCATATGCATGTAGATATAGTATATATATCATATGGATCTTGTATAAACTTGATAAAATTATAAAAATGAGTTTCTTATACTTACTTGAAGGATTAATGAGAATTTGAGGATGAAAACCTAAGTAAACCTTGAGTTTGTATTTCAAAACTCAAAAAGGAGTACAAATTACACTATATATTATACTTGATCTTGAAAAATTATGGTTCCTTGCTTGGATCTTGTTCTTGCCGTGGCTAGGGAGGAAGAAAGGAAGAGAGGACTTTTTACTTGCACTAGTTTAGTATGTGAGAAAAATGAGATGAAAATATCTAGTTTTATGTTATGTATTATGTATTTAGACAACAAGTACAAGTGTTTTAATGAAAGTTAGTAGTTTTTCTTGGTGTGTAAGAGTTTGGGGATGGGGTGGCCGGATTTGGAGTGGGGAGGAAGGAAATGGGAAGACTTTTGGTATAAAATATGTGTAATATGGTGTTATTTTATTAGTTTTAGTGTATACTGGGTACCGAGTTAGCTAGAAATAAATTTTAACGGAGTTAACCGGGACATAATAAAGTCGTAAAAATTGTAAAAATATGTTGGGTATAAATATTGAGTGCTTGGTTAATCGTCGTTTAATTTCTATGAAAACTGTCGAAATTAAATTAGGCGTACGATACGAAATAAATAAATTTCCAAAATACCGGGTAAATTAATATTATAATTTTTATATTATTAAAATGAATATAAAAAAATATATTAGGATCATAGTCGGGTGTGTCGGACGTGTTAGTCACATTATTGATCGTTTGTTAACGTTTATTTAGAAATAATTATGCGTAAAAGTTAATTATACCAAAAGTACTAATTTAAATATCCTACGAGTGGAATAGTATGCAAGTGACATAATGATGATATGCAAACTATTTCTAGTCCGTATGAGAAGTCCCAAATGATAAAGCATAAATTCGCTCCTGAACCAATACGGTTACACGAATTTGAATACTCGTAAACTAAATTTACGATGACATGAGTAATGCACGTGAATAGTGGTTTTCTCTAGGAAATGAATAGTGTCAAGTGAATAGTAAAATTTCTGAATGTTTCTCGAAATGTCAAATTGACCTCAAAAATGATGAATAGTGATCGATGAATAGTAAATGGTGAATAGTAACTTGTGAATAGTAAATTGTCGAGGGTTGGAAAATGACCGGAAATTACGAGTTGTGACAGTCTTCCCCTCTAACAGGAACTTCGTCCCGAAGTTCAGTTTGTGTTGGTCTCTGGAGTGGTATTGGTGAAAAGATGATAATAATTGAGAATTTCAGCGAACTTCCACGATAGGAATTCGACTCTGCTTCAACTGTTCGACCTAACAGTCCATGATTTCTAGTGGTTCTCTTACAAGGTTTAGGTTTGTCATTGGGTTGGATTCCTTCCAATGGAATCATAAGTGACTAATCTGAAAGTCATTTCCTGGGGTTTGAATAGGTGAAACATAGTTGTGTAATCCGGCTGTTCTCTAACAAGGCTCAAGTCTGATGGCCACTAGGCCTACTCTGTCTTAAATATTACGTGGTCCAGTGTATATCAGGTTTAACTTTCCAAATTTTTCCGAATAATATCATGCCTTTCCTAAGCAGAACTTTCAACATGATCTGGCTACCAATTTGAAGTTTTAATGGTTTACAACTTATAGAATTTGTAATTGATTCTTGACTTGTAGGAAATTTCCGGTTACTTCATGAATGCCTACTGGACTAGTGAGTTTGGCTTTTTCCGAGTTTGGTTCGTCAATAGATGATCAGTGCTTCTTCAGGTTTATAATGTAATATGGGTAATATATGTTGCTGAACTCTGCCAGAACTCAAATCTTATATGTCAGCTGGTCGATTCTAAAATGAATCTTAAATGGTCCAATATACTAAAGGTTCAATCTCTCGTGTTATCAAAATTGTATCATGCCTCTCCAAGGCGAAGCTTTCAACTTAGTTCGTTTCCTCACGTGAATCTAGTTGGTTTGCTGTTCAAGGATACCCAATCCGTATGATGTGCGTCATGTACCAACCTATCCTCTATCAGTTTCTCGTTTCTTGTAACGGGTTCTTGACTTGTGAAATTTCCTTTGTTGTTTCATAATTTAGTCCTAGACCGGTGAATTTAACTTTCCAATTTCGGTCTGTAAATGGGTAATTGGTACTTCGACCATAAAGTGCCTCTGATGGTGTAGTCTCTACGCTCGTGCGATAACTATCGTTGCAAACGAATCTGATTTATGATAAAAGGTTAGTCCAACCATTTCTAGAGTCAATCACTTATGCTCTGAGCATAACTTTCCTATGTTTGAATTGTTCTCTCATTCTGACCATCGGTCTGAGGATAGTAGGCGGTGTTTACGTCTAAATAGGGTTCTGAAGGTAATCTTAAAATGATTGCTAGAAGTCCAAGGTGATTCGATTACCTTTATCAGGAATAATTGAATTGGTACAATAAATCTTGTGACTAATTCCACAACGTTACGTCTTTCGAACACGGCGTTATACGAAGAAGATAGAATATGGGTAACAATGTTTGATTCTTTGTGTTTTGGTCTAATGGATTGCTAAGACATGTGTCATTCTTTGCCTACTGTGCTTGGTCTCCATTACTGACGTTTGTAATCGTTCTATGGTGTTCCTCCTAATTTCCTTCATCACATATTCCAATATTCCTTATTGTCAAGTCACAAAGCCCTAAATGCATAAGCGATGTAGCATGGTGATTGGTTTTCAAAATTTATCTCGCGATTATTCAGGAGCCTCGAGTGCTTTGGTGGTGAAAGTTTAAGAGATGTTGACTACTGATTTCTACAACGAGCTGAACGATACTATCATTCTGGTACTCATATCAACATCTTCTTAAACTGATTAGTATCCTTTGTACATATCTTATACAAATACGTAAATAGAGAAATATAAAACCTATAAAAACCATAAAAATCTGAAAAGTTATAAAAAAATCCAAAAATACTCTTCTTACGACATGTCTCTTGTGTAATCAATATTATGTACGTTTCTAGAAATGTCATTCAATAATGACACGGAATCATACATATGCTTGAGCAAGAGTTTTTCGGTTTCAAATAAAGTTGTTTTTCTCTAAAACATGTCATCTCTCAAAATATTCTTCAAAAATTAATGGCTAGTAGTCATTTCAGGCTGCAACCCGGACTTCAAAAATATGGTTTGCTATTACTTCAGATAGCAACCCGTTTTTCAAAATGGGAAAAACACGTCGCCAAAAAGACGGTTGTTCCTTTTACCGGGTGAAGTTCACCTGGGCATGGATTACTTTATATCCATGTTTCCTCGATCTAATGTAGGCTTCAGTGCATTATTTCTTGATAAAGAAGAGAAATCTTCTTTTTATCGCCAAATATTCTCCCTTCTATGATTTTTCCGGAAAATATTTGTGCAAAACTTGGTGGTACCATGATATTTTGACTGAAAATCAAATTGAATCTAAATCTTTGATAAAAATTTTCACTCAATCAATAACATAACATATTTATGTTTTAAACATCCGTCATTGATTGAGGGGGAGAATGATTTTCTCAAAATTTTATGTATTATCAAAACTCCCCACTTTGTACAAAAGCAACTAAACGATTGGTGATGGTTATGTGTCAGAGTGAGTACATTTTAAAAGAGTTCTCGTTAAAACTTTGCATCTTTTGTCAACTCGTCAAATCTGACACATAACAACTTCCCTCACAGATAGAGGGGGAGCAAGAAAAAGTTCCTTTTTATCAGACAATATTAAAATTGACCGCATTTCTCTCCCAAAAGTTTTCTAACTTATTTAAATCAATTGAGATCAAAAATCTCGAAAGATTTGAAATTTTTGATCGGGGGAGAGAATGTGACTTAAATAAGAAATCTGATAATCAAATGAGATATTTTGACTCAATAATAGGCTCCCACATATGTGCTAAACACTTTCATATATCGATGCACATATTGAGGGGGAGCAAAGGCGTTTGTGGAAGTTATACCAAAGACCGACCATTTATCTTTATGCACGGAGTTATAAGGTTGGTTAAGGATAGGTATGAGTTCCCATGATCCACCAGAACCAGAAGGATCTTCCCAGGGACAATCCTCTAGATAGATTAGAAGTCTTTAGGAATGATTGAAAAAAGGAGTAAAGTGAGAAAGGGAAGAGTGCGGACTGAGATAGAGCTAGGACTGGAACAAACCCAACAAGGTTCTAGTGGTGAAGTCTCGGTAAGCACTGAAGGGGTTGAAGAATGAAAAAGAAACGAAATGAGAAAGGGTGAAAAGAAATATCCCTCCATATATTCAACCTTAGGGCAGAAACCGGGTTCAATTCATAATCTACTGGCGGTTACTAAGGTAACACCGGTATTGAAGACAAGACGTCATGGACCCAGTGACACACTGCACTAAACTTCCCAACCACTCAAGTTCTCTTAAAAGATCTTGTTTCATTCTCACGAGGAACCCTGTGCAATGTATCGACCGCTCATTGCGAGCCATGTTGATACCTAAAACAGGAGACACATCCCCAGTCTCCAGGAGCGGAACAAAACGCACTATTGAGTCTAGAGCCATGAGATCATCCATAAATCTCAATAGGACACATTCCAAATATGCTTATTGTTTCACACAATGTGAAAAATAAGATAAAATATTTAGAGTCCTACGCATTATCCTTGTGGTATTGCCAGAACATCCGAGTGATATGTAAATATTCACAATGAGGATGGAAATCCTTCTAGAGCGAACATCACTCAAGCTCGTGGTAGGTGACATGTGAGATCCACCTTGGATCAATGATCAAGTGACAAATGGAAAGCAACAATGGTGCGATTCATAATTGAATCAAACTTGTTCCAGGAAATGGATTGACGGATACTTTTGCTAAAACCTTTCAATGTGCTCACTAACTAATTTTTCGAGCACATTGATTGTGTAATATCTTTCAAACAAAAGTATTTTTGATGGAAATGTGATTCAAAGTATAAAACTCTCGTTGTGTCTCAAAAATGTTTATCATAGGACACGCGAGTGATTTCTATAAATCTATTTCTCATCAATCCGTGAATATTTATTCACCGATTCACTCTATCGTGCTGTCTGCTTTGAGACGTTCCGGTATGAGAACATGCTAAGTATGAAGATTTCAAAGTGGATTCTTTGGAAAATTCATTACTACAAGCTGGAAATTCCTGTCAAGGAGAGTCTTCTTTAAAAGAGACTCTACATGATCACAGGTCGGTTTTCACAAAACCGGAGGGTAGTCTGTCCTCGCAGAACGAATGACAAAGCCATGTTCGTTCTCTATCTTTATTGCTAACTGTTTTATTTTAGGGACACATATAAAGATGGCGTTGATGGCTCCAGTTTCCAGCTGAATCGGGTCAATCCATACCTCATGCTCACACATCCTCCACACTATCAATGACGATGAGAGACTTGCTACAACAAATGTTGAAAAATTCTCCTGATCCACAACTCTAATGTAAAGTCTCCTGATCCAGAAGGGTGTAAGCATGATGGTCCTAAAGTCACTACGTCACATAAAGGCGATACTACTATGGATGAGCTTGGAGATTTACTATGGCTGATGATCTCAAAGAAGCTCAAAGATCACATATCACAAAGGAATTCTAATCACAAGTTCGATTGCTTGAAGTACAAAGGGTGTAGAAAAGTGAAGAATCAGATCCTACGAGCTACAATGACTTATGAATGCTTAAAGATCAAAGAGCTTAATTTCCAAGGTGACCTCGCTTAGTGGGAGATTGTTAGGAATACAATTATTCCTATAGAAGACTCAGTCACCTAATTGATGTAATAGCATTTAAGTTAGCTCGTAGTTAGTTAGTTTAGTTATTAGTTAGAATTAGTTTAAGTAACATCGTGGAAGAAGGATGGGTCTTTACCCACTGTATGCCTGATCCACAGCCCGGGTGTGGGCGTTTTTATCTTTTTTGTAGGAAACTATATATATACCCCTCTCCACATGTGGAGAGGGTTGGTGCTTTCACTTCTCTTAATCTAATATTACATTTTCTCTCATCTTTTTCTCTCTCTAGAAACACCCAACTCACTTTCTCTCTCTAAACTCTCTTCTTATTCATCTTTCTTGAATCAATCCAACCACTAAACCATACATGTTACAATTATGAATATAATACACAGGACTTCGTTGAAGTAAGGGAATAACATCGCTACCGACATGGTGAATATCACATAGGTTGTTCTAACACATAACCTAAGAGGATTCACTCAAAACTCAGGCAATAATGACACCTTTAAATTCTGAATATCCCTCAACAATAGGCTTTCTGGGATCTTTTCTGCATACCATCTTTCCACAATTGCATACAATGTTTGACTATATATCTGATACCCTTCAACCAAGTGTAGTACGATACACGCGTTACCAAAGTCAACAAGCCAATACGGTTCATAAAATCTAAACCCAGTCAAAAGATTCCCAGGAGTTGAATCTCCAAAGGCGGCATAACCGGAACCACCACATAAGAGGTAAAAAGAAGCAGTTATTATGACCGCAATAGTCGAAGTTTTCTTCATCGTCGTTTTTTGAGACGAGGGTGTTTTTAAAGTACTCTACAAACCACAAACATTAGAACATTGATTAGATAAAATAATTTGGGGTTAGACATACAATATTTTGTAGCGGGTTGGATGCAGATGTCATACCTGTATTTCAAGAAGGATTAACGAAAAGTTCATCGCAAATGTAATATCTCCAATAGCTTGAGCAACCAGCCATACATTTTGTATCGAAGTAGTAGTTGTGATTCCATTTATGCTACCTTCAATCTTCCCTTGTTCTGCAATCCCATATAAAATACAGTTATATTGTTTTGGTTCAACAAGATCAGATATTAAGATGTTGAAATTCTCGATCCATACCTATTACTTGGCCTAGTCCAAGTCCAATACCGATAAGAGAATAAGTGAATGACATGATTGCAGCAATAATTGAAAGCCATTTTGTATGAAAAATATTGGGTATTTGAGAAGCAAATATCTGTAGAATTCCAAACATAAGCATATAATATTTATCCTCGTATTCACAAGCAGCCTCATGCCCCTTTTCATGGTAACAATTTGATTGCCTAATTGCTCTATCACAAAGTAAAACAGTTCAAAGGTGTCAATGTTTTAATCAAGATAAAATCATGTAAATTTAGTTTTATAAAGAAAATTGAAAGTAAAGTTGGAATACCTTATGCAGGTCGCAGATGTGATAACATACACAACTCCGGTTTTGAATATACTGAAATATACCAAGCATCCACATGCTATTCCATTCTTATATCCTGCAATCAAAATTACCAAAGAAGATATAAACAAAGTGGAAGTGGATACTTATAAGCCTCAAGTTAAATAATAGGCCATAATGCCAAAAATGTAACATATGTTCCTTTTTGTCCTGAAATATGTAACATACTTAACATTTATTACAATTTTATATAACTTGTGACCTAAATAATAGCACCTCACAATACTCCATGTAAATTTTACTTTTACTTATCAGGTGTACAAGGACCGCAACGTTGTTGCTCAACTTGTGAGGAGAGCTGAAAGAGCTGGGTTCAAAGCCATAGGTCTCAAAGCTCAATCACGACTAGAAGTTTATAACACTAATTTAAGAGTTTTTGTATGTAAATTTTTAAACTGATTATGCAACAACAACAACAACAACAACAAGCTTCTCTTTCCTTCCCCACTTTAACCTAGAGGAAGATAAAATGTAGTCAATATCTGAGAGCCATACGTAACACAATACTAGTTATAAAGTGAAACTAGAATGTGACTTCTACATGGAAAGTTTGTATGGTCAATTTTCCATTTCATTGGGCAACTAATCTCTTCTTTTGATATTGAGGATCCTCTGTACTCAATGCTGCCTGGAAGCAACAAAAATGAGAGAAAGTACAAGCAGAAGCAAAGATTCTTTAAATAGTATAAATTGTTGACCATATAGGAAGTTAATATTTACCTCAACCACCAAAGCGGTCAAAAGAGTTATCTTCATCAACAAAACCATAATGGACTAGTAATTTTGAATTAGGTTGGGGCCCACACCTAAAGAAAAGCATTTGTATATTAAAGACAGCAACATGCATTAACATTCTATATACATGAGGATGCTAAGCAAAGCTAGTCATGTCACCCAGGATAGCTATTATATTTATGTTTTGTGCCTAGACATTATCTAACTATTTCACTGCATATATGCAAATGCCCCTCTTTAATGTTTTTGCATAGCGTATTGATCCTTAGCATATTAACAAAAAACCATATAACATCCTGAATTTACACCATGTGGGGTAGTTCAAAAGGCAGCAGATATCATACCATACTACGATAGATTGTCCAGCTATGTATGGGCGATCAACAACCAATTAGACAGCTCCATCTACACCAGTTAACATCGCCCTGCAGTTGCTTCTATAGGTCAACAAAGGAGGTCCAAGAGGAACCAAGGCAAACCTTCGTGCCAAACTCACATTCTGAAATTTGAGTATTCCATGAATTATTAAAGGTACAAAGATAGAGAAATTGAAAAGTATAGAAGGACAATCTATCGAAAACTCTCATGATCAGACTTCTTAATTTCAAATAAAGATATGTTTACGTATATTTAATTTTATGTGTTTGAAAATGTAAATTGACTATTCTTGTCCTGATATAACAGCTTACCTCAGCAAGACAATACTATCTTTTAAACCCATAAACTGGTCGCAAAAAGTTACATGTAATTGTTGGATGATTATCCGCATCAGATACTCGAATAGATAAATAGAACTGTCACTATTCTTAAATACTACTACCAGTACTAAGTGAATACTACTACCAGTACTAACTATATACAGCTAAACAATTGAAAACATTTCAAATTTCAAAACAAAAAACAACAAATCTAAGCAACTAAAAAGGTAAAGACTTTATACATCAAAAGGGGCTACATTTTGCACTAATCAAAGAACCAAGAAAACACACTCAAAGAGAGTTGATATGAACTCACCTAGTTGCATATTTGTGTCTGAAAATGTGAAAAAGCTTCAAGATTTGCGAATCCCAAATGAAGTTATTTAGTATTCTCAAGCAATAAATCGATCATAAACATTAATTCCTCAAAACGTGACTAAACCACACCTCTCGTGAAGGCGAAACACCACGAATAAGCCTCATAACCGCATACCTAACACTCGGCGCACAATTATTCAACCCATCATCCTTCTCCGCTTCCAGCTTCAACCCACCACCGTCAACTTCTTCCTTCCTATCCATCAAATCATACGCCTTTGAAAAGTCGCGACAGATGTATTGATTTGGTGGTGGTGGTGTTGTTGTTGTTGGCGGCGGTGGTAGTGGTGAAGGTGGTGGTGGCGTTAATTGAATCACAACTGGTTGTGGTTCTGCGGGTGGAAACGGAAATGAAGGGAAAAATGATGGCGGTGGTGATGTCAAGGGCTGAGGAATCAATGTATGGTGTTACCTGGGTTGAATATGGATGGAATATGTGTGTGTTAATCGTGTTTGTAAAATAAGAGAAAAAGAAAGGGTATTTTAGTAAGTTCACAACCAGTAAACTAACCATGGTTAGCCAAATAGTGATGAAAAGGAATAACCATGCCAAAAATGACAAGTTCAGGGACGAAAATGAAAAAAAAAAAAAAAAAGTTTAAGGACGATTCATGCAAATCTTGACAAGTTTAGGGACCAACAGTGAAATTTTGTCTTTGTTTTTTAAGGTCCTTCCTTTGTATACATTGTTGGAATTATTATATCATGACATTCATATAAAATAAACCAAGTACATCAAGTGCGCAAAGCGGAAGCAATTATAACAAGATCAAATAACATGTAATTAATTAATCAATATTTAAATAGTAAACATACCTTTGTGATTCTAGCCCGAACAAGAATCAAATTGCAATCTTCAATCAAGATCCCTAATTAGGGTTTATGTGGATTACAAGAATTACCCCTTACCTCTTTTGTAATTCAATCCAAGAATCAGACAATAGTGTGTTTGATTCACGTTCTTGTACACACGTACTAATTCAAGAAAAAGTTTATGCAAGTAAATTAAACACAAAACTTTGTTGATCTATAAAAATCGAATCCCTTAAGGGATTGTTTGTATGGATCGACTTTGGAACAAAGAAGAGGAGAGAAAACACCAAGATGTGTGTGTACAAGTTATGAGAAAACAATGCATCTTGGGTTTGCTTATATACTAATTGAAACTTGGAGCTCAAGGCACAAAGGAGGTGGGATACCCCCTATGGCCGATCGGTTTGGAGTCCCCCCAAGGGATTTCGGAACCTTCCCTTGTTTCCAAATTTTCATTAGTATTACTTTCCTAATTTCGTCAATAGGTCATTAGTCAATTTTCATTAAATACTAATTACTATTACTAGTTTTTTGTTTATTAATAATTACTTATAACATTTATAAATAATTATTTCTTTTTCTCTTCATACGTATTGTGTGCAATCCCGTGATCTCGAGTTCGATCCTAACACACGACTATTAATATAATGTCTATAAAACCAACAGGTCCCACTTAGACATATCATAATAGTGTGATCACATCGGTTAGCGTCTTGCAACACGCCGATGCCTCTAGTACAACTCGAGTAAGGCTCCTGGAAAACCTTTTAATGATTTCTCATTATTATTATCCCTTTGTTTCTAATACTGTGTTAAATAAGGATATGGATCTAGGTCATTCCTTAATTAACCATTCTGCTTCTCGTTGTTAGAAATTGACAAGATTACCAAATCTTCTGAACCTTTCAGGAAAGACCTTGGGCGTGGCCACGCAAACACCTTGACAACCCTACGAGGGGCCCAGCAGTATTAAACTCCAAAAATTAATTTGAAGGAA
Source organism: Artemisia argyi (assembly GCA_030686995.1). Taxonomy (NCBI): domain Eukaryota; kingdom Viridiplantae; phylum Streptophyta; class Magnoliopsida; order Asterales; family Asteraceae; genus Artemisia; species Artemisia argyi. The sequence goes on along the minus strand of CM060709.1, from coordinate 256,687,500 downwards.
CAAATTCTTTATTGATTACAAGCAAAACACACAAACTTTGTAACACTTCCGAAAACAACCCTTATGACTACCAGTTACGTATAGCGTTAAGTTGTTCCACAAAAATGTACCACATTCATGACCGTTATCTTGTATCTCAAGTCTAAGGATAACTTCTTATGATTTACTTAATGACAAGATCCATAAAGTAACATCATATAGTTGGGATAAGCCCTATATTCAGTATTATCGAATATCGTCTGAAATGGCATGACTACACATCAATATACTTTGAGTATATTATACCAACTTTCAGATTTGTCTTAATTTAATAGTATTCCTATATTATTAACTGACAACGGATAATTTAGAATAACTCTTATTCATGGATTTAAACATGCAAAAATAGGATAACAATAATTAACAATAGAAATAAACATACCAACATCCTTTATTTCATTAAAATAATAATTGTTTACAATATCCTTTATCCAAATACTAATCACAGTTATGCATGAAACTACTAGCTAATTTAAGCCCAATTCCATTGGCCAATTCATTAAGCTTCTCTTTCGCCAAAGCCTTAGTGAATGGATCAGCTAAGTTATCATCTGTGTGAACTTTCAGCAGATTTATTTCACCTTCGTTAACCTTTTCACGAACAAAGTGATACTTCCGTAGAAAATGTCTGGTGCCTCTCATGACTCCAGGTTCATTAGCAAATATGATTTCAGCAGAATTGTCACAATACATATTAATAGGTAATTCAATTGAAGGCATAACACCAAGCCCTGAAACAAATTTCCTAATCCAAACAGCCTCCATAGCAGCTTCTGAAGCAACAATGTATTCAGATTCTGTTGCAGACATCGCAATTGTACTCTGCTTCTTGCTCCTCCGGTCTACTGCTCCTCCATTAATAACAAATACATAACTCGTCTGAGACTTCGAATCATCTTTATTACTTTGAAAGGATGCATCGCAGAAACTTGTAACACAAAGTTCTGCAGCTGGATCTCCACCATATACCAAAAATATATCTTTTATATTTCTCAAATAGTTAAGAATATGCTTAACAGCAATCCAATGTTTTTCACCTGGATTCTGTTGGAATTGACTGGTAATATTTTGAGCAAACGCCACAGCTGGCCTTGTGCATTTTACCGCATACATAATAGATCCTACAGCTGAAGCATAAGGAACTTTACTCATGCGAGCCACCTCAGCAGGTGTTGAAGCACAAAACTCATCACATAAGCCATGTTTTACTTCCATCGGCAAATATCCTTTCTTGGAATTTTGCATATTGAATCTTTTCAATATTTTGTCAATGTAAGCACTTTGACTTAATCCAATTAACTATCTCTATAGATTTTGATTCCCAGAATGTATGCAGCTTCTCTTAAATCTTTCATAGAAAAACTCTTTCCAAGATATGCCTTAATCTTTTGCAAACTCGGAATGTCTTTTCCCATGATCAATATGTCATCAACATAAAAAATTAAGAAAATTACATTATCACTCCCACTAGCTTTGTGATACACACATGGCTCATCAAGATTCTGAGTAAATCCAAACTTTTTGATTTCTGTATCAAATCACTTGTTCCATTGTCGTGATGCTTGCTTCAATCCATAAATAGACCTTTTAAGTTTGCATACACGATTTGGAAACTCTGGATTTTCAAACCCTTCTGGTTGTGCCATATAGATGTCTTCATCTAGATGACCATTTAAGAAAGCGGTTTTTACATCCATTTGCCATATCTCATAGTCATAGTACGCTGCTATAGCTATGAGAATCCTTATAGCTCTTATGTCTGCTACAGGAGAAAAAGTCTCCTCGTAATCAATTCCAAAAGTTTGAGTAAAACCTTTAGCAACTAGACGAGCCTTATAAGTGTGTGCATTTCCATCCATGTCAGTCTTAATCTTGTAGAGCCACTTACTCCCGACTACCTTGGCACCAGGAGGGAGGTCTACTTCTTCCCATACTTCATTATCATGCATGGATTGTATTTCCCCATTCATAGCAGCTTTCCATTTAACCTTTTCAGGACTATTAATGGCAGCTCTATAACTAGTAGGTTCATTAAGATCCCCTAGTAAATGCTCATCAACCTCTACATTAAGACATAGATGGTCAGGAGCTTTCACAAATCTTGAAGATCTGCGAATGGGAACTACTTCAACTTCCGGTGGAGGACCCAGACTTTCCGGTTCTACAGGAAGTGTGCTAGTGTTTTCTGAAGGTAATGCATTATCTAGATCATATTCTAGATCATATACTCTCCCACTGACTTCTTGAGTTACAAAATCACTTTCAAGAAAGTCACCATATCTAGCAACAAACACTTTGTTCTCAGGTGGGTAGTAAAAGTAGTAACCCATTGTTTCCTTTGGGTATCCTACAAAAATGCACTTTACAGATCTTTGTTAGAGTTTATCTTGTGAGTCATGTTTAACATACGCCTCACAACCCCAGACCTTTAAATAAGACAATTTTGGAGCTTTTCCAGTCCACATCTAATATGGTGTCTTATCAACCTTCTTTGTGGGAACCATAATCAAAATACGAATAGCTGATTCAAGAGCATAATCCCAAAAGGACAAAGGAAGATTAGTAAGATTATACATAGATCGAACCATGTCCAAAAATGTACGATTCCTTCTCTCAGATACACCATTTTGTTGTGGAGTATATGGAGATGTGAGATTCTGTACAATTCCATTCTCAGTTAAGAAATCTTTAAAATCTTGACTAAGGTATTCACCACCTCGATCAGAACGAAGAGCTTTAATCTTATTTCCTAATTGCAATTCCACTTCCGCTTTGAAAACTTTAAATGTTTCAAACACCTCATGTTTATGCTTAAGTAAATAAACATAACCATAACGGCTAAAATCATCTGTAAAAGTTAAGAAGTAAACAACACCTCTCCTTGACATATGTCTAAGTGGTCCACATACATCAGTATGTATCAAACCAAGTAGATCTGAAGCTCTTTCCATATTGTTATGAAAAGGTTTCTTCGTCATCTTCCCAGAAATACAAGACTCACACTTATCAAATGACTCATCATTGATATTCTTCAAAAGCCCTTCTCTTTGAAGCTTTTGCATGCGAGTCTTGCCTATATGGGCAAGTCTATAGTGCCAAAGATAAGAAGAATTCAAGTCATACTTCATTCTCTTACTAATGTTGTACATCGAATTATTATTATTGTTGTTGGACATACAATCATTCATTTCAATTTCAAACACACCATTCACAGCAACCGCATTAACATAACATACACCATTTAAAGAAACAGAAATTTTATTGCCATCAATAGTATGAGTAAAACCAAGATCCAACAAACATGAAAAGGAAACAACACATCTAATTATAGAAGGTGCATAATGACAATTGTTTAAAACAAGTACTAAACCCAAAGGTAAAACTAAATTAAACACTCCTATGGCTTCAACTGCTGCTTGTGCTCCATTGCCCACATGCAGAAATTGCTCCCCATAAGCTAGTCTCCTTTCCTCTCTAAACCCCTGAAGTGTATTACAAATATTAATACCACATCCAGTATCATATACCCAGGAATTTAATTTATGAGATAAAGTAAATAATTCAATGACAAATAAGTTACCTGAAGTACTGGCGCCCATGTGCCCAGTCTTCTTAACCTTATTGTTTCGCAAGTCATCGAGATAAAGAGGACAATTCCTCTTCCAGTGACCCATCACCTTGCAGTAATGGCATCCTTGATCCTTCTTTGGATTATTCTTCATAGGAGGGTTCTTCTTAGGTTGATAAGCCATAACTTGCTTATTCTTATCAGCCTTCTTCTTTCCCTTACCCTTCTTCTTGTTCGCATTTGACTTGTTAATTCTACCCCCTTGAATAGCAAGTACTTGGGGTGTAGGAGCCTTTTGTGGTAAACCTTTCTCATAATCAATGAGTAGTGCGTGCAATTCACTTACTGTCTTCCCCAAGCAATGCATATTGAAGTTCCTCACAAAACCACTAAATTCCTTGTTAAGGGATCTATTGATTAAGTTCACAACCATATCATTGTCATAGGGTTTCTTAAGTGTTTGTAGTTGATCCATGTAACTTTTCATTTTCAACACATGAGCACTCACAGATTCACCATCACCCTGCTTACAACCATGTAGAGCCTCCATCAAATCGTAAATCTCTACATTTGATGGTTTCTCATATAGTTTCTTGAGTTCATCAATCATGTTCATGGGGAAATACTCTTCAAACTGCCTTTGAAGAGATGGTGACATTGCCCCTAACATCATTGCGGCCACATCAATATGTTCCTTACAAACAATATTCCATTCAGCCTTGGCAGCCTCAGTAGCTTCAGGACCTTCAGGTTCAGCAGGACAAGGCGTTTTCAAGATTTCAAGTTGACCAGTCACTCGCAGGACAATCCTGAGTGCACGAAACCAATCATTGAAATTTTCTGAGCCAATCAATTTTTCTCGTTCAAAGTAAGTTTTGAACACAGAACGAAAGTTGGTGTTATCAGCTTAAGCCATTTCTACAGATAAAGAAAGTTCAAAACATTAGTATTTTTGATAATACAATTTTTCAAGAAAATTAAAATACCCAAGGAAATCATATCCATAGAATAATCTTGAAAACTAGGATCCTCCATAAACATAGTTTCATCACATCAGTTGATCTGCTAGTAATGAAAGTATAATATGAGGTAACTTGTCGTACAAGTAATTGGCATAACATTTGTCCAATTCCTAGATTTATGGGATTTACAATCACAAAACATTTGTATTGTAAGCATGTTTAATCCCCATCTTAATGCCTTGAGTCCAAGATCTCACTTACTACTCAATTTAAGTCGTCTAACTTAAAAACTGTAAAATTCACAAATCCATCACATCAGTTGATCTGCTAGCAATGAATTCATGAAATTTACCTCTCCATTGCAATCTCGCCAAGTTCTCACATGACGTAAATTACAACTTCAAGTGTTCTCAATTAGATGGCATTTGACTTAATTTTATAAGGGTATTAATTTTGATGTGCTCAAAATAATGTATGAAGAAACATGCATACAACTTCATAACATTGGTTTTAAAAAACATTTTTATTACCAATTTGCTAAGAGTAAAATAACAAAATTTTGATTGAGGTATCGGGTTCACCAATTAAAGAATTACCAACAATTATCGTCCACTATATCGTACTTTTGCATAAGCCCTAAGGCTTAAAGTTTCGGATAATCATTGTGGAATTTGGTGAATTCACCCTTAAGATGACCATGTACGTAATATAGTGATATAGGTAAGTCTAGGGTCAGCAACCAGGCAGTTGTAGAGAACCGGTAGGTGCATGAGCTTTAAAAACCCCTCCGCATGAGCTTTAAAAACCCCTCTCTACAAGTACGTTGGATGGCAACCTTCGGTCCGCCTTTCGCACACTATGTACAAAAACACTTTGAAATTTACTCTTAAAAACCAAAACAATTTCGCCATTTATTTAGTCCGTATTATTTTTCTATTCAAAAAATTACCCTTTTCGTTTATAAACATGTCTAACATAATAATAAACAAAAACAAGTAATATAAAATAAAAAATAAAACAACTAAATAAACATATATACATAATCATAACAATTAAATATGTATAAAACATGTAGCCACATGCAAATCTTATTCAATAGTCCTATTAATAATCAAATCTAGGTGTATTACGTATCTATTCAATTAAGGCTTTCTTCTTCTAGGAAAAAGAGCCACATACATCGATAAATCGATTGCGTAAGCCAAAACCAAATAAATACCACATAGCACATTATTGATTACTTAATATTGGAGTCTTCCCCAATTCGACATCTATTAATAAATTTACATGTTTCGATATAACTTAATCATTAATTTATACATCCAATTTAGACCATTTAAATTATCACACAATATAAAATCCATGCAAAATATGCACTTTTTCATGGATTTGGCTTAACAATTAACATATTGCACCAAGATCGTTTACTAAAACGCATAACAAATTACATGACATCCTAGGGTTTCTAATCATATTAAAAATTTAAAAACCAAAAAAAAACTCTAAAACCCTTTTAAGGTCAATCGACCCATAAAAAAATTAGGGTTAGGAATCTAACAAAAAACCCTTAAAACATGTAACTAAACGAATCAAGATCCAATTTTTATGCGTTTCGATAATTAATTACACATTATAATGGCTCTAGATGCCACTGTTGGAATTATGATATCATGACATTCATATAAAATAAACCAAGTACATCAAGTGCGCAAAGCGGAAGCAATTATAACAAGATCAAATAACATGTAATTAATTAATCAATATTTAAAAAGTAAACATACATTTGTGATTCTAGCCCGAACAAGAATCAAATTGCAATCTTCAATCAAGAACCCTAATTAGGGTTTATGTGGATTACAAGAATTACCCCTTACCTCTTTTGTAATTCAATCCAAAAATCAAACAATAGTGTGTTTGATTCACGTTCTTGTACACACGTACTAATTCAAGAAAAAGTTTATGCAAGTAAATTAAACACAAAACTTTGTTGATCTATGAAAATCGAATCCCTTAAGGGATTGTTTGTATGGATCGACTTTGGAACAAAGAAGAGGAGAGAAAACACCAAGATGTGTGTGTACAAGTTATGAGAAAATAATGCATCTTGGGTTTGCTTATATACTAATTGAAACTTGGAGCTCAAGGCACAAAGGAGGTGGGATACCCCCTATGGCCGATCGGTTTGGTGTCCCCCCAAGGGATTCCGGAACCTTCCCTTGTTTCCAAATTTTCATTAGTATTACTTTCCTAATCTTCGTCAATAGGTCATTAGTCAATTTCCATTAAATACTAATTACTATTACTAGTTTTGTGTTTATTAATAATTACTTATAACATTTATAAATAATTATTTCTTTTTCTCTTCATACGTATTGTGTGCAATCCTGTGATCTCGAGTTCGATCCTAACACACGACTATTATTATAATGTCTATAAAACCAACATACATATAGTATAGAACTATAGAAGATATAGTTGCCTAATCGGTAACTTATTTCATATCCACCATATGCAAATTGAATGTCAATTTTAGAGCCTTATACATATATGTTTTGATAATTTGCTAAGGTTGCTGAAGGAGTACACCAACAGTCACAGGCAAAGATAGAGAATTTTCTTGAGGCTTCCGAACAGGTAAAAATAAGTTTGTTGTTGTCTTTTGTTATATAAGTTGTACCTAGTTTGCAATTGGTTAGTTCTTCTTTAAAAATTTCAAATACATTTGCATCGAACGAGATAGGCAGGGACGGACCCACATGGGAGCCGGGTGTGGCACGGGCCACACCCAATTTTAGGTCATAAAGTGTAATTTTTTTTTATAAAATATGTCTTTTTGGGGTCGTGCAACACCCATTTTTACCTAATAAATTCTTTATCAGGTAACTTTAGTACTTATAGACATAAAATGTTTTTTGTGCAACACCCTCTAAGAAATCCTGGGTCTGTCACTGGAGACAGGTTGAGGAAATTATAGGCTGGAAATTGGAGAGACTGAGAATTGGTCTTTGCACGAAGATGGTGAGACTTAAGTTCTTTTTATTCTATATACAAGCTTTACCAGGTTTATAATTTGTTATAAATTTAGCCTTTTTAAGTTTTGGAAAATTCATGTGCAGGAAAATAGGAGGCATCACTTATAGCTCTTTGTGCAGAAAGAGGGAGATGGTGGGAAGGCGTAGTAATCAATTTTTAAATAAGGAGATTGTCTTGTGTTTGATCATATGAACAATGTGTGATTGTTGTACAGGAAATAAATTATAATAGATGATTGTCTGTGTGTTTTGAGAACTTTCTGTATAAAAGATACGATGAATTTATTCTTAATAATTTAATTTTTCTTTTTAAGATTTTTTACTTGGCTTCTGGTTTTAAGAATTTACATGGCTTTTTTCTATGTTCAAAATCTATTCTCAGCCACAGTGGATTTAGGAGATATTAGATATATTGTAGATGGAGAAAAAAATTGAGTTAAAGGCAAATGACACTTATTATATGCAATTTAAGAATGTCATTTGTGAATGCTTTGGGTCTCATATATTGTGGTTTGTGGAACTACTACTACATCTTTCTTGAATGTTACGGGTGCTGTTGTTAGGATTTATGAAAAAACATCTCTTTAGGTAATGTTTCGGTCATAACTGTAACCTTCACAGTAGTATTGACTTGGATGATACATAGGATGTGTTTCACCGCTCATCAAAAAAATAAAATAAAATAGGTGTTGTAACATGTAAGGGCATAAGTGTGCTGTAGGGTACGTTATGGGTGGCCTACTGCAATGCATATAAACTAAAATAGGTAACGCATTGCCCTCTACTCTAGGAGCCAAGTAGCCCTGAGCCTTCGCTCAAACAACATGGTCCAACTCTTGACTTGGAACGGGCAAGCCAGATATTGCAACAACTTGACCCAACCAATCTTGGTTCCATGCCATTTTGTACTTAATTAATGTTGTTGAAAACTCAAAGAAGCTTGGACTAATAGTGGTTGTTGATGTTGCTATTCTAACGGGGTTTTTTAATGGTTTCCAACCATCTGCTTATGTGAACGTTTGCTTATAATCTCCATGTTATTATATCATTTCCATTCTTAGGAGAAAGAATCAATCTTATAAGGACCAGAAATGGTGGCACATAATAGAAGAGCGCCAACTCCATAAGCAGCTACTTCACTTGCTGATATGTGTTCCAACATTATGCGATTTATGTCCTCTTTTCACTTGCTAAATGGTAAAGATATTAATCTCCTTGTGTCTTTATCACAACTGAGGACACATGATAAAGAGGTTGGATTACTTGGATATAGGGAAGTGAAACTATAAAGTGCTAAAATGACCTCTTGACTTTGTTACTTTTAATTGAAGACCCTACGCTAAAGAAGTTATAATACAAAGAAAGTCAACATGTTTTGAAGTCTGTTATTTGTGTGCTAAGCTTTTCTTAAAGTCATTCTATTATATAGATTATGAGAACATATGATATTTGGATTTCGGTATCATGTTTTGTTTTAGTTCTAAGAACCATAAACAAAAGGTTAAAGAAAGCATAACATTTTGATGATGGTGTTTTGTTTTACAAACTAATTAAGTTTACGGGTTTTTGTCGATGATAAAATAAAAGGATGTGTAAGTGGGAGAGCTCGGGGTCGTTGGATGGGTAGGTCTTAGGTGACCATGACAGACTTTTGGTGGTAGACTCTGCGTCGAGTGGATTGTAGACACGACCACTAGCAAAACACAAAAATTCCTTTTTAATTTTAATGTGAACTCCAACATGCATGTTTACATGGTTTTTTTGGGTATATGATTGAGCAGTGTTGCAAAAATCGGCCTACATGGTTGATTAATCGGCGATTACAAGCTGAACGACCTTGGAGCGAATTACAAGGTAATCGGCCGAGTAATCAGCCTTGGACCTTGGAATCGGCGATTAATCGGCCAAAAATCGCTACACGGCCCTCGACCGCCTCGGGACCGATTCACGATTTTTGCAACATTGTGATTGAGAGAATATTTGATTTCCTGTGTTGACAACTAACAATACATCGAACATATATAGCCATATACCGACTATTCTAGATTATGGGCTAGAGCCCATTAGAAAATGCATAATACGGGCTAATACTCCCCCGCAGTCACAGCGGGAGAACACCAGACGCTGAGACTGGAGCGAAACTCCTCAAATAGAGCTGGCGACAACCCTTTCGTGAATATATCTGCATACTGATAGCGTGAAGGAACATGAAACACCCGAACTTTACTGGTAGTAACCAAGTCTCGAACAAAGTGAATATCGATCTCAATGTGCATCGTACGCTGATGCTGAACTGGACTACAAGATAAGTAGACAACACTAACATTATCACAGTACACAACCGTAGCGAAAGATAAAGGTGTTGCCAAGAACGAGAAAGAGTCGGTTGACGCTTAGAGGACCACGAGAGTAAGTTGTTGCCAAGAAATACACAATACCCATAAGTCGATCTCCTAGTGGTAGGACAACCAGCCCAATCGACATCCGAATAAGCAACCAAGGATGTAGTAGAAGATGCAAACAACTGTAACCCATAGTCTAAGGTGCCCCGAACATATCGCAAAATCCTTTTGAGAACCGAGAAATGGGGCTCTCGAGGGTCATGCATATGAAGGAAAACCTGCTGAACTGCGTAAGATATATCTTGGCGAGTAAAGGTAAGATACTGAAGAGAACCTGCAAGACTCCGATATAAAGTGGGATCGGATACTGGATCACCATCATCCCCTAGTTTAGACTCAGTGTCAACAGGAGTCCGACTTGGATTACAATTAACCATATGTGCTTTCTCCAAAACCTCAATAGCATATTTCTTCTGAGATAAAAACAACCCGGAAGAATCACGTGTAGCAGAGATACCCAGAAAATAATTAAGATGACCAAGATCTGTCATAGCAAACTCCTGATGTAAGGATCCAATAATCCGCTTCAACAAATTCTCAGAGGAAGAAGTGAGAACAATATCATCAACATATAATAACAAGTAAGCAGTATCCGTCCCCTGGCTGTATATAAATAAAGATGAGTCACAACGACTATGAGAAAACCCAACCTAGCCCGTATTATGCATTTTGTAATGGGCTCTAGCCCATAATCTAGAATAGTCAATATATGGCTATATATGTTCGATGTACTGTTAGTTGTCAACACAAGAAATCAAATATCCTCTCAATCATATACCGAACATATATAGCCATATACCGACTATTCTAGATTATGGGTTAGAGCCCATTACAAAATGCATAATACGGGCTAATAGGTTTTGCCTTAAGCTCCTTTAACAATACTAAAATCGGGCATTTTTTACACACTCAGCCACAATTTGATATCTTTTATATAATATAGGTAAACACAAAATTGAAAAAAAAAATATTCTCCGAGGAGAATCAAATTAGATAAATAAGGGAGCTTCACTTAGTGCTAAATAAAGCTTTCTTGCATAATAAGTACTCCATCCGTGCTATAATTATTGCCACTATTAATTTTTGAAGTTTTTATGTTTCAACTTTGACTTTAAATAGTTTTATTTGTGTTGTATAATACTTACAAAAATTATTTCAATGAAAATACCTCAATCCATTTCTATATTTTGCACCAAATACTATATAACTCAGATAAAAATATTTAAGGTCAAAGCTAAAAGATAAAGGCTTCAAAAGTCAACAGTGGATAATAACTATTGGGCGGGGGACTAACAATTAGGACTAAGTTTGTAGATACGCAACATACTTTCTCAAAAGTACCGATATACATAACCTACTAAAAATAGTCCTTATATCGCTAACAAACTTTCAAACTTGGCTAAAGATACGTAATGTTGACCGGATTTTTACCTGGTTGACCGGTTTGTAGGTAAACATTAAAAAAAACATACAATATTGGTCCCTGTGGTTTGCGTCTGTTTTCACCAGTCATCCTTTAACTTTAATTCAGTTATAAAAGTTACAATAATGGTCCTTGTCGTTTGGGTTGACTTTCACCTTTAGTCACTTGACTTTATTTTCACTTTTTCGCTCGTGTTTACACGTTTTGGTCCATTTTTACACGTTTTCTTTCGTTTTTCAACTTTTATAAAAAAAATCGAATAAAATTTTATAAAAAATGTTTTATAAAAAAAATTGAATAAATTTTTTTTCTAAAATATTGATGAGGCGAAAAATGATCCGTTTTTAGGGGGTCATTTAAGCCCGAATCCGACTTTATTTGATCAAATATTGCCCTAAATCGTTCCTTTTGTGATTTTAGGTGTTTGGAGAGTGAATTCTGTAAAAGAAGCTATTTTGGACGTTTTTGGAGCATAAAAGTGAAGAAAACGGCTAAGTACCTAATTTGCATGCTGAAAATACAAGGTGACGGCGTCAAGACCATCAGCTTGACGGCGTCAGACATGAAGAATTAAATATCGAAGGTGGTGACGGCGTCAGAAGGACTCGTGACGGCGTCAAAGTGGCAAAATTAATATACCGTGAGTGGTGACGGCGTCACATAGGCCGTCATAAGTGGATCAAGGCCGTCCGGGGAAGTATATGGCGGCGAGGTGACGGCGTCAGAAGATACTCTTGACGCCGTCAGACTGTTTTTCCTATATATAGTTTTCTAGTTTTTTCATTAAAAAAAAAGAGAGAAGTTTTGGTGAAGCCCTAAAGACGATTTTGGTGCCTCTTTTACAGGTTTTTCAAGGGTTCCAAACCCTTGAGACCTTGCATTGTAATTGAGATAAGTGTACTTTCAATTCAACCAATATGTCTATGTGTTGGTTGTTTATATCTTGTTCTTGTCTCAATTCTACTATGCTAGGCTAGATCTCTCTTGTGTTTGCTTAGATCTAATGAAACCTAGATGTTGATTATGTGTTGATTACTTGTCTATTCTTGTTTTGAATGAATGATTTATATGTTAGGCTTAAGAAAACTGGCAGATCTCCAAATGGTAACATGCTTGAACGTCTTAAGAAACATGAACCGAGGCGTACTAGGTCTTTATTGGTTGTATTTAATGCATGAGCCACTGTTTACAATCCCTATAGTTGTGTTGGGTCATGGTGTAGGAGGAGATAAGAGCTCATAGAGTTGGGGAGTTATGTATGCCACCCCACGAATGGTATTAAGGAATACAATCCGTCATTCATACAAGTGTAACAAGTAATTAACATGTAAAAGATATCTAGGGAGTAATGAAGTCTAAGTAAACACAATTTCTCCAATTACTGCTCACAACCTTAGTTTAATTAGTTTAATTCCATTTTTATTATTTTATTTTGATTGCATCTTAGTTTTGGGTTAGTTGAATAGCAACTAATTCCGCCCACTCCTTCAAAACCCGAGATTTTACTTGCTTTCATAAAAATATAAAAATACAAAAATAATCATCTCTCACCTTTAGAACTATTAATTAGGTTTTCTAATCCTAGCGACACTATTCCTAAGCTGAACGATCAATCCCCCGGTACTTGTCACTATACTATACTACAACGATCAGGTACACTGCCTGGTGGGGGTTGTAAGCTTCTCGAGATCCCTCGAGAGGTAAAGCAAGGTGCGATTCCCACGCATCAAGTTTTTGGCGCCGCAGCCCGGGGAATAGTTATTGTCTAGGTTAGGATTTCTTTTTATTAGGTCTACTTGCTAGATTCCTTTCTAGTAAGATTTTTATTTTTATTTTTAGGTCTTCTTTAGTCTATCTTATTTCTTCGTGCCTTTGTTCGTAACTCTTTACCATCCGACATCATGGAAGGTGGTAACATCTTTGAACCCATCATCCCACCACAACAAAACCCACCATTAGAACCCCTTAGGCCCCGAACCTTAGGAGAGTATTCCCGACCTAGCCACCAAGGCTACCGAAACACCATTGAGCTCACCGGAGCCAATGTGACCCCCTTGCGATCCGACACCATCCGGTTGGTGCAAAGCGGATGTGCATTCCATGGACTTCGTTCCGAAGATCCAAACCAACACCTTAAGGACTTCCTCAAAATCGTAGATTCCATAGACCTAGGTGTTGAAACTAGAGAGACTACCCGTTTACGCCTATTCCAATTCTCTCTACGGGATCAAGCTAGTCAATGGCTTGAGCGTTTACCCGCAGGATCCATCACCACATGGGATGATCTCACCACTCGTTTCCTTGCTCAATTTTTCCCACCGGGGAGAACTACTAAACTTAGGAATGGCATCTTGATGTTTCAACAACGTCAAAATGAATCTCTTTATGAAGCATGGACTCGTTTCAAGGACTTACTCCAAAAAGTCCCTCATCATGGCATAGATCTTTGGCTCCAAGTCTAAATCTTCTATGACCATATCGACATCTCCACGAGGCGAACCATTGACCAATCGGCCGGTGGTAAGCTACGTGATCTTAGTGCGGAACAATCATGGGAACTCATAGAAGATCTTGCTCTCTATGACAACGAAGGTTGGAATGATCCCCGTGATTTGAACAAAACGGTCAAGGCAATATCTTTGCCTTCGAACAATTCAAGCACTCCTGACCGTAGGATCATGGAACTTGAGGACCAAGTCAAGTTTCTCATGAAATCTTACGAAGCTCCGAAGCATTCAAGCCAAGTGAACAAAATCACTTCTTCATGCGAATTATGTAGTGGTCCCCATGACACTCGTGATTGTGTGGAACTCCCCGGAACAGCTTTTGCGGACTACGCATCCACGCGTACCGACGAAGCGGGAGATAAGTGGTACACTTTCAAGCCCGAGCCAAACACATACGGTGATTCATACAACCCCTCATGGAAAAATCACCCAAACCTTAGGTGGAAACAAAATCAACCAAATTCTTCCAATCCGCCTAATCGTTACCAATCAAACGGTCCCCCATCCAACCGTACCTTCAACAACAATCCTTCTAACAACTATGGTAGTACCAACAATCTTGAAGGATTGATGTCGAAATTTATGGCATCTCAAGAAGCTCGCATAGCTAGGTTTGAAACCGAATTCAACCAACAACAAACGGAGATGACCAACAAGATCGACAACTTGTTGAAAGCCCTCAACAACCAAACATTAGCCACACCTAGGAAGGACACTAGGGACACCAATAGTGGAATCCAAGTTAAGGACCCCTCATCATCCAAACATGTCCACTTTGTCAATGTTGTCATCATTAAGCCGATAGATAGGGAGATAGAGGAGAGTGACAAAGATGAAGTTAAAGTAGAAGCCAATAGTGAGGATGAGAGTAGGGAAGTTGAGGTTAATAAGGATGAGGAATTAGAGGAGGTAGAACCTATAGAGGAGTATTTTGATAGGTTGCCAACCAAGGAAGAACGGGAATACCATAAGGGTTTATTCGATAGTCCCGAGACAACATATATCTTTGGCGATCCCCTGATCAAAATGGGAGACCCCTCTAACATTAACATCCCATGCAATATCGGGCACATGCATGTATGGAAAGCTTACATAGACCCTAGATCCCCCGTGAACATCATGTCTAGGACTTATTACAATTGGGTGATGAAGAAGCAACTCAATTTTAAGATAATGCCCGGTAAAAGTTGGATAAGTAATTTTGCAGGAAGAGTTAAGGGAGTACATGTGATTATAGGGAATCTCACCTATGAGATTGATTTTATGATAGTGGAAGACACTCGTCCCGTGATAGATGCTTGCCTAAGCCAAATTATATTCGGGAAGCCTTTTGTTGAAGCCACTAGGATGAGTTATGATCCGACTTTAGGGATAGTTAGGTTCAAGAAAGACAATGATGAGGTTACTTATCAAATGCCCTACAAGATTGAGCAATACCGCCTTCTCTCTAATTTCGAAAAGGAACGTAAGCAAGCGGCTTATTATAGGAATGAGGAGGATAGACGTAGAGGAGTAGAGTATGTTAGAAATAGGATGCTTGGTTTCTACAAAGAATGCTTGCAACTAGGTCCGGAATACAAAACTGGTTTAGAAGACGACCTAGAGAATGGAACCAATGATGAGATTACGTAGTAACCCACGACTTTGAGTCTAGCTACAAGACTCGTAAATAAAGAAAAGCGCTTCTTGGGAGGCAACCCATGTTTTGTGTGATTTTATTTGTTTGATTGTTATTTGCTTCCGTATGCATGTTTTATTTTTATTGTTGGTTGATCATGTTTCTCTACTAAAATGTGGAAATACTTTATTATGTTGTTTAGCCTAGTCTTAACTTCAAACTAAAGGTATTTTTTGCAAAAAATAAGTGTAAGGGGAAAACCCCAAATATGTTTTTAAGAAACAAACCGATCATGATTCTCCACAATATTTAATGAACATGTATATTCATATTTGTTAGAGTCAAATGCTTGTATCGAGTCATAATGAAGTTTTGCAGGATTTTCCAGGAAGTAGGACAAAGTTTTTTCCAGAAATTTTCCGGAAACTTAACATAAGAATTTCTGCAGGTCCATTCTGACGGCGTCAGGGTATTGCTCTTGACGGCGTCAGGAGTAAAAATCTGGAAATTTTACCGGTTTTGTTTTTCTAACGGAGTCTTATGGTTTTTGTGAATTATTAAGTTTTATAATCTCCAGGAAATCTGCAAACTTCATTCCACAAGCATTATATCTTACTTTGTTTTCTAGGATTTAGTAACTTATATAGGATGCCGCCGATTTTACGCGAGGTTGCCTTGTCTACTTTTGTCAGGATTTACAGGTTATTTATGACAAGAAGATGATTTATATTCTGGAAGGGAAGCTTTGATTGTTCGTTTTCTTGGAGGAAGATTTAACCTGGCCAACCTAAAATCCATACCGAGCGAATCAGGGGAGTATTTGATTTCATTCTCTTTACTTTTTTTTAACTTTTACATTCTTTACTTGAACATTGGGGACAATGTTCATCTTAAGTGTAAGGGGAGGGTAAAAAGATGATACCTTACATATGCACTTTCGCTTGAGTTTGTTTTGTTTGATAGTAGATGAGTAATAAAACTACGAGAAATACTTGTTAGTGTAATTTTAGCGCCAAATTTAAATTTTTTTACAACATTTAGGAGTGAAACTTTAGCCATAGCAAGTGTCTCATGGATAGGAGGTTGTATGACTAGCACATAACCGTATATTCAGAAAAATTTTCCACCCGAAAATGTGAGGTTCGCCTTTAGATTTGATAGGAAAAGCATTCATTATTAGTGCTTATGAGTGTACCGGTAGCATTTAGATTCTAGAACTTGCGTTAGTGATGCATCCCGAGACCGCTAGTGAGACTACATTCGTGTAGTAGGATTTACTACATGATAAGAGGCATTAGGATCACCCTTGTGTTAAACCCGTATTATAATTACTTGACCATTTAAGTCATATTACTTGGCTAGTTAAGTCAACTAATTTTTCCCACACCCTTAGCGTTGTACTCATTTTTAGTACACGAAACCCCTAGTACACCCCTCCGAGCCTATCTTTTCGTTTCTAACTTTAAGCATCTTACTTAAAGGAAGAATTTGTTACACCCCACTTAAATGTACACCCAAATCGCCTTAGCCTTCCGTGTATGCGCTCATTTTTAGTGCATTATTGTTATTTGTTAAACCCTAAGTTAATTTTCTAATTGATTACATGGTTGCTAAGTCGAGTCATATCCTTGTACATATTGTTTTGGGACGATTGGGACTCATGGGTAAGTACTTATTTTATGGAGTAATGGGGAAGAACATCACTTATTACCCCCATACGTGCGTTAATCTTAAAAGTGCTCCAAGTGTTTTAATTTTCTTAATTCGAGTCATTAGAATAATTAAATGTAAAGTATGTAAAGATTCAAGTGTAAGGGGAATACTCAAACCCCTATGATGTATTATTTTGGATGGTAGGGTAAGAGTGTATGCAAAAAAAAAAAAAAAAAAAAAAAAATCGAAAAAAAAATTAAGAAAAAGAAAAAAAAAATAGAAAAGAAAAAAAGAGAAAAAAACATACGGACTACCATCCCGTTTTTTATTCTATGTTCATTTTATGTTTTTGTTATTTTTTTTCATTTATTAGCTTAAGTCGAGTCTAGTCTTGGCTTAGCAACGCCATATTGTACATGTGATTAACTAAGATTGTTAACTCGCCACCAGTAAAACTTCCTTTATCCAACAAAACCGTGTAATTCATATCCCTACACCTAACGTTATAACCCTTTAAAAGACCTCTTTGATAGTTTATCCTAGGTGCTTACGCCATGTGGTGGAGGTTTGATCCTTTCCCAAACCTATGGTAATTTATTTTGCTATGACAGGTAGTGAGAGATATCTTCCATTTTCATAATGTTATATTACTTTATTACACCCGAGAGATGTGAGTATCTAAACACTATTTGTGAGGTGCTTGTGTATGACCTCCGTGCTTGTCTATTGGTCTTTAGTGGAACGATTATTTGTTGTAATTACTTTTATATTAGTGTTAAATGACCCCTAACTTGTCTTTTGAGTAGAATAAAAGCTCATTTGCTTGAGGACAAGCAAATCTCAAGTGTAAAGCTATATGATGAGGCGAAAAATGATCCGTTTTTAGGGGGTCATTTAAGCCCGAATCCGACTTTATTTGATCAAATATTGCCCTAAATCGTTCTTTTTGTGATTTTAGGTGTTTGGAGAGTGAATTCTGGAAAAGAAGCTATTTTGGACGTTTTTGGAGCATAAAAGTGAAGAAAACGGCTAAGTACCTAATTTGCATGCTGAAAATACAAGGTGACGGCGTCAAGACCATCAGCTTGACGGCGTCAGACATGAAGAATTAAATATCGAAGGTGGTGACGGCGTCAGAAGGACTCGTGACGGCGTCAAAGTGGCAAAATTAATATACCGTGAGTGGTGACGGCGTCACATAGGCCGTCATAAGTGGATCAAGGCCGTCCGAGGAAGTATATGGCGGCGAGGTGACGGCGTCAGAAGATACTCTTGACGCCGTCAGACTGTTTTTCCTATATATAGTTTTCTAGTTTTTTCATTAAAAAAAAGAGAGAAGTTTTGGTGAAACCCTAAAGACGATTTTGGTGCCTCTTTTACAGGTTTTTCAAGGGTTCCAAACCTTTGAGACCTTGCATTGTAATTGAGATAAGTGTACTTTCAATTCAACCAATATGTCTATGTGTTGGTTGTTTATATCTTGTTCTTGTCTCAATTCTACTATGCTAGGCTAGATCTCTCTTGTGTTTGCTTAGATCTAATGAAACCTAGATGTTGATTATGTGTTGATTACTTGTCTATTCTTGTTTTGAATGAATGATTTATATGTTAGGCTTAAGAAAACTGGCAGATCTCCAAATGGTAACATGCTTGAACGTCTTAAGAAACATGAACCGAGGCGTACTAGGTCTTTATTGGTTGTATTTAATGCATGAGCCACTGTTTACAATCCCTATAGTTGTGCTGGGTCATGGTGTAGGAGAAGATAAGAGCTCACAGAGTTGGGGAATTATGTATGCCACCCCACGAATGGTATTAAGGAATACAATCCGTCATTCATACAAGTGTAACAAGTAATTAACATGTAAAAGATATCTAGGGAGTAATGAAGTCTAAGTAAACACAATTTCTTCAATTACTGCTCACAACCTTAGTTTAATTAGTTTAATTCCATTTTTATTATTTTATTTTGATTGCATCTTAGTTTTGGGTTAATTGAATAGCAACTAATTCCGCCCACTCCTTCAAAACCCGAGATTTTACTTGCTTTCATAAAAATATAAAAATACAAAAATAATCATCTCTCACCTTTAGAACTATTAATTAGGTTTTCTAATCCTAGCGACACTATTCCTAAGCTGAACGATCAATCCCCCGGTACTTGTCACTATACTATACTACAACGATCAGGTACACTGCCTGGTGGGGGTTGTAAGCTTCTCGAGATCCCTCGAGAGGTAAAGCAAGGTGCGATTCCCACGCATCAAATATATATTTTTTTTTCAAAAATATTTTAGAAAAAATATTTTTTTTTTCGAAAATATTTTAGAAAAAATATATTTTTTTTTTAAATTTCGAAAAAATATATTTTTTATTCAAATATTTTTCTAAAAAATTTTCGAAAAAAAATATTTTTTCTAAAAAAAATTTTTCTTTTGAAAATATTTTAGAAAAAATATTTTTTTTCGAAAATATTTTATTCAAATATATTTTTTAAAAAAAATTTGAAAAAAATATTTTTTTTATTCAAATATTTTTCTAAAAAAATTTTATTTTTTTTCTAAAAAAATTTTGGGAAAATATTTTTTATAAAATTTTATTTGATTTTTTTTATAAAAGTGGAAAAACGGAAGAAAACGTGTAAAAACGGACCAAAACGTGTAAAACGGACGAAAACTTGTAAAAACGAACGAAAACGTGCAAAAACGAACTTTACACGTGTAAACACGGGCGAAAAAGTGAAAATAAAGTCAAGGGACTAAAGGTGAAAGTCAACCCAAACGACAAGGACCATTATTGTAACTTTTATAACTAAAATAAAGTTAAAGGATGACTGGTGAAAACAGACGTAAACCACAGGGACTAATAATGTATATTTTTTTTAAATGTTTACCTACAAATCGGACAACCAGGTAAAAATCCGGTCTACATTACGTATCTTTAGCCAAGTTTGAAAGTTTGTTAGCGATATAAGGACCATTTTTAGTAGGTTACGTATTTCGGTACTTTTGAGAAAGTATGTTACGTATCTACAAACTTAGTTCTAAGTCCTAACAATTAAAGGCGATTTTGTTAACACTACAATAATTTTATTTTTGTATTTAACTTTAAAATAACGTTATATTTTAATTATCTTATTAAATCATGTTTGGACTCAAAACTTTAGAAAACAAATATAACTTTAAATTTAAATTTATGAACTTATGTTTAAACTTATCAGTATTTATAACTTTCGATAAGTTGATAAATTAGCATATGACCTAGAGTTTATATTTAGAAAAGACAACAACCTTTATCATTACTGTTGTTGTTAATGTTGTTATTATTATTATATTAAATTAATTGTAATATCAAAAATTCGTACATACACTTTTATAATATAAATATCAAAATTGAAATCATGAAATATAAATGAATACACGTGATCATATATAAAAAAAACTCATTTGAAATATTAGTTGGTAATTTAATAGTTAAAATTTTCACATACACTTATAACAAGTCCTTAAAAACAATATTTACATGTGATTTTATATATTATTGTCCTCTTTTTAAAAAACTTTTAGTAAAAAGACCAAACAAATATTAACTAAAAATAGCTATTTATAATTATTTTTAGAAAAACTACACTATAAAAAACATTCATGACATTTACACTAACATCTGATTCATAAAAGGCATGTTTGACAGGAGCTTTTTGAGGAGCTGTTAGCTTTTTATTATAAAAATAATCTCCTTTAAAATAAGTAGCCATATTTGGATACGTTAACTTCAAGTTTTTATTTCAAACAAATAGCTCTTAAATGCAAAGCTGATTCATGAAGCTTTTTAAACATTTTAAAGCTGTTAAAACTTTAAAGTACTGATATATCCTCCAAATATTTGTTTACAACTACAAATATGTCCCTTTATGTCATTTTACATGTTATAATTACATTTAACAGCTAATTTACCAAACACTGTTATTGAAAAAAAAGATACAGCTTGTAGCTCATTTTAACAGCTTTGCAGTTTATAGCTTACAACAAGCTTACAACATACAGCTAGTTTTGCCAAATATACCCAAAACACGTAAAAATACAACAGTTATAACTATTAATTACTCCTTACGTTTCAAATAATTGTCCACTCTTTTTTAGAATGTCTTAAATTAATTGTTAACTACTAAAAATTGATATAGAAATTTAATTTATATAATCATATTACATTCATTTGACATTAATATTACAAATTTTAAAGAAACCCGAAATTAATTAATAAAATGCAACATTGTTATTTTGCAATAATAATAATAATAATAATAATAATATCCACTCCTTTCCCTCTCCTTCCCTTTCGTTCCCCTCTCTTTGGCTTTCTACGGTTTTACTTTCAAGGCCACCGTCTCCTTACAACCAGGAAACATTGGCGATTGCCATTCTTAGTGAAATTGTTTGGAACGTCGAAGCGCGAAAGCGAGAAGCTAGAGAAAATGATAGAGTTGTTAGATGATTCAGGTTTTTTCCCCTCTCTTTCCTCTCATTTCCTTTTTATGGTTTGCGATCTATCCCTCTCTCTGTCCCTATCCTTTCCTCTCGCTCCCCTCTCTTTGGCTTTCTAGGGTTTCTCTTTAAAGGCCACCGCCCCTACAACCAGGAAACATTGGCGATTCCCCTTCTTAGTAAAATTGTTCGGGATGTTGAAGCGTGGAAGCGGGAAGCTAGAGAATAGGATAGAGTTGTTAGATGATTCAGATTTTCTTATTTGTACGAGTAATTTATGGGTAGATCTACTTTCTATGTAAGATCTGTTATCATCAGTTAAAACTTTGTTTCATAAAAAAATAAAAATAAATAATAATAATAATAATAACAATAATAATAATTTTTTTACTAAAGTCTCGATTTTTTTTTTCTTTTTTATGAAAAGACAATTATTTTGAGACTTTAAAATATTTAGGTACTCTTTATTGTACTTCCCATTAATAGAAAATATATCCTAGCACGTACACAAACCCATATATAATGAGTCAAAGTATAGGGTTTTAAGTCCATTACTTTTATAAACTCACCCTCTTTCTCCTTCCCAATCGCTTCAACAATATTACATCCCAATATATATATTTTTTTAAAAACATAACCACCACCACCACCACCACAAATAACTCCAGCCACCAATAAGATGGGCGGCAGTGAAGAGACAATAACAGCGGATAATAATAATAATAATACGACACCGTTTGATCTTAATGATTATGTCGTAATAAAAGAAGGTGAAGCTGAGATTTTAATGCATAGTAAGAATGAAGTCTTTTATAATAAAACCCAGGTGACCTTTTTGCTCTTTTTTTATAAAGTTTGTTGCTTTTTTGCTTAAAGATTGTTATATATGAATCTTTATTGTTCAAGATACTTGCTTTTATAATGGGGTGTTTGGATTAGCTTATTCTTTGAGCTTATGGGCTTGTTTGAAACTAGAAAAGCTAATAAGGTCATTGTTTAGCCTTTTGAATTTATGGCTTATTAGCTCAAGCTTTTATAATTTCAAATAAGCCCATAAACCCAGAATATAAGCTAATCCAAACACCCCTTTAGTTAAGGTTAACAAATCCATCAATTAAGGTCTTTTATGGTTAATGTAGGATGTTAGAAGGTTTGTTATTATGTAACAGAATTAACTAATGTAGTGCGTTGTATAATGCAATGTATTTGATATTAGTTTTTTGTGGGATTGGTAGGTTAATAATAGAGACATGTCTATTGCGGTTCTGAGGACGTTTATATCGAAACGTAAAGAAGAACATGAAGCATTATTGGCTAAAAGAATGAAAAAGGCGGTGAAGGTATCGGAAGAGCGTGAGTCTGGAATGGAAGCTCCGAGCGAGTCTTCTGTGTCTAATGGAAAATCTAATGGCGAATGTGAAGAAACGCCGCAGGATGAGCCGTGTGGCACCTCTGAACCGAAGAAAGTACCGGAGGGTAGAGGCCGAGGGGAATTGAAGCCGCCTAGAGTGCTTGAGGTTTCTAATCTATTTGCATTTGTTTTGTTTTTTGCTATGAAGGTGTGAATATTGTTTGTTTATTATTCCAATCTATAAGCATAATACATTTTTTCATGAATCAATGTAGGCTCTGTCAGCTACTGGATTAAGAGCTATAAGATATGCTCGAGAAGTAGAAGGGTTAGGACAAGTTGTGGCACTGGACAATGATAAAGGTTGGTCATGGAATATATTTGACACAATTCTACACCGAGGCCTGAGTGTATTGATGTGTGGTTTGATATTTATTGAGATAATGAACAATTTGAATTAAATAATCAGCTTTACAAAATAGTGTTTGAATGTGCTTTCGCTGTTTGGAGCGGTATAATCAGATGTTTGAGTGTTTGACAAGTTCTGATTATTTACAAAAACTTATAGATGATATGGCGAAAAAGCCGTTTGTGTGTGTGTGTGGAAACTGCAGAGTTTATGAATTGGAAAATCAGATGAAATGAACCTGATACTATAACCCTTAAATAATTAGAAGTTCAATCTCTTTATGCAAACATTAGAATTGTTTACTGTAGTTTTTAGTTGCTACAATGATGATCAGTTCTTAAAACACATATCCAAAAATTATACCTTGCTTGCATTTTTTTGCCTAACACCATTATACTGAACAAATATCTTGGTTAAAGTAGTAGTGTGCTCTTAACGTATTTCTGTTTATGCTTAGTTGCTTACTGTAGTCTATTTTCTATGTGTAGCATCTGTCGAAGCTTGCAGGAGAAACATCAAATTCAATGGTTCCGTTGCAAGTGCAAAGGTGGAATCAAACCTTGTTGATGCTCGAGTATATATGCTTACTCATCCAAAGGAATTTGATATGGTATGATATACAATATCATAAGTTTCTACTTAATGGCACAGGACTTATTCTCTTAGGTAGTAGGTACCCTATTAAAACTCAACCTGTAATCTGGTGGCTCTAACCAGAATATCATGTTCTTCAGGTTGATCTTGATCCTTATGGCTCACCATCTGTGTTCCTGGACTCTGCGGTTCAGTCAGTCGCTGATGGAGGGATGTTGATGTGTACAGCAACAGACATGGCTGTGTTATGTGGAGGCAATGGGGAAGTCTGCTATTCCAAGTAAATTTTTATATTTTTTTTTTTTGCTTTATGACTTTCTGATTAACATAAGGTGGCAACATGGGTGGGTCAGGTAAAGGGTTAAAACGTGTTTTGTATATAGGCCGGGATGGGTTGGGATTGGCACACACACATTCTTATTCTTGTTTGTAAAGAGTTAATGTGTCAAAGTTTGAGTACAAAACTATGTTATGACACTAATAAATCAGTTGCTCAAAATAAAACAATCTAAAATTGAAACTAGTTGTTGTAACAATGACAATACAATTAGGGATTTTAATCGTTATGAATTTCCTAAACTGAAATTTTGCAATCTTCATGGGATGACCGGAGTGTTTGATTGCTAATACTGTAATATGGACTCACTTTTTGCTGTATAACTAGATATGGTTCCTACCCACTCAAGGCAAAATATTGCCACGAAATGGCTTTGCGGGTTCTCCTTGCATGCATTGAGGTATTTATTTTCTTCTTCAACTAGATTTATATTCTTCTTTATTTACATTTTGTCTAAGTTATAAGTTTTCACGCTATCAGCAAATATTTATAACTTTCCTTGCTTTTGTAATTACAGAGTCATGCGAATCGTTACAAGCGATACATAGTCCCAGTTTTATCCGTTCAGATGGACTTTTATGTCCGTGTGTTTGTTCGCATATATACGTGAGTATTCTTTGTTTCTCAAGCTATAAAATCATTGCAACATTTCTTGAATTTTGCTTGACCATCCCATTGCAGGTCAGCAGGTGAGATGAAGAACACTCCACTCAAGCTTTCATATGTTTATCAATGCGTCGGTTGTGATTCTTTTCATCTCCAGCCACTTGCAAGGACCGTCTCTAAGGTATCCATCTATCTTGGAAATTACTATCTTGATATATATATTGTTATAAACGCATACAGAAATCTTGATATTTTTTGTAACATGTTATTTTATTCTTTTTGTAGAATACTAGTGTGAGATATCTTCCGGGCTTTGGTCCAGCTGTTTCTCAAGAATGCACCGACTGTGGTAAGAAATATAACATGGGTGGACCCATATGGTCAGCTCCTATCCATGATCAAGATTGGGTGACATCCATTTTAGCTGACGTGAAATCCATGAAGGAACGCTATCCTGCTTTTGATCGAATATCTGCAGTCCTAACAACAATTTCAGAGGTATGTTAGTTTACATTTAGATAGAAGACTACTGTTATCATCTGATCTCCTTACCAAATGTCTCGTGACTATTTCATGTAAATCTATATTCATTAAAGTCTTGGTCTGTTTTGTGCAGGAATTACCAGATGTTCCTCTTTTTCTGAGTCTACACAATCTTTGTGCAACCCTCAAGTGCATTTCACCTTCTGCAGTGATATTTAGGTCTGCAGTGATAAATGCTGGATATCGTATCTCTGGAACTCATGTGAACCCATTAGGTCTAAAATCTGATGCTCCTATGGAGGTCATATGGGATATCATGCGTTGTTGGGTAAGCTAAAATTTTATATTTTTTATGTTTTTTCTACATGCACACTGCATTTTTCTATGCTTGAAATTGACGTCCTTTTCTTGTCATTTTGAAGGTTAAAAATCATCCAGTGAAACCCCAGCCACCAGAGGATTCTGGAAGTGTGATCTTAGCCAAGGAACCCGTGCTCCAGGTATGCTTATATTCACTATCAATCCAATGCCACAAATACCCTTCAGTGTGGACTAAATTGACATATTTTGAAATGATTAACAAACAGGCTAGTTTTGCTCGAGCGGTTGCATCACTTAGCAAAGCCCAAGCAAAGAAGGTGGCCCGTTTTCTTCCAAATCCCGAAAGGCATTGGGGCCCAAAACTGAGGGCTGGGCGTACTATTACTAGCAAACACGCATCTCTTCTGGGCCCAGAAACAGTCAATGAGATTCTTAATAATAATGAAGAACAAGGTGAAGAACCTGAAGCCAAGCGTAAGAAGACACAAGATTCTACT
Source organism: Artemisia argyi (assembly GCA_030686995.1). Taxonomy (NCBI): domain Eukaryota; kingdom Viridiplantae; phylum Streptophyta; class Magnoliopsida; order Asterales; family Asteraceae; genus Artemisia; species Artemisia argyi. The sequence continues at coordinate 256,661,217 of CM060709.1, read as the reverse complement.
TCAATTTCATGATAAAAGACTAAAAACGGAAGCTTTTTATACCTCTCTCCTGATCTTATTCTGCATTTATGTGCAGAGAGTTAATCCAACTTGTATTCTCAGCAGTGAACTACCCTTTTCGATTAATAATGCAAAAAAGAGTTGTAAATTAGTTGAAGGGTAGCCCATATCGAAGTTTAGAAGTCTTGAAGTGCAGACCGAAGTCTGTTTTTTTGTGTTTTTTCTTTCTTTTTTTCTTATAAATTTATTATTAATTGAAATTCTATGTGTTGTTCTGAACGAATATATGTAACTAGCTATATGTATTCCATAGCAATTGAGTTTCTCTGATTTGTTTACTTGAGGTATTTTAGTTTTTTGTTGGCCAACGCAGTTGCTTTGCCGATGTTTACTAAACATTCAATGACATTTTATAAACATCTTGGATTGCTCTGAAGTTTAGTATTTAGATAACCTCTTGGGTTTTTGTCACTTGCACACACAAAAACAACAGAGAAAATATCATGAAATATGCTAAAAAGTCAAATTGGGACTATCCTTTTATTATCACTATGATTGCCAAATCAAATATGCTACAAAACATCAAACAAAACCTGAAATCATAAAATTCACTGACGAAGATTCTCGAATCCTGACACTCACTCTCACCTAATGCAAAACCACAGTCTAGTCTAAACCACATACTTTCACTTGCTATTTGTCTTCCTAGGCTCCTTTGGGTTGAGCTCATCCCAAGCTTCAATCCATGTAACCATGGCGTCTGCAAGCTTCACAAAGTAAGGGTCTATTTTCCCAAGCTTATCTTTTACCTGCTTTGACAATTCGATGTAGCACGACTGAACTGTTGTGCACTCTTTTGGCAGACTGGTGGCTTGGAAGAATGGGATGATCTCTTCTTGCCAAAAGATACCTTTGTACTCTTCAAGTTCACAAATGGGTTGCTGGCTTTGCTGTGCCATATGTATGGTAACCCAGTCTTGATCCCCAGTCCCAAATGATCACATATCACCTACAAAGTACCCCAAGAAAGCCATCATAACTGTTAGAATAGGGTCTTTTCTCAAAGCAAAAATGTCAGAGATTGATATCATGACAAAATAGTAACCTTGACACACCAGCCAGCCCACATGTCATCGTATCGACCAATTGGCTGACCATCACCCATGAGCCCAAAGTACATAGCCGGGCCAATGAGGGTACGGTCAAAAGCAAGGTTCATTCCACACATGGGGAACAAAATTCCCTTTGGAATTGTCATAACTGCATCCACATACCTGAAAATTAACCAAACTATCATCCATGCACCATGCGAAATCGACGTTGAAATACAAACAAAAGAATATACTTGGGATTGCTTATTGATACTGCTTATATGGGAATTTGGGATATCTGCTTATTTGATAATTTGTGATTGAAATAAGCAAATAAGAAGCAATCTAACCAACACTAAATTATATGAAAGCATATTCATAAGTATTTTCATACCTAGTGTTTCTCTCACGAGGCTTGACAAGCTGAGTTGGTGCATCATAGTCAGGAATATTAAGCCACAATCCATGCGACACCGCAGTTGGAATACCTTCACGTAGACTAAACGGATACCCTCGTACAAAATCAGCACCATCAGAAAAAGGATCATAAAGAGTATTAAAGAAATACGGTGTAGACGGATGAAGAAGGTTCCTAATATGCTGCGAAAGCGCATCTATATCTTTCCCACTCGGATCTTTAGCAACCTAAACAAAACAACAATATCAAAACGTCAAATCTTAAACCAAACTCATTAACACAATTCATAAACACATTTAAAATACAAATACACGATAAACACAATTCATAAACTCACAAAACAATCATCGTCAATGGTGAAAATATACTTCTTCTTAGAAACCATGTAACCAAAACATCTACAAGCGGAATCCTTAAACGATATACACGAAGCTTTAGAACCCAAAATCTTGTTAATGTCGTTACGGTTATAAAGTTCATAGTTAAAACCATCAGGAACTTTTATAGTTTTTGAAGGATCACCATCTTGAACAATGATCAAATGATATTGTTCGAAAAACGGTCTCCACATTTCAAGAAAATCAAGGTTTCGTATCGTGGGTATGACGATATCGAGTTCATCTTTCAAAGGAGGTGAGCTTGAGGTTGCCATTGGAAAAAAAAAACAGAGGAAACAGAGGAAATTAGTTTTGAATGTTATTAAGGTAGGATCGAGGGATGTGAGATAATGAAGGTATTAATGGAAAATTTAACGGATGTGATTTGGTCCAAGTAAATATAATATTTACCGTTTTTGTTGCCTTTTCATCTCACTTATTGTTAAAGTAATGCAGAAGAAACAAGATGGTTTTTAAGTATCATATTTTTGTACACAAAATTTAACAATATGTATCTATATGTATGATTGTTCTTAACTTCTTATCCTACATAAATTAAATACATCATTTTGATACCAAAAGGCTTATGTCTTAATGATACCTCATGTGAAACTCTTCATGAGTTTAATTTCTCCTTACAACATGTGAGATAGATTTATTGTTTATGTTGTGAGATAGTTAAAACTTACGGTTCTAAGAAAAGTAAAAATAAAAAAAAATACATCATTTTGATGTAACGAATCACTTTTTCATGTAATCAACATCCAAATATCCAACCATTATATGTGTTCTATGTGTTGATTATTTCCATTTGCAAGACACATTAACAAATTTAACGGCGAAATAAGTACTCCAAAAATTCCGTGGATAGATGCGACTAATTAGATAAAGATATAGACGATATAGTGGTGAGAGGCTTGTAATTATCATCATTGAAATATGAGAGATTTACGTTTAATTTATGATATATGCAAACAACTTTATTGGTCATGCCAACCTTTTTAAAAAGGAGGTTTTTAACAAAGAGTAGTGATTGCGAGGCCTAAAAGATATGTCTAAATTCATGTCTAAATCTACGTGTCATTATCCGGATGGTTGCTGCTAGGGGACCCACTTTCTCACTAGGAATGGCAATGGAGCGGGTTTGGGGCGGGGCGGCCATCCCCATCCCCAAATCCATTTACCAAAACATGCCCCAAACCCGCCCCGATCCCCATTGGGGATCTTATCGGGGTGCCCCATTGGGGCGCGATACTCCTCCAAACCCACCCCAATCCCCATTGGGGATCTTATCGGGTCCTTAATGGGGTGTCTTCTTTGGCATGATGCTTCACCATAGTCACACCGTATTAATTTTACACCATTAGCTATAAGGTTTCAAAGTTGTTCTAAGCAAAATGAATTCAACATAAATTGTTTTAAACAAAACAACTTCAAATTATCTAATCAAAAATTACAAGAAACACTTAAACATTAGACATAACAAGGATTATTACTGAAGTTGCATACATACATATAAATAATATATAATTTATAACATGTATATATATTATATCGGGGCGGGGTGGAGCGGGGATGCTTGGCTCCAATCACTGCTTCAAACCCGTTAAAAATCCCCGTTAATGCTCCGAAACCCGTCCCGAAACCCGTTAAGCTTGCTCCGCCCCGCCCCAAAAAGTTCGGGTTTCGGGTTTCTCCATCGGGTTCGGGTTTTTTTGCCATCCCTATTTCTCACAAACCATTACGATGATGCCACATATGTTTAGGTATAAGTTTAGACACACAAATTAGGCCTCTCAATCATTTTCCTTTAATAAATTTGTATCTATGTGACAGTGGATTCTTCATTAAAAGTTTGGAATGCATGATTTAAAAATAATAATAATAATAATAAATAAATTAGACAAATAAAGAAAGTGTTTTGCTAAACAATGTCCACCGGACAGAGTTTAAATATCAATTATTAACTCATTATTTTCATATTGAAGATAGTTAATTATCTTATTCTTTCTTTCAATTGATTCATTTTAACTTATATACAATGCATCCATCATGAATCAAATCATAAATTTTATTTTAAAATTCAACTTAAATATGGCAATAATGAGTTAATAAATAATATTTAAACTCTACCCAATGGGCATTGTTTAGCAAAACTCAAAAAAATAGTAACTAATAACATAAGAGAAATTTGTTATTTGCAAATAAAAATGTAAAATTTGCTAATATGGAAACAATGAAAAGAGATAATAACGGTTTAAATCAATCGAACTTTGATGATAGATTAGTAAATATGGCATGTTTTGTTAGTTTCCTTAATTAAATAACGCGTTCATTATTAGCGTCGAAAAAATGTCACACATTTATTAAACCTAAACCTGACATTAATTATTCTATATAAACGCACAACTCTCCTCAACAATTTCCACAACAAATTTCATGCTATCACCGACTTCTTCAATATTTTCTAAGTCGAAAACTCGACACTCTCATATTTTCTTCGATCGTTCACGAGCAATATGGATGTTGTTTTTATGCCGACCGCGTTCATGATGCTTCCGCATCCAGTGTATCGCCATCCTACTCGTTACCAATATCCATACATACATCATCACCATCGTATGTTACTTCAACAACAAGAAAATAATAACCCATATGTACGTAAAGAAAATAACATCGCATTGAAATCAAGATGGACGTTTCCAGGAGTTAATATGCTCAAGTTAAACACGGACGGGAGTTCAAAAGGAAATCCGGGTCCTTCGAGTTTCGGTGGTTTAATAAGAGATGGTAAAGGAAGGTGGATTTGCGGGTACATGGGAAAAATAAAGGGAAAATCGTGTACGGCGTTCGAAGCTGAAGTTTGGAGTGTATATAAAGGGTTGCGTTTAATTAAAGAAAAGAACATGTTTAATGTGTTTATCGAGACTGATTGTGAAGCTGTAATGAGGCTTGGGTGGAAAGAAGCCGATAAAGATCATCCACTTAAGTCGGTTATGGACGATATTAACAAGATGATGAAAGAGCATAAGTGTGTCATGTTGCATACAAGACGAGACGGTAACCAATGTGCAGATCATATGGCGAGATTAGGTGGAACACGGTCTGAAGAATGCGCTGTTTTTGAAGAACCACCGATGACCTTGAAACCGTATCTATTACGAGACATTGAAGCAGCTTATGAGTTCGAAAGAAATAATCACGATTACTAGCAAAAAGAAGTACAAACTTATGTTTATTTTTTGTATTGAAACCGTATTTGTTACGGGACATTAATGTATAAAGAGTTCTTTTTGCTTCATATTATCAGATTCGATTTAGTTAACCTTTTAAATTCTAGTAACTTTTTACATAACATATTCATTAATTAGGATAAAAGGCCACATTGTTTGAACTACAAGAATATAAAAAAGAAAAAAAAAAAAAAAAAAAAAAAAAAAGGCAAATGAACAGAACCAAAATCAATTAATAAGATTTAACTTGATTATTACTTAGACGTCGAAATTATACAACATTGTAACTACAACTAATTTACTCGAATGCAAACTAAAACTTGTTAAGAAAAAAAGCCGGAGACATCAAGGTGTGAAGAAAAAGGCCAAAAAATAAGCCAACAAAGTGAAGCTTAAACGAGAAACAGCGTTTAGGAAATAGGGGAATGCATCAAACATATGTGATGAACTTTAAAAGTAAAAATGACATCAACTTCGATGTAAACCTCATGAGGGCTAGGCTTTAGAAAGAAGCCAATATACAAAAGGAGCAATCGTCCGTGAAGTTTATATTCTAGCTTTCAGTTGCATCTTTCACCAATGTGGGATTAACTTTGCACTTTCATATATTTGAATACTCTGCTTGCTATGTTGCTTGACTTCCCATCATGCTCCAAATCCCCTGTGTTTTAGCCCATGTCCAGCCTAAGGGTATGTTTGGTACAAAGAATTGAGGATGGGGAAATGAAAATCAATTCATTTCTTATGTTTGGTACCTCAAAGAAATAAAAAGATGCTTTCAGCATATTTGTTTTGTTTGTGGATTATTATGTTTTTCTAATTTAACTCGGTAACTCACACGAAGGAAAACTAGGGCCACCTGAACATTTAACAACAGCGAATATAAATGCCTTTTTAAATGTTATAGGTTGATCATTATGCATCGATCTGGTGTCGAAACACATTTGAAAAATGCCTAGTTTGATTTAGAAAATTGTTGTAAGAGAAAATTGCAAAAATCGTCCTTATGGTTTAGCCAAATTACACGTTTCGTCCTTACTGTTCATTAATTGCAAAAATGATACGTTGACTGCACTGTTTCGTGCACTTTTGGTCCTTTGACTTAACTGGCGTTAAAGAAACTCAGTTAGCAGTTACACTTTGGCCCTTTTTGGTTAACCACCATTGCAGCACCTATCCTTTAACCTATAATTTAACTTTTTTTCGAATTTTTTGAAAAAGATAAAATCCTCCGTTTTTCTTTGGAATTTTTTTTAAGAAAAAAATTTTTCCAAAAAATTATTCAAAAAAAAAATTCAATGTGCCGCAAATACTTTTTTGAAAAACTATGAAAATTCTTTTTGTAAAAAAAAAAAATTTCCAAAAATATTTATCAAAAAAATATTTCCAAAATTTTTTTTTCAATGTGTCGCAAATACTTTTTTGAAAAACTTTGAAAATTCTTTTTGTAAAAAAAAATTTCCAAAAAAATTTTACAATGTTCCGCAAATAAATTTTTGAAAAAAATTTGAAAATTCTTTTTGCTAAAAATTTTGCTAAAAAAATTTTCCAAAAAAATTTTTCAAAAAAAATTTTCTAAATTTTTTTTTTCAATGTGCCGTAAATACATTTTTTGAAAATTTTTGAAAATTCTTTTTGTAAAAAAAAATTCCAAAAAAAAACTAGGTGATTTTTTTTTTCAAAAAATTTGAAAAAAAAAGTTAAATTATATGTTAAAGGATGGGTGCTGCAATGGTGGTTAACAAAAAGGGGCTAAAGTGTAAATGCTAACGGAGTCCCTTTAACGCCAGTTAAGTCAAAGGACTAAAAGTGCACAAAACAGTGCAGTCAACGTACCATTTTTGTAATTAATGAACAGTAAGGACGAATCGTGCAATTTGACCAAATCACAAAGACGATTTTTGCAATTTTCTCTTGTTGTAAAGTTTAACTCCCCATTTCCAAAAGTAAGAGTAAAATTTGCTTTGTGATTATACAGTTTAATTGCTAGCGATTATTGATGTCTGGAATATAAAAAGACTACTTGAAATCGAGAATAGCCTCTATTTGACTAGACTATACTCATTACTCAATTACAAGTGACAAATAAAAAGTAGCTCATGAAGTTTATATGATACCAATGAGATTCATCTTTCACCGATATGGGTTTGGTTATCTACCCAAAAGGCCAAAACAAATAAACTAAATAGTACTTATAACACTCCCTACACCAATTTGCAATCTCATATCACAAGAGAACATGGTAATAACTCAACAACCGTGGGGGTTTCCTTGCAACAATACATATAAAACAGCGACGAAATGGATTCACACACATTACACACTTAAACTTGTTTAAATGAAACGCAAAGACACCAAGGTGTGAAAAATCTTCACCGAAATATCTACTTCTACGAAACATTCAACCCGTTTAATATATGAAAGTTGATTTATCTTTACAAAAGAGTAGCTGTGAATGAACATTCTTAAATGGCTAGCCTGATTGAGAAAATCGTTTGTAGAATTTGACTCTCCATAGTATAGAAGTATGTATTAACTATATAGATTTCCAGGGTAAGGATCCAATGAGAAGAATGAGAAATAACTATAACCACACATTTGAGATGCATCGACTTGATTTAGATGTATCTCTATTCATTTAGATGCATCCCAATTAATTTCGAAAGTGATTTTGAAGTGAAAACGATGCAAAGTAGTACTAAAACCAAATTTGACCCGCATAGGACGAAAAATGTATAGGATTCGTCTAACTTGATGAAATGCATCTAATATATGTATATGCATATAATTTTTTGCTAGAAAATATATTATGGTGCATCTAAAAGACTAGGGATACATCTAATTCAAGTCGATGCATCTCAAATGTGTAGTTATATTATGGTGCATCTAAAAGACTAAGGATGCATCTCAAATAAGTTAAAACGAGTTGGGCACCGGTCCGCCGCGTTTCGGCGGGGCGTCGTAGTTAGCGGTTAAAATTCAAGCACTTACTAATGACACAAATAAATTAAAATGGATATGCATACATGAAAGTTTAGACTAAATATGCAAGTTCTTTACAATAATGGCTAATGGTTTCAAGTAAAAACCCGCCATCCAATATTTTTCCCGCCTGACATGAATCACACCGGTTTATTTTCTGCAGTCTGCAACATCTACACACATGAGACACCTAATAAGAAAGAAACTTGTTTTCTGCTGGCGGAAATATACGGGAATACGTAATACCAGGAGCGTGATAAAAATTACCAGAATCGCAGGAAAAGTCTGGTGTAAAATCAAGGACCCTTGGTAGACACTGTACAACTGCAATAATAAGAAAAAAATGTTCAGGATACATGTATGGAACGAAAACGTAGGTACCAAAATTCTCAAATAGTTACTGTATGAAACTATAGAATAATACTCCAAGTGGTGATAATAGCTATGATAGTACCATTATATAGTATCTGAGTATAAAAATGCTGCATATGAAGTAATATTAAAGCATCTGAGTATAACCCCTGTTGTAGCAACGAAATACACCTAAAACAATGAAGCCAATTTGAATTTACTGTATTAGAAATTGGCACCAACCGTACATAAGAGACATCGAACAACAATTAAAGATCATTTGCATAAGTAGTGGTGCTAATGTCCAAATTATTGTAGCATTAGTTTATGTGGTTTAACTTGTGTACTCATTGAAAAGTAGCAGTTCTTGATGAGTCAAAATTGTTGTACCATTGCCACGTTTCATGTAAACATGGCAATTTTATCACTCGTAGCGATTGAAGACCCAAAAAGATACCTGCATCATTGCCATGTTTCAACGAAAATTAATAACGTAGAATGTAAAATGTCAAAAATGTGATATGAGATTCGTATTTTCGTGTGTTCCGAAGTTTACCTATATCCAAATCCTATTAGGAAACCAAAAACAAATTTGCATACTGTTTTCATTCTTATTGTTACTTCAGTAGTTTGGTTCATGTCTTGACATTCATATGGTTAGTGTCCCTCCAAGGTTCCTAAGGCCTCCTCAAGAAGTTTTTGTGCTTCTCCGCTCCTCCTATAAAACAAACATACTATGAGATTTTCTACTGATGTTGTGAAAAAAAAAATCAACGTATAAATTCAAGTCCAAAAGATACAAACGGATAGTCCATCTTGTAAGAATTATTAATAGTCAAACACTTCTTCAACCAAGTGCTGAGTCATAAACTGCTATTTTTGATGAGATAGAGTGACAACGTTTTTTTAATCTGTTATTTCGGTTGGTGTTAAAAACTTTGACACATGTCAAACCGCAAGACACTGACCAAAAATCTTCGGTACACCAAATATGTTACAGTTGCTTCAAGTCTAGTACTTTTCCAGAATAACAACAAATAGATGCCATTTTGTATAATCTTTTGCATTATCCTAATTTATTTATTTTTTAAGGTGCGAACAATTGAACTATCTATATGACTCTAAAGAGACGTGAATTCCCAGCCTATATATCAGTTGAAATATTTTCAACATGTATTGCTCTAAATGCTTTGAAGGAATTTTGTGTGCATTACATACAATATACAGCACATACCTTTTAATGTCCTCCATGGCTTGCTTTCATCTTTGTAACTGAAGTTCAAGTATGTGAATGAGTGTTGCTCTTTCCTGATACACATGTTTTGCTGGTTGAGTGGAGAGGTCTTAAAATGATGACAAATCAAGCAAATAAAAAATTATTGCAGGGTGTTGTACCTGATGTGGGCGTAACGAATTGAGAAGATGGTGCAAGTTCTTAAATATAAGAGAAATGTCTTCCACTCTCCTTGCATATTGTGATGGTCGCTCTATTAATACATCAGCTAGCTCCAAAATATGCACTTGCAGTTCCTTGTTTAGTGACCTCAATTCCTTTTTGAAATCTAGAAAAATATGAGGGTGGAATTATTAATATATATATATATATATATATATATATATATATATATATATATATATATATATATATATATATATATATATATATATATAGTATAGCTTTCAAATGAGAACAATTTTAAATGCAAGAACTGCGAAAACCACTTTCATCCAATCAGAATTTAGTTAATTGATTTCATTTTATTTTATTTAGTTAATATTATAAGGGCATGAATGTAATTTACCATATATTTCATAAAACCTGGAACTATTTTCATTAAACAAAATCTTTTTCAATTTCAAATCTTCCTACAAACAAGGAATTTATTCATTATCAAACATTACGGTTTCAATTTTTTTTCCCAGATCCTCTTTTTCATATTGTTCGTATCCAACAAACCCTAAATCAATTTAACAACTTCATCAAACACACAATTATATTATACATTACGCAAGATTAAACATGGAAAACATTGTTCATGAACAAGATGAAGAAATTCACCACCAGAATAATCGATTGCTTATGTTATCTGAGCAACCATTTGATTCCGAGTTTATGGAACATGATCAAAACGTGATTATGGAACATGATCAAGACGTGAATATTGGTATTTTTTTTTATCAATTCTTTTTCCATGTTAATATTGTATGTGCATGCATGTTATAGCTTTTGTATAAGATGTGTTTTTATAAGATTTTTACATGTTTTAATGATGTCATACGAACAAGATGGAAAAAATGATTGCGTGTTATTTATTTTAGGGTTTCTTTCATACGAACAAGATTGTGTTTTCATGTTTTTCCCAGATAATATTTTTAGTCGAATGTTGTATTGTTTTTTCATTTTGTTAGACATAAAAAAATTGGATGTTATTTATCTTAGGTTTTCTTTCATACGAACATGATTGTGTTTTCATCTTTTTCCCAGATATTATTTTTAGTCGAATGTTGGAATATGTTTTCATTTTATTCGAATGTTGGATTTTGTTATTAGTATTTATTTTGTTTGATTATACGAGTGTTTGATTGTGTTTTGCATCTTTTTCCCAGATCCTGTTAATACATGTTTTATGCATGGTATTTTTGTTTTTTTAAATGTTGTGTTGTTGTTTTATTTTAGTGTTTCATCATGTGATTTGTGTTTGTTTATGTGTAGATTCTAATGATGTCGATATTTATGAGCTTGATCCGGAGTGTATTCCCACACCCCATGGTGGTAGATATTGGGTACCTGATGTACCTGTGAATGAGAAGCCTAAAGAGGGTGATGAATTTGCAACTTTTGACGAAGCCTATAACGCGTACAAGGAGTACGCTGCTAAGGCTAGGTTCTGTGTTCGTAAAGGTGGAACAAAAAACAAGGATGGCCAAGTAACACACAAGCACTTGGTATGTCATAAATATGGTAAACCTAGGAAGAGTGTTGAAACAAATACACTTATTGATTCTCCAAATCAGGATGTTGAAGATGTTGAGAATGAAAATGTGAAACGCAAAAGGAAACGTAGATCGACGACGTCCGTTACTGATTGCAAAGCACATATAAGTTTAAAACGTATTGTTGGAACAAATTCGTACGTGATACTCAAGTTTGTTGAGAATCATAATCACAAACTCATTGACCCGGCTAATATGGATCTTTCTCGAGCTAGACGACAGTTGGAATTTGGTGATCATGTTTTCATTCATCGTGCGTCATTATCTAGTATTGGTCCACAGAAAGCACATAAGCTACGAGTTGCACTATTGGGTGGGTTTGATAAAGTTCGTGGCATGCCTGTTGATTGGAACAATTTTCACCGGGGTATGAATTCATTTATAGGTGAAAGGGATGCTCAAATGTTAGTGGACAAGATGCTAAAGAGGAAGGAACATGTACCTGGTTTCTCGTTTCATCATCACACAAAAAAAAAAAGAGCTTTGCCGTATGTTTTGGGCAGACGAAACCATGAAGTGCAACTATGTTGCATTTGGTGATGTTGTTTCTTTTGATGCTACTTACTATACTAATAAGTAAGTTCCATCACTATTTTATGTTTTAATTGTAAGGATAAAATCACATTGTCCTGTTATAAATTAATATATCTATATAACATGTTTGTTTTAGGTATGACATGATTTTCGTACCATTTACTGGTGTTGACCACCACCAAAAATGTGTAACTTTTGGTGCCGCTTTATTGTCTAACGAAAAGTATGAATCGTATTGTTGGATACTTGAAGCATTTTTAAAGGTTCATGGGAAGCAACCACCTTTGGTTCTTACAGACCAAGACGGTGCAGTGCGTAAGGCTGTTTTAAAGATGTTTCCCGAATCACACCACAGGTTATGCATGTGGCACATTACCCAGAAACTTCCCGGAAAGGTATACTTATTATGTGCGTATATGTTTTACATATTAATTTTTTGTTAATTAAATGAACATTCAAGTATATATTCATGTATGCCCAACAAACCAATTTAATATAAAACCATTTTTATACTTTCAGGTAATGGGTGATGTCGATAAAGAATCTCAATTTAAGAAAGAGTTTCACAAATTAGTTTGGAATATGTACATTGATCCTCAAATATTTGAACAACGTTGGCATGCTTTAATAGATAGGTATAATCTTGGTGAGAACAAGTGGTTAACTGATATGTTTGCTATAAGGGAAAGATGGGCTCCAGGTTACTTTTCCACAATACCTATGTGTGGTTTGATGAAAACAACTTCTAGATCGGAGAGTTCCAACGCATTTTTCAAGTGTTATTCAAACCCAGGTAACTCGCTAGTCCATTTTATGTTGTGCTTTGAATCGGCTATGGAAAAACAGAGGTATAATCAACGTGTGTTAGACAACACATCGGAAGAAAAGACTCCTGTCATGAAGACAAATTTACCTATCGAGTCGCATGCGCGTGATGTGTACACACATTCTGTTTTCAAGGAAGTGCAACACGAAATATATAAATCCTTATATGGATGTTCACAGATTGGTTCTCGTATAGGAGGAGATGTTGAATTTTGTTCGCTACAACAAAGGGATAAGAGATATAATACGGTCGTACACGTAACGGTATGTACCTTATTCATACGTGTTTATAAAACATTATTGTTATATAAGTATAGTAAACATTTAATTTTTCAAGAACCGGGCCGTTTATTACATTTTTTTGGTAATACTTTTTATCACATTAAGTATTATATATTTTTTATTTTTCAATAACCGGACATGTATGTTTTTTATATAACACACCAATTTTCATCATATTTTTTATTCATTATCATTTTATATATTCTCTTTATCAACCGTTTCAGTTTCTTGTACGGCTACTTCATGTTCGTGACCCTTTCTAGACCCACTACCTTCCCCCTCCTTTTGTGTTGCCCACAACGGGTCTTGTGTTAACCCCAGGCTAAAACTCGGTTTATCCATTTCCATTCTATTTTTTTCAGCATAGAAATCTTCACATGCCTTATCGGATGATCTAAACACCTCCAGCTGTGTTTGCGGCCCCATCCTGAACCCGGGAGAACCAAATGGTTCTTCATTCGAATCATTTATCCTTTCCTCATTATTACCTCTACCACTACCCTCACCAGCGTTTTCTTTCAAACCATCTATCCCTTCCTCATTTGTACCTCTACCACTTTCCTTGCCAGAATTTTGGACCATCAATGTTTCACGGTATTGTTGATTCAAATCAGACATCAACAAGTTACCTGGAAACATTACTAGTCCCGACTCCAAAGTCTTTTCAAAACAGCTCCTTGCATTCCTAATACCTTCTATCAGTTTTGACAACTTCCATACAATTCCCTACATGCAATGAAAATTATCTTATGTTACAATCATACTTGTCACGTACGTAAAACATGTATTAAATAATTATAATATAAATACTACATTACCTCCTCATCACTTGGCATTGGATCCGCATCTTCTTTAATATACGGTCCTTGCTTAGCACCCATCCCTAGACCTACCCCGTCACATTCTTCCTTTTCCCTTTCTTTCAGCAACTCAAATGTCCAAATTTTTGTAGGTGGTCTAATGCGAGGGACATAGAAGCTGTCACACATGATTCCATCAACATAGGCCATCTGTTTCATACATAAATCTCAAATTAAAAAAACATTTATGATAACAAAAATTATATTAAACGTAAATTTAAATAATAAAAACAATATCGAACTTACAGTTAGCAATGTTAATGGGCCCAGAAAATAACTGTTTGTCATTTCTCGTTTCCACCCTTCTTTACAGCTTTTCAGCCCTCGATAAACATACTCGCACCAGTTTATTGAAGCGAGATCCGTATCACTTCGTATATGATCTAGAACCCTTAGATCACACACCGCCTTCCCTTTCACACCACCCATCACATTAGCAAACAAGACAATGAAATTTAATTTAAAATTCATGTCCGCTACCTTCGACTTCCTAATCTCAGCCTTAACATCACCCGTTAGAATTTTCTTTTTATCATATTGTTCATTCCAACTATCCAACATATCTATATTTGGATTAAACTTATCAACAACATAGAATGCTAGTTTATTTGGAATTCCATCTAGTTTGAAGTCCAGAAGGCCTCCTAATCCAATACGTTCCAAACACATTTTTTGAACCGGCATAAGTGTTTGGATAGCATTAAAGAGCTTTTTTGGACTACTTCTTGTCTGGAACGTATACGTTCTACTACATTCAACTTTAGAAGTTTCACCCTTCTTTCTCTTTGGTTTATGAACATTCTCAATATCATCACCTATGATTAATAAACACTTAATCAGTATACATATAACTAAAATTGTATTAAGTTAAATTGTTAATTCAAACAATCCTTATCATTATACCAAATGCAATGTATATAAACACCAAGTACGTACTACTTACATTTAACAACTTTCTTCCTTTTCGATCCTGCTCCTTTATCAGCCTTGACTCTTTTGTTCTCATTCTCATCTGTCACATAGATACCATATTAACAACACTCTCAATATACATTTTATATTTGCACTTGTGTTTATCGAATTAATTAACAACGTTCATAATATTAACATCACTTTCATTGTTTTCTTTTATTAACTATACTACAATTGCTATACATGAACAACAACATACCTTTGGTATCCGAACTCCCTTTTACATTTTTTCCTCCTTCTGTTTCAGTGTTTCCTTTATTCCGTCCGCTTCTTCTTAAACCTAAAACGTATACAGTACACTATTGTTTAGTACACTCATAACATATAATAAATTTAACAGGTATGTTCGTTAACTATTGTTGTGCAATAACATAAACAAATAACCCTATTACAACTTACCAGAGTTGTTCCATTGATCGTCAACAAAGTCATCATCATCATCTGCTTCAACATCAATTATATTTTCTTCAACAGCTTTTTCCACAACGATCTCCTTCCCTTTTCTCTTTGAACCTACCATATGTAAATTATTAGCATATATTTATACCCGTTGTTCACAAACACCACTGGTTCACAAACACATATGTTTTAAAATACACAACTGGTTCACAAACACCTATGTTTTATCATACACAACTGTTTCACAAACACCTATGTTTTAAAATACCTATGTTTTAAAACATCCATGTTTCAAAACCACATTAGTTTATGTTTTAAAACATCCATGGTTCACAAACACCTATGTTTTAAAATACCTATGTTTTAAAACATCCATGGTTCAAAACCACATTAGTTTATGTTTTAAAACATCCATGGTTCACAAACACCTATGTTTTAAAATACCTATGTTTTAAAACATCCATGGTTCACAAACACCTATGTTTTATCATACACAACTGTTTCACAAACACCTATGTCTTAAAATACCTATGTTTTAAAACTTAACCCAAACTCAATACTAAATCTTATATCATATACACACCCTTGCACATCGTAACATCCATGTTACCACATTCTTATATGGTAAAACTAATCACATCAAACTACCATTGCACATCGTAACAGCTTTCAAACTATAATCATCCAAACACCCTTGTCTTTACAACACAACACATCGTCACAGCTTTCAAACTAATCGCATCAAACCACCCTTGTTTTTTTCATTCTTATATCCTATAAATAATAACATCAAAACACACTTTTTCATCTTAACATCTATGTAACCACATTCAACCACGTATAAAAATATATATATAAAAAAAAAAAAAAAAAAAAAAATCAAACATTACAATCGGTATCATATTCTATAACCAAAAATCAATTCACAATCAAATTGCATTCAAAAAGCAATCAAGCATTCGTATTTAATTAAAAAAAAAAAAAAAAAAAAAAAAAAAAAAAAAAAAAAAAAAATCAATCGGTATCATCTTCTACAACAAAACATAAATTCATAATCAAATTGCATTATAATCACAATCAAACATTCGTATTTAATTTAAAAAAAAAAAAAAAAAAAAAAAAAAAAAAAAAACATGCATTATAAATTCCGATCGGTATCATCTTCTCCAAACTAATTGATGACAATAACAATGATGTCATACCTTCCATAGATGTATTTGTCATTTGATTCAATTAAAAACAAAGATCCGACTGATTTTATGGTCGATTGATATGCGGTGTGTTTTTTGGGGGTTTAGGTTAGGTGCAAGTGGATGTTCTTGATTTTAATCGTGGATATGGTATATATATTGAGAGATAAATAATAAATCTTATACATATATAGTTATAATCGTGGGTGTTATATGCAGAAACTAGTATCATGATCATTATCAATGAGAAAAATTGGGAAGAAATCCCTATATTGTAGCATGCAGTTAATGAGAGTCTAAAAAATAAAATACCTATTTTACCCTTTTCATTAATGTTTTCAGGGAATGTAATTTCATTTAATTACAAAAAATCCATTTTGCATTAATATGTTGCACCCTATCCTTTAATTATGGTACATAAGTGGTTTTCGCAGTTCTTGCACATAATATGGTTCTCATATGAAAGGGACCCTATATATATATATATATATATATATATATATATATATATATATATATATATATATATATAAATATTAAAAGTCGTTTTATACGACGTCGTGTCATCTCCCTCTATCAACAGTAAGTCTTAGCCCATTTTCCTTCAGCCTGCTATATGGCCCAGTACATGGTTTCATATATATATATATATATATATATATATATATATATATATATATATATATATATATATATATATATATATATATATGATAATGGGCTGTGATGATTGTCATAATATGACTGAAATGCAACGGGTCATTAAAAATCTGAACGTATCCTGGCAAGGCAATGACTCGATGGTATGCTATTTATGATTGCTATGGAATTGAGTATGTTTGCAGCCACGGAAAAATTCAGATGCCTTTGTGACCTGATTCTTGCTTACAGATCTGAGCCTAATCGTCACCCCATATATATAATTCTCTCTTTAAACGTTGCCGATACACATTGATCTCTTTAAAGATTGATGTGATAGGAGCAAAAATATCATACTTACTACTGAAGTAGATCATAAAGATGCCCTATGGGAAGTGCCGACAGCTTACATAAAACTAATAGGTCCGCCCATTCAATCATAAAAGGTCATTGCTTTATATCCCTTTCTTTTTACTTATATGTATTCTAATGTTGAATACATGCCAGATCATTTTATCATTGTTGTTTGTAGACTGATGATGTGTTGCCAAGTTTGGAAGATCAGGGTGTTCGACAGTTGTACCCGAAAGGTCCAAATGTTGGTATGTGATCGTTTCCTTTCCCGTTAAAATTTATATAGCAACATTACTACATATATATATATATATATATATATATATATATATATATATATATATATATATATATATAGCACCATTTAAAATGGTTCTCATTTGAAAGCTATACTATATATATATATATATATATATATATATATATATATATATATATATATATATATATATATATATATATATATATATATATATATATATTTACTTTTATGATTTAGTGACACGCTGGATTATGAAATGATAATTAGTGAACTTACTAGAGTATAAGGAGGGAAGATTTGTAGCTGAGAATGAAATTTTGAGTGAGATGTCAATGTTGTTGGCTGTTGGGTTGTTGAACGACTAAAAAAACGTTGTTTATTGAAAGTTTGTATCTATGTGACAGTGGATTCTCCATTAAAAGTTTGGAATTCATGATTAAGAAAATAAAAAATAAATTAGACAAATAAAAAAATGTGTTTTGCTAACTAATGCTCACTGGACAGAATTTAAATATCATTTATTAACTCATTATTTCCATATTTTAAGATAGTTACTCCTCTTAGGGGCCGTTTGGTTTGTAGATGAGTTTAGGATTAGGATTTGGATTTGTGAGGAATGAAAATTAAAAGATAGAAAATATTTTTTATTTGGTATAGTGGGAAAAATAAAGAGAAAATCGTGTACGGCGTTTGAAGCGAAGTTTGGAGTGTATATAAAGGGTTGTGTTTAATTAAAGAAAAGAACATGTTTAATGTGTTTATCGAGACTGATTGTGAAGCTGTTATGAGGCTTGAGTGGAAACAAGCCGATAAAGATCATCCACTTAAGTCGGTTATGGACGATATTAACAATATGATGATAAGTGTGCCATGTTGCATACAAGACGAGACGGTAACCAATGTGCAGATCATATGGCGAGATTAGGTGGAACACGGTCTGAAGAATGCATTGATTTTGAAGAACCACGATGACCTTGAAACCGTATCTATTACGAGACATTGAAGCAGCTTATGAGTTCGAAAGAAATAATCACGATTACTAGCAAAAAGAAGTACGAACTTATGTTTACTTTTTTGTATTGAAACCGTATTTGTTACGGGACATTAATGTATAAAGAGTTCTTTTTGCTTCATATTATCAGATTCGAGTTAGTTAACCTTTTAAATTTTAGTACTTTTTACATAACTTATTCATTAATTAAAATAAAAGGCCACATTGTTTGAACTACAAGAATACAAAATAACCAAAAATAAAAAAAAGGCAAATGAACAGAACCAAAATCAATTAATAAGATTTTAACTTGATTATCACTTAGACGTCGAAATTAACTTCAACTAATCTACTCGAATGCAAACTAAAACTTGTTAAGAAAAAAAGCCGGAGACATCAAGGTGTGAAGAAAAAGGCCAAAAACTAAGCCAACAAAGTGAGTAAAAAGAGAAGCTTAAACGAGAAACAGCGTTTAGGAAATAGGGGAGTGCATCAAACATATGTGATGAACTTTAAAAGTAAAAATAACATCAACTTCGATGTAAACCTCATGAGGGCTAGGCTTTAGAAAGAAGCCAATATACAATGGGATGAATAGTCCGTGAAGTTTATATTCTAGCTTTTAGTTATAACTTTCACCAATGTGGGATTAACTTTGCACTTTCATTTATTTGAACACTCTGCTTGCTATGTTGTTTGACTTCCTGTCATGCTCCAAATCCCCTGTGTTTTAGCTCATGTCCAGCCTAAGATCAACCCGGGAGGTGAAATATGGCACCATTGCTAGAAGTAATACATGGTAATAACAACCTGCACGAAAAGGCAATCAAACACGTGGTCAAATATGAGTAGAATAAACCCTTGGAAGCGTAATGGTGATGTTAATTATATAACCCATTGAGCTTTTGCACATTCGTGAATCCATAAGAATAGTATAAACCGTTGGAAGCGTAATGGTGATTTTACCATTCAGGTCAGAGGCATCATACATACGGTTCTACGAAATACTAGACAAAATGAAGGGTCAACAATTGCTCATTGTCGAAGATCCATATGAAAGATGGAAACTCGTAACTTGTTAAATAGAAAATACGTAACGGAAAACATAGCTTGTGTAATATATGGTGCTTTCAGCACATTTGTCTTGTTTGTGGATTATTATGTTTTTCTAATTTAACTCGGTAACTCGCACTAAGGAAAACTAGGGCTACCAGAACATTTAACAACAGCGAATATAAATGCCTTTTTAAATGTTATAGGTTGATCATTATGCATCTATCTAGTGTCGAAACACATTTGAAAAATGCCTAGCTTGATTTAGAAAATTGTTGTAAACTCCCCATTTCCAAAAGTAAGAGTAAAATTTGCTTGTGATTATACAGTTTAATTGCTAGCGATTATTGATGTCTGAAATATAAAAAGACTACTTGAAATGGAGAATATCCTCCATTTAAATAAGCTATACTCAATTACAAGTGACTATTTAAAGGTAGCTCATGAAGTTTATTATATACCAATGAGATTCATCTTTCACCGATATGGGTTTGGTTATCTACCCAAAAGGCCAAAACAAATAAACCAAGTACTCCGTACAATAGTTGGGGGCACTTTGGGCCCATGAGTTTCTAACACCTCGGCTCCCTACACTAATTTGCAATCTCTTATCGCAAGAGAATATGGTAATGATAGTTGGGGGCACTTTCGGCCCATTGAGCTTTTGCACACTTTCTTGAATCCATCAGAATAGAATAAATCATTGGAAAGCGTAAGAACGATGTCACCATTCGAGTCAAGTCTGCAAAAGATTGAGACTCGTTATTTGTAAATAGCAAGTACATCAAATACACAACGAAACATCATAGCTTAACAATACATTACAAAACATCATCGCTTAAACGAAAAAAACTAGTTTTTCAAGCTTAGGCTAGTCTTATGTTAAGAGCCTAGACCCTATAACTAAACATCATAGCTTAAAAAACATAAGGAAACATCATAGCTTAAAGCCTTAAACGATGAAACTAGTTCTTTGAGCTTAGGCTAGTCTTATTTTAAGAGCCTACACTCTATAACGAAACATCATGTATAGCTTAAGAAAACATAACGAAATAACTGAAACATCATAGCTTAAACGAAAAAAACGAAACATCATAGCTCAAACGAAAAAGCGAAACATCATTGCTCAAACGAAAAAAACGAAACATCATAGCTTAAAAATACATAACGAAACATCATAGCCTATACGAAAAAAATGTGTAGCTTAGAAATGCATAACGATGCATCATAGCTTATACGAAGTAAACTGCGTAGCTTAAAAATACATAACGAAACATCATAGCTTATACAAAAAGATTGTGTTTTGGAGGGTAGGCTTAAGCTATGATGCATAACGATGCATCATAGCTTATACGAAGTAACGTAGCTTAAAAATACATAACGAAACATTATAGCTTATACAAAAAGATTGCGTTTTGGAGGGTAGGCTTAGGCTTAAGCTATGATGCATCATTGCTTATACGAAGTAAACTACGCAGCTTAAAAATACATAATGAAACATCATAGCTTATACAAAAAGACTGTGTTTTGGAGGATAGGCTTAAGCTATGATGCATCATCATAGCTTATACGAAGTAACGTAGCTTAAAAATACATAGCGAAAAACATAACGAAACATCGCGTAGCTTATTAAAAAAGAGTAGGTTCTGGATGGTAGGCTAAGCGCCTAGCCTCTAAAGCCACTCACACTAAAGTTATTGATTATTAAGTTTATATCCCACTAGTGAGAGTTATTTTTGGGCGATGTGGGATTCATTATGTAGCTGTAACAAATAAACTACTACTGTATATTAGTTGAGAGCACTTTGGCCCTACGAATTTATAAAACCTCTCATAGCGCAATTTGCAGTCTCTTATTTTAAGAGAACATGCTAATAATCCTGCAATTGAAGGGGGTTTCTTGCAACAATTTGCTGATGCACTTTGATCTCTATGACAGTCTCCTTGAATTGCTTTGTGGTATTGTTTGAGAACCTATCATGCTCCACTCCAACTCATATTACCTCTTTCTTAGCCCATGTCCAACCCAACATCCAGGGGAAGGCCGGTACATCATACGCTTATACAAAGTAACAAACAAATTCAAAGGCGAATGGTTGAGACCACAAAATACATTTATGTGCACGTCTTTATTTACAGTATACTTCCATTTACCTCCATCCCGTAGCTGCCGTTCACCACACTCTATTGTCTTATATATTCCCTGTACTTGCTATTAATTGATACCTACCATTGAGATTTATCTTTCACCGATATGGGTTTGGGTATCTACCCAAAAGGCCAAAACAAATAGAAGTATAATAGTTAGGGGCACTTCGGCCCATGGTTATCTTCTAAAAGTGAGGAACAAACAAAGTGATGAACTAAATATAATTATCATGAACAAAAAAGTTTGCACAATTTTTTTCTTTTCTAACATTTATTTTCAGATCTCACCCACAGAAACCCAAAAGTAACCCAGCCGGAGACAAATATGATCCAGTAATCATACCCTACTGCAAACCCACACCATCTCAGGTGTTGTTATTACAATCTTGCCCTTTTTTATCCCCCCAATCACAAGAAGCTGACGTCATTCCTTCATCATCATCTTCTGAAGAAGATTCAGATACATCTGAACAACCCACCGGAATCATAATGGTGTGGTGGTGTCCCATTTTTCATTGCTCATTTTAATCATGGTGTCCATACATTATTCATGGTACTTCTAGCTTTACTTCAATAATACTGAGGCATAAATGATTTGATCTTAACACTTCTTAACCGCTTTGAGAATTTTAAGCATTGATACAAGAAGCTTGCATGTTTTCACACACCTTTTTTTTTCTTCTTCTTCCCAATATTGTTATTTGTTAAATTTTATGTGGTGGGAGACATTGCTAATAAAAGCTTTGACTTATACTAATGTGTTTCATTATACACTAAACATGTACATATCAAGACAAACATAAAGATGTCAGGTCGGCTCTCTACGACTAGTAGCACATCCATGCTACTTGCAT
Organism: Artemisia argyi; assembly: GCA_030686995.1. Classification (NCBI taxonomy): domain Eukaryota; kingdom Viridiplantae; phylum Streptophyta; class Magnoliopsida; order Asterales; family Asteraceae; genus Artemisia; species Artemisia argyi. The sequence goes on along the minus strand of CM060709.1, from coordinate 256,638,408 downwards.
CTTCCATACTCTCTACAACTAAAAAGATGGGCAACTTGTTCTAATTCATAACAAGTAGTTTCTGGTAAGGACAGCAGGATAAGAATTTAGTTCCGCTGCAATATTAAGTATCCCTTATATTTATCTATAGAAATTCTATAATATCAATGTTAATTTCTATAAAAAGATGTACTAAGCATTGCATAGGCCGAGCCAAGAAGGGACATAGAAGGGTTACGATCCCCCTCACAATTTTGTCCTTTTAACGTATTTTTGTGTGTTTTACATGATGAAAAACTAAGAAATAAAATCTCATCAAATCCTTCTATTTGAACTCACAGACGAGGCATCAAGAAGACGGGTAGGTGAATATTGTTTGTTGGTTTAATTAAACGAAGCAAAGAATGATTTTAACAGACTTGTTATAAATCGTTCTTTAATTTCGGATATAAAGGAAGGTAAGCCTCAACAGTGTGGGTCGATGATGATACAAGTTTTGATGATGATGATAAACTAAGCAAAGATCATTTTGTAGTTTGTTAGATTATTGTTTGTTTGATGTGAGGGTATTGGTTGTGATTAATATTAGGATTTGATCATCAAATTTTGATGTTGGTTTAGGACTTGGTCTTGGCAGTGGTATATTTCGTATAAAAGACTATTAGTCCGTATTGATTTTTCTTTCACGTTTTGTTCTACTACACCTAATTTATGTCGGGATGTCGGGTTTAATTCGGGCTTATGTCGGTTTTATCCCGATCCCGTCCCGATACCGATATATGGTATTTTGTAAAACCGACTACCGACCCGATACTAGTCGGTTCGGTTTCGGGACTAAACGGTTCGGTCGGTTTGTCGGGACTAATCGGTTTCGGTCGGTTTTGCTCAGCCCTTATATTTATCTATAGAAATTCTATAATATCAATGTTAATTTCTATAAAAAGATGTACTAAGCATTGCATAGGCCGAGCCAAGAAGGGACATAGAAGGGTTACGATCCCCCTCACAATTTTGTCCTTTTAACGTATTTTTGTGTGTTTTACATGATGAAAAACACACATTACATTTTGGCCCTCCCACAATATATAAGATAGCTCCGCTAAGCAGTGATCTCACACTTATAATATCGGTGAATTCAGAGTACAAGTTCACCTTATCACGGGCATTGCTTACATTAAAGTTAAAAGATTATTTTTTAAGTGTATTCCAGTTTGATATAAGTAGTTTTTTTTTGCCTAAAGCTTGAATCTGTTTATCTTCTAAAATTTAAATGTTAAGGTGATATAGACTAAGCACATCCTTATCACTAATTCTCAGCTCTAACAAGAACCCATTTTCCTATCATGCATTTCAATGTGCAGTTAATTGTTTAGCTTATATAGATGAACCAGCTTAACACAGCCATTTATTAGAGAAACACAAGTAAAAACAAAGCTTTAAACTAAAGAATTGGTTAGGGGCCGCGCGAACGCAGGCCCCCACAGCAACAAATTACGATGTAGACTCGACCACTTGGGCCGATCTTAGGATAGCACCCCTCCTAAGTGCAATGGAGGTCACTAACCTAGGCCATGGGCCTTTTTGATCACCCACAGGGGCGAAGCTTCATAGGGGCCGGGGGGGGCGCCCGACCCCCCGAAATTTTTTTTGCGATGTAGGGGGTATATAGTTTTCGTGTAGAAAAATTTCGGTATATTCGGTTTCGACCCCCCAAAAATTTTGGTATACCTGAAATATAGCCTTAGAGAAAAAAAAATTTAGATCCCGACCCCCCACTTACAAAATCCAAGCTTCGCCACTGATCACCCATGGACCCCATCCAGGTAAGTACCGAATCCTGCTCCTTCTTTCCCATTTTATACACCTCCAACTCCTATAACTTTCCTCTCTAAGCCGATGTGGGATACTGGGATGTCCTCAATTAAGGAAGTGATGTAAGCCTACATGTTTGGAGTTATTCGTCTCAAAGAAATTGGATTAATGATTGATCTCGGTGAGTTTGCTGCATAACAAGAGCTTGTAACATAAAAAAGAATTAATCCCGAGACCAAGAAATGTATTTACAGACACTCTCTGAATGTAAATTGATAATTACCAACTAACCAAAAACTTAAGACGATTGGAGTTTGAGACCACAAAATACATTTATGTGCACGTCTTTATTTACAGTATACTTCCATTTACCTCCATCCCGTAGCTGCCGTTCACCACACTCTAATATCTCGACACTCTCCTTGCTTTGTGGTTTGAGAACCTATCATGCTCCACGCCGATCCATATTACCTCTTTCTTAGCCAACGTCTAGAAGTTTTACATTGTGTTTGGCAACAACCAGCCGAAAAATACCACCAAAGATCTTAAACTTCTGACCAGGAGACGATTTTGATACTTGCAACCTAGCCATCAGTTGGTCATTCTCGAAGAACCATTACGATACTAATACATGGTATACTTTTTACAGAGAACGCGACATTTTATCTTTATTATTTAATCATAAAATGTCAAACATAGAATTTCAAAATATTATAAATAAAATGTCAAAGTGTCAAACATAGAACGACAACGACGTGAATACATTTTTGATTTTTGTATCTTACACTCATTTTTACCATTTCTTCTTTAATTTTATAGCATTTCTTTTCCGAAATATCTCATTCGTGACATTTTTCTATTAGCTTCATATTATTCTTATAGGAAAACGTCATTTTTGGTCATGTAATTTATGAGTTTTTTCTTACAGGTTTTATAATCATTTCAGAAAACCTATAAGGAAACGTCACAAATTACATAACAAAATGACATTACGTCTTCCTATAGGTTTCGATAGATAACAATATGTTCCATTTTACTCCTTTATCTTTATATTGTGAAACTGAAAACAATGTACCAGGTAATTTTGTAATAAATGGATATATCATGCTTATTGTTGCATTTACCATCAATGTAACTTTAGATTTAAGTAACTTTGGAGATTAATCTTTTTGTAGTTCATACACTCGCACGAACGTGAAATAGACCATCACATTCTTTGAACTACGAGAAAATATTGTTTCAATGTCAACAATATGTATTTTTGAGTAACATAACAAGCAAATGAGACATAAGGAAAATCCAATTATCGGATTTTAACTTATCACATATAGTGTTAAATTGTAGAAGTGTAAACCACATTGTAACTTCGGTTTCGGTTTCTCTTTTTGTAAAAATAAAAAATTAACGCTTCTTTAAACCTTGAAGACTGTCACTCCGGTTCGTCCAAGATAAGCATCTCAATGCGGGAGTTTAAAGAGTGCGTTAGTAATATTGAAGTTCAAGATGTTAACTGTACGGGTCTTCACTATACTTGGAATCAAAAACCAAAAGGTGGTGAAGGTATCTTAAAAAAACTTGATCGTGTCATGTGTAATTTGAAGTTTATAGATGAGTTTATGGGGACGTATGCTATCTTTCAACCATATAGAATTTCGGATCACTCTCCTGCTGTTCTTAAGGTGCCAAAGTTGTGTAAATCTAAACCTAAACCATTTAAATTTACTAATTTTTTGGTGCACAAACCCAAATTCTGTGAGGTTGTGAAGATGGAATGGGAAAAACATGTGGACGGCCATAAAATGTATCAAGTTGTTACTAAACTAAAGCGTTTGAAGGGTCCTTTTAGGAAGCTGCTGAAGGACCAGGGAAACCTCCATCTTCGTGTTGAACGCCTTAGAGTTGAATTGGATGAAGCTCAGAAAGCTTTAGATCGTGACCCAAGTAATCTTATTCTCCGCGATGAGGAAGCTTTATATGTTAGTGCTTATAATCAAGCTGTTTTGGATGAGGAACGTTTCCTCAAACAAAAAGCTAAATTAGAATGGCTTGCTGTGGGGGATTCGAACTCATCCTATTTTCACAAATCGATCAAGAGTAGGGTCCAGAGAAATAGAATTGAGGTGGTTCGTGACATGGATAATGTTGAACATGAAGGTTTGGCTGTTCCTAATGCCTTTGTTAAACATTATGAATTATTTCTTGGTGTTGCTAGTGACACGATTCCTCTTAATGTACATGATTTATTCACGAATCAATTACCTGCTGATGTTCGTGATCGTATGGTTCGAAGGGTCACTAATGAGGAAATAAAGAAGGCTATGTTCTCTATTGGTGACAATAGAGCCCCGGGTCCTCACGGATACTCGTCAGCTTTCTTCAAAAAGGGATGGGAATATCTTGGTAATGATGTATGTGATGCGGTTCGGGAGTTCTTTACGAATGGGAAATTGTTGAAAGAGATAAATCACACGATTCTTGCATTAATCCCTAAGGTATCCACGCCCTTTCATATTAATGACTATTGTCCCATTTCTTGTTGCAATGTTCTTTACAAGGTTATAAGTAAAGTAATCACTAATCGTATCAACGAGGGGTTAAGCTTAATAGTTAGTGATAACCAGTCGGCTTTTGTTCCGGGAAGATGTATTTCGGACAACATTTTATTGACTCAAGAGCTTATGCATGATTATCATAGAGATAGGGGTCCGCCGAGATGTGCGTTTAAGATTGATATCCAAAAGGCGTACGACACGGTTGATTGGAACTTTCTTCGCGCGGTTTTGCATGGCTTTGGTTTTCATCCAACTATGATATTATGGATCATGGAATGTGTGGTGAATACTTCTTTTTCTATTTGTATAAATGGTGATCTACATGGTTTTTTCAAAGGAAAGAGAGGTCTCCGTCAAGGGGATCCGATGTCTCCGTATTTATTCACGTTGGTTATGGAAGCTTTAACGCTAATCTTACAACATAAGGCGGAGGAGTCGGCTGCATTTAAATACCATAAACAGTGTGAAAGACAAAGAATTATAAATTTATGTTTCGCAGATGACCTATTCTTGTTTGCTTATGGTAATGTCGAGTCTGCTATGATCTTAATGGAGGCTTTGGAAGTGTTTAAAGAGGCTTCGGGGCTGGTTCCGAGCATTCCTAAAAGTATGGCATACTTCTGTAATGTTATTACCCATGTTAAGCTAGCTATTCTTAGCATCATGCCTTTTGAAGAAGGAAAGCTGCCAGTTAAATACTTGGGTGTCCCACTTATCTCTTCACGCCTTCTTTACAAGGATTGCAAAATCCTTGTAGAGAAAGTTCAAAATAGGATTGGAGATTGGAAGAATAAGTCTTTGTCCTTTGCAGGAAGGCTTCAATTGGTTCAGTCGGTGTTATCTTCTATGCACTTGTATTGGGCTTCGGTCTTTATTCTGCCTACTCGCATCATCGAGGATTTGGAACAACTTATGCGTGCTTTTTTGTGGTGCCAAGGTGAAATGAAGAGGGGTAAGGCGAAGGTGGCATGGGATGTGTTATGTTGTCCAAAACAAGAAGGCGGTCTTGGAATTCGCAGGTTAGATACTTTTAACATATCTTTAATGGCAACTCATATTTGGAGCATAATTACAAACAAAGAATCCTTATGGGTCCGATGGATTCACTCTTATAAGCTGATGGGACGTAGCTTTTGGGACGTTCCTTTAAGATCAGGGATAAGTTGGGGGTGGCGCAAGTTACTCCAGATTCGTGATACAATCAGACTGTTTGTATGGTATCATCTTGGTAATGGGACAAAGGCTTTTGTTTGGTGTGATAAATGGTGTGATGAATGTCCTCTAAGCAGGTTAAAATCTGTTCGCCAAATCACTAGTCGTGGCTTTACCATGAATGATAAAGTGGTGGATGTTGTTTCCAATGGAGAATGGAGATGGCCACCTGATTGGATTAATATCCAACCCCCGCTACTTGACCCTAACAAGGATGACACATTATTTTGGAGGGACATTAATGGTGATCCAAAACCATTCTCGGTTAGCCGTGTGTTGGAGTCAATTCGTCCAAGGAATGCTGTGGTTCCTTGGGTGAACATTGTTTGGTTCGCGCAATGCATCCCCCGCCATGCATTTCATATGTGGCTTGTGATGTTAAATAAGCTCAAGACGCAAGATGTATTGAGGCAATGGGACGTTAGTAGCGATGCTAACTTAAACCTGCTTCGATGCCCTCTATGTAATACTCAACCTGATGCTCACACGCATTTGTTCTTTGAATGCAACTTTTCTTCACAGGTTTGGAACATGATTAGGCGTTATGCTGCTATGGATAGTATTGATACAAGGTTGGTGAATATCCTATCTTGGTTACATCCATTATCAGCAAAAAGTTCGGCTAGAAGTATTTGTGCTAGGCTTGTGGTAGCAGCTTCGAGTTATTATATATGGCAAGAACGTAACAACCGTATCTTTAAAAAGACATCTCGAACAGTTGAACAACTTCGTGATGCTATCATTGCTAATGTTCGTTTAAAGCTTATCTCCATTCGTTTCAAGAAGTCTCCTAAAGTTGCAAAGATATTGGAGATTTGGAAGATCAAAAATACTATTGAATTGGATGGAGCAGGATAATATGATTGGGTTATATTGTTCGATGGATGTTGGGCAGCTCCTGGGAATGCATGCGTGGGGTTGCATGCATTTGAGTCATAGTTTTGGGTGTTTATGCTCTTTTGTTATAAGCACTTACGATTAGCATGGTTATTGGCTTGTCAATCCATGTAGTTGATACGCATATGTAGTACGTTTAGGTTAATATGGTACTCAGCCATATTCCTTTGTACTTAACGTTTTTTTGGTGTGAATATATTTACCGGGGTAAAACCTTTTACCAAAAAAAAAATAATAATAAAAAATTATGTTTCATTATTTTTATTTATTTATTTATTTTTTCCCCAAAAACCGAATTGATCCGCACCATGCCTACCTTTGAACTACAAGAAATTGTTTCCATATAAAACACCATTTAATTCATAATATACGAAACCATAACTTCTTTATCACTTTAAAAGATTTAACTTCGTTATCACTAAGAGATCAAAACTATAACTTCAACTACTAGAAAACACATGGAAACAAAACTAGTGACGGGCAGTGAATTTCACCCACATTCCACACTTAAACTTGTTCAAATTAAAAGTACATGTTGAGACACCAAGGTGCGAAAGCAACAAGGGCTACCTCAACTGCTCAACATTATACAAAATCAAAGAAAAAGACCACAAAAAGATGCCAACAAAGTGACTCAAAGAGAAGCTTACACACGAGAAATGCTTTTTGGCCGTTTGGGAGATAAGGGAACCACCGAGCCAGGTAAATGAACAGCCGCTGGGATATTCTTGTAGTAATGTTGTTGCGCACTTTCATAAATTTGAACAGTGTAGTCTACTACTTGCTCTGCTTAGACTTCCCATCATAGTCCGTATCCCCGGCCTGTTTATTATTCCATGTCCAGCGTAAGATCAACCCGGGATGTAAAATATGGTATCACTGCTGGAAGTTATACAGTTTAATAACAACCTGCATGATAAGGCAATCAAACATGCGGTCGAATATGAGTAGAACCATTGGTAGCTTAATGGCAACATGTCATTATTTCTAATAATTGTATGGATCGGTGGAGGTGGTCGCTTGTTGAAGACGGTGAATTCACGGTTAAAGAGTGATCGAGGAAAAGATTCTACATTCGGATAGTGGAGGTCAAGAAACGGTTTGGAATAAGTTGGTGCTTAAGAAAGTAAACATATTTGTTTGGAGAGCATTAAGAGGGAGACTTCCGGTTCGTGCGGAGCTTGATAAAAGAGGTGTGGACTTGGATTCGATTCTTTGTCCTAGTTGTGATACTATTGTGGAAACATGTGCTCATAGTTTGAGCAACTGTGATCTAGCGAGGAGTGTTTGGGATAAGATTTTTAATTGGTGGATGGTTGGGGGGTTAACGCTTTCTCTATTGATGAATTCTTTTCATTAAACGAAAACGTTAACGTCCCTACCTTTTTTCTCGAGTTTGGCAAGCGGTTATTTGGACTTCCGGTTACTTCATATGGAAAGAAAGAAATGCACGTGTGTTCGGTAACAAGTTATCAAGTACTAACAAAATATTTCAAGATATTCAGCTAAAAAGTTACGAATGGATTGTTCGAATATCAAATAAATATAAAGAGATAGATTGGCAACGTTGGTTGAGAGATCCTCTAAATAGTCGGATACAGTAACTTCTATAGTCAGGAAGGTGTTCAAGATCAGCTACAAATGTGTTTTGGAGGTCTGTAATGTAAAGAAATCAGTGAGTCCTCACAAGTCTCTACAAGTGTATGCAAGTCAGGTCTGTCTAAAGATCAGCTGCAAGTGTGTTTGTGTTGGAATTATTGCATTGTAGCTGCTGCAAGTGGTACATGTTTTGTCTGCAATTCAGTGGGTCAGAATCAAAATATAGTTGAACAACTAGTTTCATTGTGGTGTCAGTGGTCAACTGATCATTGATTGATCAGGTTTCATATGGAATTCTATTTTTCATGTGGGCCTGTTTCGATTAATGGCTCTAATGGCCTTGTACTAGTTGTGTTTCATTCAATACTCCATTTTAAGGTTCATGTGTTAGTTTAGCTTTAGGCTGTTAGTATCGTTACTAGTGTTTTTTTTCTTTTCCGGGTCCCTCTTTTTCTTAATTAGCTTGATTAATTAAGGGGACGCCATTTTTTTTTTTTTTTTTTTTTTTTCAATATATGTTGCCTTTCTAAAAAAAATAACCCATTGAGCTTTTGCACACTTTCTTGAATCCATCATAATAGAATAAATCGTTGGAAGCGTAAGGATGAATGGATGATGTCACCATTCGAGTCAAGTCGGCAAAAGATTGAGACTCGTTATTTGTAAAAGGGATAATAACTTTAAAAAGCGTCATATTTGTTCAAAAAATATTTTTTTGGATATCGAACAAATTTTTTTTGTTTATATGGGTGCTAAACTTTCAATTTCAGACTCTTTGAGGTACTTTGTAACATTTTTGTCTTTCAAATTGTTAAAAATCCAGGGGCAAAAATGTCACAAAAGTACATCAAAAAAACCGAATTTGAAAGATTAGTACCTCAAAAAGTCCAAATTTAAAAGTTTAATATACCTTCGATACCCAGAAGAGTATTTTTAGACAAGTATGATCATTTTTAAAGTTATTATCCCTTTGTAAAATAGCATGTACAACAAATAAATAACGAAACATCATAGCTTAAAAATACATAACAAAACATCATAAGCTTAACAAAAAAAAACTACTTTTTCAAGCTTAGGCTAGTCTTATTTTAAGAGCCTAAACTCTATAACGATACATCATAGCTTAAAAATACATTTTAAGCCCTACACTCTATATAACTAAACATCATAGCTTAAAAATACATAACGAAACATCATAGCTCATACAAAAAAAAACTGAGTTTTGGATGCGTAGCTTTAAAATACATAACGAAACATCATAGCTCATACAAAAAGACTAGTTTATACGAAGTAAACTGCGTAGCTTAAAAATACATAACGAAACATCATAGCTTATACAAAAACTACATTCCGAAACATCATAGCTTATAGAAAAAGTTGAGCTTAGGATGCTAGGCTTAGGCTAACCTAGCATCTAAAACCAACTATACGATGATTGTAGATTATTAAGTTTATATCCCACTTGTGAGAGTTATTTTTGGGCGATGTGGGACTCATTATGTGTCTGTAACAAATAAACTACTGTATATTAGTTGGGAGCACACTTTGGCCCTACGAATTTATAAAACCTCCCATAGAGCAATTTGCAATCTCTTATTGTAAGAGAACATGTTAATAATCCTGCAAATGAAGGGGGTTTTCTTGCAACAATTTGCTGATGCACTTTGATCGCTATGACAGTCTCCTTGAATTGCTTTGTGGAATTGTGGTTTGAGAACCTATCATGCTCCACTCCGACACATGCATATTACCTCTTTCTTAGCCCATGTCCAACCCAACGTCCAGGGGAAGGTCGGTGCATCAGACGCTTATACAAAGTAACAAACAAAATCAAAGGCCAATGGTTGTTCATTATCGAAGATCTATACGTTGCAAAAGATGTGATCTTATGAACCGGTCACTTTGGAATGGTGGTTCTAGATATGGTTACATCATTAGTTGTCTTGTTTGTGAATAATGTAATATCTCTCAATCTAGCTCACCCGTCTCTTCGTGATCGTTTACAGTATACAATATTAATTTGATTATATTACGTGAAAGAATGAGACATTTTATCTTTTCTATTTAAAATTAATGTCAAATAGAGAATGACAATGACGTGAATGATCTCATTCATCTTTCTACTTGCTACTTTGAGACCCTCAAATAGAAGAACAATTCCACAAGATTAACTATATGAAAATCAAATTGAAACTAATAAGAAATTAACTTGTTGTTTCCTAAGTATAGTAATATTTGGAAACTTGCTTGGTATATATATATATATATATATATATATATATAAACTTCTTTCATTAACACACACATACACACATAAACCATCAATTCATATTTGATCACAAAGAGAACGAAATGGAATTTGTTTTCATGCCTATGTGTGCGATGGCTCCGCCATATCACCCCCATCATCATCTGCTTCATCAACAAGAATATTTGTTGATGATGAAATCCAGATGGATGTTCCCGGGGAATAACATCCTGAAATTAAACACGGACGGGAGTTCGATAGGAAGTCCAGGTCCATCAAGTTTCGGGGGTCTAATACGAGACAGCAAAGGCACATGGGTGTGTGGGTATATGGGCAACATTACTACAAGATGGTGTACAAGTCTTGAGGCTGAAATTTGGAGTATCTATAAAGGGTTGTGCTTGATCAGCGATAAGAGTTTGTCCAATGTGCTGATTGAGACTGACTGTCAAGCTGTTCTAATGCTTGGTTTGGAAGTCCTTGATACGCTCCACCCGTGGAAGTCTGTTATGGATGCTATTAACATGATAATGAGAGACCAAAAATGCACCATGGTTCATACAAGAAGAGATGGGAACTATTGTGCAGACCTGCTGGCCAAATTAGGGAGTACACAGTTTGAGGAATACATCAAGTTGGAGGAACCACCAATCCTGTTGAAACCATATCTCTTACAAGACATTGAAGCCGCTTCTGAGTTCCAAAAAAATAATCATGTTTTTACAGAAAATATCAATAACGAGCAATGATGATCGATGCAAGAAAAACTACTCTGATGCAAAAGCTACTGTGTCAAAAGCCAAAACTGCTCCAATGCAAAAAAACCTGTTGAAAAGTTTTTTAGATAAGAATGTGAGAAGAAATCATATTTAATATAAGGAAAAGATTTTCTTAAAAGCTTGGAGTTTGTCAAATCTTCACTACAAAAATCTTGTCTCTCTAATGGAAAAAGTCTTCCAAACGACTTTTGGAGATAGTGAAAACATTTTTAAAAACTTGCATTGGAGATGCACTTAGACCGTGTCAATCAGGATTGCTTATTTACTTGCTTATCAACTCAATTGTTCTGAGTGTTTGAGTTAAAGTCGATCATATGTTTATGACTAAATTATTACACGCTTGATCCTAATGGTTAGAGAGCTTGGTGCGGGCATTTATTTGTCTGCCATTTGACCCAACAAAGTGTTATACTGCACCGTCCCTCGTGTTATTCGTCCGCCATTCGTCACTTTAGCCATTCCAATTATTCGTCCGCCATCACTTTAGCCATTCCAATTATTCGTCCGCAATTGTTCGTCCGCCAATTTTTTGTGTGTGTGTGTCAGTGTGTGTATGCGCGCGCGAGTGGGTATTTTTGGTGTGCTGTTTTGTGGGACCTATTATTGTTTTTTTTTTTTTTGTTGGGGAGGGTATTTTAGTTGTTAGTGTTATTGGGAGGGTGAAGATATGGTGCTGAGGTGGCAGACGAATAACGCGTTATTCGTCACTACCGTGCCTTGCGCTCTTATACCAACTTTTACCTATACACTTTAAAGTCAGAAAATTTATGCCATTAGTCTCTAATGTCGCCATTTTATGTGAAATGGGCTTCTTGTATTGCATCTTTTGAATCAATTTTGGGATGATCTTTGAACAGCCGATGCAACTGGAATGGGATTTTGAGTGAAAGTCAATTGAAGAGATAAGTGACTTTTTTTTCCGCTAAGGAAATCTGCTAACACTCTAAACGATTCGTGAGACAGAGTGTTCTCTATGGGCTAGTATAGGGAATAGCCTACATCCGAACTCATACTACAAGCCTATGGAACCGGCACCTATTCTATTTCCATTTAACTTTTTAAATCTTGCTTATTTTGGCGGGGCTAGGGCATAAGATAAATATGGTGAAAAAGATGGTAAAAAATTCTTTTTTCTTTTTTTTCAGGTTGTTACAAAAACCAATTGCTGTTTTCAGATTGAATATCATCAAGACATCAACTATTGATCTGAGCTGGCAGAAATCAAACTGGGATGAATAGAATGGGGCATGTTTGGGAAGATGTTCATATTGCCACGTTAGGGACACGTAAAAGCCACGTGTAATTTAGTACATAGTATTCAAGAAGGCCAGAAGGGTGAGGAGGGCGATATATATAAACACCCTTTCAAAAATCATGCTGGTACAGACTTAACTACTTTAGTTACCATATGAGTAATTTTTGGGTATAGTTGCCATAACGAAATATTGGGAAAAGTAAACGTCCATTGTGAGGTTAAAACCCTCGAACTAAAGATACCAACACTACTAAGAAGAGAACAAAATACAATCAAGTTAAATGTTTGAATTCAAGTATTTTCTTCAGGAGATTAATCTAGTTGTAGCTCGTACTGCAGAGACTGCAGAGGTACACAAAACTGTCACATTCTTTGGAACTGAATGAAAATGTTTTGATCTGGACACAACTTAATTTAAAGTAGGATATAACCAGAGAAATACATGAACAGAACCAAAATCGAATTTATCGGATTTAACTTATAATGTGTAGGTTTAAATTATACAACTGTAAACAACACTATGACTTCAACTACTCTACAAGAAAATACATTAAATAAACAGTGACGAAAAAATGATTTCACCCACATTACACACTTAAACTTACTTGTGAAACGTGTAGACACCCACGTGTGAAAAATCTTTAAGGGCTGCTCCAACATCAAACAAAAGCAAAGAAAAAGGCTAACGACGTTGCCAGTAGAGTCAGTAAAGAGAAGCTTAGACGAGAACTGGCGTTTGGGAGATATGGGTATGCATCAGGTGGTGGCATCACACAATTGTCCCCATTGAAATAGATTCTTCTAGGAAACGCCCAACCCTTTTCAAATGTGAATGTTGATTTGTCTTTACGGAAGAGTAGCTCTGACTGAACGTTCCCTAATGGTCCAGCTTGATTTAGAAAATCGTTGTAGAACTTAACTCCCCATAGCATAGCAGTATCATCTGTATAGAATTTCAGAAACAAGTTAGTACTTGCTTTTATCTGCTTACACAAACAAAATGTATCAAGAAATGATTGATATGTTAGTGAACTTACTTATGGAAGAATAAGGAGTCAGTGGTTTGTAGTTGAAACTGAAAATTTGAGTAAGGTTGTCGAAGTTTGGGTGTTGAGCGACTAAGTTCCACTGAGAGTAATTCATCCTGTAGTTAAAATTTGTAATGGTGACCTTCACACGCCAGTATTCCTTGTAATTCAGCTTCACATGCCAGTGAACTCGAATAGGGCACATATGTTTTGTGCATTGAACCAAGGGAGTCAAGCTGTTTTTACCAGGACCATTAACAACGGAAGCTAGATATGGCGAATTTGGGCTGCATATACGATTGGGAGAAGTTAGAATACTTTATAACAAAATCGGTTATTAGCCAAAATCAAAAATAAAAGGCCTTACTTTACACAACTTCCAGGGTGAGTAATGTTATTTTGGCATCCACAGGTGCATGTTGGGCAGGGTACAATCGTCTCATTGTAAAACGAAGAGAGCGATACACAGCAAGTGGGCGTTTTCTGAGCCAAAAACTGTGAATACGTACACGTAACGTTCCATGTCACTGGCAAAAAAAGATTTAGGGGGTGAGAATCTTTTTAACAATTCGATGGTTAAATAGTCTAGAAGTAACTTTAGTAATACTTACTCATAGCTTGAGTTACTCTTCTTCCATCTGCAGTAATGAACTTTGTTGGTTTACCAACGACACCAGGTCCACATGTATAGCCAGGGCCGGGTGCAAGCAAGGTGAAGTTCTTGGGTGGTTTGACCGTTTTGTTGGTGGTTCCGGCTGCACCCACACTAACTTGGAATGAGCTAGCATAATTGTCGGGACTTTGGGCCCATGAGTTGATAACACCTCCCTTACAGCAATTTGCAATCTGCTGATTGTAAGGTGTTCCGGGTAATAAATCAACAACCGTTGGGGTCTTCTTACAGCAATGTGGTGGTGCACTCTTATATCTAGAACAGTCTCCTTGCTCCGTGGTTTGAGCCCCCATCATGCTCCATATCACTTCTTTCTTAGCCCACGTCCAACCTAAGGTCCATCCGGGAGGCGAGACATGGCGGTATTGCTGGAAATTATACATTGTAACGACTGCCTGCAGGAAACAAAAACAAAATATGAGTAGCTATATAGCAACATCAAAGATCTTGAATGCACGTGTACTATCTGTGATTATGAACATAAAACAGACATAAATGTTTTATGTTACTTACAACGTAGCCATCAGGGGTCCAACTAATGATATCCCACTTGATTGTGATGTTTCCATTTGGGTCAAGTGCATCATACGCTTCTGCAAATTAACAAATAAAAAGAAATATCATTAGATAATCATTGCCAGAGACTATAAACCATATCATAAACTGTGAATTGGCAAGCACAGAAAATAAATCAATATAGAAATCACCCATGATCTGAATTATATAGAACTATAGAAAGGATTAAACAGTTCACTTAATGTACTACACTGCTTCTAGCAGATGATTACATCATTCATTTTCTATTATATTAAGCTTCATACAGAACATGAAGTAGCCTAGATCCGGAATCTTATCCCCACAAACGATTACTCACTGATACTATGTATGATGTACGATTTCGCTAGTTAACAACTTATCCCATTAGCTCAATCCAAATTTTGTAACAAAACACCTCCTAATTGCAGAAATCTCAAGATGATCAAACATCAAAACATGAGATTAGCATAAGATCATATACAATAAAGATATACTATCATTAATCTTCATCTACAAAACAATTTGCATAGCAATACTACAAATCACTCCATATACCAAGAGATTCACAAAAAGAAACAAGATCTTAAAACATACGGAGTAGTTTCATAAATAAGCAATTTAGCAGCTTCCCATGTACTAATTCACTACAATAACTTACTTAATCACTAAAACCAATCAAACCCATTATCCAAATAACCAATTAAACCACAAATCTTGAATCTTTATCAATAAAGATCCAACCTTTTTCACTCTACAAAACCCAAAACCCAATCTTGAAAATGACCCACTAACCATCTTTGACCAATAAGTCAATTGAGCTAATAAAGCACACATTTTTAACAAAATTAAGCAAAACCCATGTACCAAAATGACTAAAAAAACACAAAATGTAAGCAAGATCCAAACCTGTGGAAGTAAAACTGAATGAAGAAAGCAGTATAGCAACAACAATGGTGGAAAGTGACAGTCTTGTTAAAGATCTGAAGCAGTAATCCATCATTACTTGCTTCTAAGGTTTCCAAGATCCGACAGTGTGTGTGTTTTTTAGTGTGTGGGTGAGAGAAAGATTGAGAGATGTGGGAGAGTGTCTTTCTCTGTTTGATAAAAGTGAAGATGTTTGTTATTATAAAAGAAAAAGTCTACCAAATTAACCACTCTCTTATTAATAATTGTGTGTTTTTGGTGAAATTTATAACTAGCTTATGCATCAAGTTTGTTTGATTGTCTATTTTCTTGGAGCAAGTGGCCATTATTTTAGAGTAATTATTGGAGTTATGGAAAAACATTAGTACAATGTATTACGGAGTAATTGTGTTAATGATTGTAAAATGGGTTTTTCTATCTTGCGTCATAAGGGCACATGAGAAGTCAAAAATGACACAGAAGAAACTTAGTGACTCATAAAGAATGTATTGTTTGCGGGTTTTTGAGTACTTTTTACGTCTATTTTGCTTTCTTATTATGTGCCCTTAAGGCAAAAGATAGAAAAACACGTGTAAAATATTATAAATTGTTGTATTTTATGAGCTAATTATACTTGTTACTTGAACGAACATATACTAGAAATCAAGAATTTTTTTCTTTTATTTTTTTTCCCTAATCAGTGCCTCAAGATAATAGTTTTGATAGTTAGATAACAAAATTTTAAGTTTGTTAATTACAAAATCATAACTAACTAAGGTAAATTATAAGATCAATTAATATGTATTAAATGCATTTTTAATTTAAAAGAAAAGTAACAGATGAATTAATGAACTTTAAGCGATGTTCTAAAAGCACTTGTTAGATAGCTTATTTATTTTTAAAAATATAGTTATTTAAACTAATATTTTTCTCAAGAGGCAACTACCGTATTACATATATTTCTTAGTATTCGTCACAACTTCGTTACAACTCAACAAGAAGTTTTTCACTCACAAATTTCATCTTCAACGGTGACGACTCTTACAACACTCACACTTGTTGTACTCGATGCTCTTTTTCACCATATTGTCCCGTGTAGTTTTTCAAAATGTAAATGCTATTTAGTAAATGTAATTTTCAGTAATGACAGTGAAAAAGTGTGGTATTGGTGTAGTGATGATGTGATACTAGTTTTTGATGTAGTTCTCATGACCACACTGTGATCTTAAGTTAGTTTTCAAATTGCTAGCTCTTAGCACCAACTCATTCCAAATGGGCTTTTGCTCAAGAAAATGTTCATGTTAGTTATAAGTAAAATAGGTGGCTTTAGGTTCAAGTCATTTCTATCCTTGTCTTCAACGGTTAAAAGTTACTTATCTTTTATTACTATTGTAACTAATTAGTGTTGGTGATTTTAGTGTAATCGACTATTTTATGTAATTAAGATTTACTATGAGACCAATGAGATTTCATATCATGCTATGATACGAGTTAAGAAAGTGTGGAGTACACACTCGTTTGAGCTAACATGTTTCCACGGTTCCACCACTATAAAGACGCAGAGTTAGGGGGTTGCGCCTCTTGCGGGGTCAAAGGGTAGAGCCCCTTGTTGGGGTCCCTTTTTTCCCAACTGATGTGGCTGTTTATTAATAGTAGTGGCTATTTATTAAGGTAGTGACAACCAACTATAAGTATCTTAACTGTCATTTAGAATATGTTTATTAACATATTCATTGCCTTATTCTAACATACGAAAAGCATACGATTCCTCTTTGTTTCTGCTTGGTATTCTTATGTCTAGAAAACTAACGTAGCGTTTGATATGTCGTAATCAAAGGGGGAATGGAAAGGATTATTACGATGGAATGAGAAAATGTTGTTTGTTCATATTCATGTAATGTAATAATTTATTACAAGGAATGACTCATTACACCAAAACCATTCCTTAGGGGCCCCCTACTTTTTTCTCATTACATCCCGTAATAGAATCAAAATTACATAAAACTCCACCATTAACTAACCATATTAATGAAACTTCTCATCAATAATGGGCATTTTAGTCTTTTTATTATGATTCCATTACGTCTTATCAAACAAACCAAACATGATAAATTATGGTAATGACTCATTACATTACACCACTTATTTCATTACATCGGTCATTCCATTAATTTAACATTTTATTTCGTCCTACCAAACGAACCCTAAATGTTCTTCTTAAATGATCCCGATAAGGATTTCCTGATACCCGATCATTTATAAGGATCGAAAGACTTTATACAAAAAGTGAACATAATTATCATTACAACCCTAACCAATTTCTAACAATTATGATGCAACATATAGTATTTCATAGTTTTTTTAATACTTCAAGCGAGTATATAAAATAATGGCAAAATATGTCTTGTCTAAATCAAGTATAACTTCAACTCGGATCTCACTAATACATAACCTTGTTGGTAAAAAATAAAACTTAATACTTCATAATTTCATAGATACAATTACATGTTACAAAACAAACAGAATATAAATTGAGATTAATAACAAAGTTGTTAATCATAAAACGAGAAAATGACTAAATAAGCATGAAAAACTAGAACCACAGGATTGGTCGTGGCACTTCTCGCCGACAAGAACGTTGATGGAGAATATATTTATTCTAAGTGATATTACCAATTACTTAACTAGTCTTTAATATAAGATACCAGTATTTATATTTATTTACAACATGATTTGGTAAAGCCCTATTAATGATTAAATATAACTGTACTACGTTTGTTAACATTCTTTACCAGTTGATTTCAAAAATGGGTATATGCGTTGGTTTCTTTTGTAAAGATATCTAACGTATTAGGTATATACGATTTAAGTTTATATAAATAAAAATAATTTGATTGGTAAACGATGATATTTGGAAGGTTTAAAATTAAGTTTTAGGGGTTTAAAATTTTAAATAGGTTAGTGTCGGTGGGTTTATAAAATAAATAAATAATAGATATTTTAAAGACAGGAAATATCCAGCTCAACAATGATCACGTGGAAGTTTTGTCATCTTTCGACCTTTTCTACAATTTGGTAGATCAACTGGACTGCTCAATATTGTTCAAAAAAAATAAAAAATAAAAAAATAAAAAAATAAATAAAAAAAACTGGACTGCTCATTTTATGTTTGTTTAGAAAACT
Organism: Artemisia argyi; assembly: GCA_030686995.1. Lineage (NCBI taxonomy): Eukaryota > Viridiplantae > Streptophyta > Magnoliopsida > Asterales > Asteraceae > Artemisia > Artemisia argyi. The sequence goes on along the minus strand of CM060709.1, from coordinate 256,619,751 downwards.
TATCGAACTAATTCGGTCATGAAATTTTCGATTACATTTCTAATTAACAGTAAATGAATAAGAAAAACTAAATACAGATTAAAAAAAATGTAAAAGCATAAGACAAACTCTAATTAACGATAATTAAAATAAAGCAGTAAGAGGTCGAGGCACAAGGCTCGTATTTAACAAGACGATTCCCCTAAAACAGTTTCATCGTTTGTCTCTCAAAATATAACGACCAAAGCTGATGTACAACCGAACATAATAAACTAGTCCGGGATAACACAGAATCAATGGCGTGTTTCATGATCAAACCTTGCTAGAAATTGTATGAATGGACTAAATTTTTTTAGGTTGTAACTAAGACAGAATCACTATTATACTGTTATATAGTTTCAATATAAAGATCAATAGTGTTATATAGTTTCAATAGTGTTATATAGTTTCAATATAAAGATCGATCATGCAAGAGGAAAAAAAATAGGGATGAGAATAGGCATCTGACCCAAACCACAGGGACGATTGGTGTAATTTACTGTATTAACTATGTTATGGACATGCTACAATTATATGCACACGTTTACGGCTAAAACTAAAAGAAAATGGTATTTTGAAAATTATTTTCGAATGTTGTATGCATTTGAAAATCATTTTCGAACTTTTAACCCATTATCTTTTTTGGTATTTTGCAACAACCCATTTGACCCATTTAATTTTCTGAATAACCAGACCATTTCATATGAGCTGCAACTTCCACTTTCGGGTGTATCGTGTGTGCATTTTAGCCCATCAAAATAAAATCAACAGACCTCCACTCCCAAACGCACGTAACCAAAAAGAACTTCATCAAAGATAACCGGAATCTTTCGTTTTTTACATTCTCCAACAAATAGACGCTGGAATAGTTGGTCAACCATCAACATGCCACCATCCCCTTGTATTACCATGAAGAATACAAAAAGTGCAAATAAAGTTATGCAATACTTTTCTTTGGGAAATAGGAGGTTTTAGATTTGCATATCCTAAGAAATCATCAACTCAGAATGTCTTCAGATATAAAGTGTATTTGGCAATGCGATTTTGGAACTGATTATCTTATTACGACAATTTGAAATTGCAATATCCGTTTTTAACAACCTTTTGAAATTGCAATATTCTGATGGTTTAATATCACATGATTGCCTTCAAAACGAACATCCAAACACCCCCATAACCAAATTTCATTACTAAGAAATAGTTCTAAATGCACTTACCTGGTTCTATGATTAGTGCACCAGCATAAGAAAATTTTCTTAAACCTGAACTCAGCAGCAATTCTTGTGATATGTATGTTCTATAAACAAAAGCAAGACTTGAATCGTCTATGCTTTTACTAAAGACTTGATCACGAGAATCAAAGGTTGTTAAAAACGAAAGAATTTGTTACCAAGCAAAACATAATGAGAATTATAAAACATGCCACAAGAGACTGACACATGCATCACTTACACATGTCTTCCAAAATAGCATCTTCGTCATGCATCTCTCTAGGAACAACTATTTTCCAGACTCCATCACACATAGAAACCAACGGTGGATCCAGAAAAAGGCCTCTTCTAGTGTACCTGAAAGTTATAATAATAATAATAATAATAATAATAATAATAATAATAATAATAATAATAATAATAATAATAATAATAATAATAATAATAATAATAATAATCTAATATGCAGATTGTTGAAAACATCTCTTTCAGCCATCATATTATTAACTATCAAGTATATTAAGTTCTGGCCATGGTACTATACACCATTTTTCATTAGGCAGATTAAAAGAATGAGGAAATTTCGACCCATGTGCTTATGGGTAAAATGTATACAAGAGGGTTTAATATGATAAATTACTAACATGCACAAATAAGAAAACGTAAACCTACCATGTTATGGAAACACAATTTGCTAATAGTTTCTCCTATGATCCAACTATGTAATAAAAAAACAGAAAATGAATGTCATATGTTATTATTGGATAGAGATCCTCTAAACTTTCTCAAATTTACCAATATACATAGTATACTTATTTTATTCTCAACATACGTAATATACTTTTAAATACTTACCAATGTACCTAATATTGTCATACTACCACTAATACAAGTTATAGTTTTAATCTTTGTCGTTTGTGTTGACTTCCACCGTTAGTCCCTTGACATTTTTTCACTTAGAAAAGTTACAGCAATATGGTCCTTTGACTTTTGCGTTGACTTTTACCGTTAGTCCCTTGACTTTTACCAGTTCTTGAATGGTTTTGATGATTACTTTTCCGGTCAAAGAATTCAGTTACTCTTAAACACTCCATTACCAAGTGTTGAAACAACTTGTGCATTGCTTCAACAAGAAGAGTCTCAAAGAGGAGTGTTTGAGACTGTAACACAGTTGGGAGTAGAGTCAACTGCTATTTACAGCAAAGGTGAGACAAAAGATAAATGTGAAATTTGTGGGTTCAAGTGGCATCCACCAGAAAAGTGTTGGGAGAAAGTTGGTTATCCCACTTAGCATTATAAGTATAAACAGAATCATAAAGGAAAGCTGTGTAGAAAACTGGTGTTGGACATGTCAAAAGGAATGCTAATGTTGTAATGGTTGAGAATGAGGGGCTTGTTGTGTTTACTAGCAAGCAATTTGAGCAGTTAATGAAGAGTTTGCCTTAGTTCAATCAAGCATCAAACACTGAACTGGAGCATCCTTTTGGAGAAGGTACAATATATTGCTTTTCTTGTGTTAATGGAATTGTAGAAGGTTGGATTATAGACATTGGTGCAAGTGATCATATGTCACCAGATAGTGAAGATTTTGATGCTGTTAATACTCTTAAAACTAAACAGTTGATAAAATCTACCAAATGGTCATACTTCTGTGATTTCAAAAGTTAGCAATCTTTACTTTGCAGAACAATATTGCTCTTAAAAATGTTCTTGTGGTTCCTTCTTTCAAGTGCAGGCTTCTGTCAGTCTCCAAGTTGACAAAAGATTCATAGTGTTTTGTCACATTTTATGAACAATTTTGTGTCATTCAGGATTTGAAATCTAGAAAGGTGTTGGGCTTGGGTAAAAAGAAGGCTGGTCTGTATGATCTTCTCAATCTCTCATTGGATCAAATTCTTACTCAGCTCTCTTCACTGGTAGTTTCTGCACTTGAAGATTCCAGTCTCTATTCCTTCTTTTCAAATTGTTCTATACCTGATACTTTTGCTTTTAGTGTGTTTAATAACTCATATAGTTTGTGGCATCACATACTAGGCCATGTTTCAAACTCCACACTAAAGCATATTCATTTTGTTTCTGAACATGTTTCTAATGCTAGTAGTGATTCATGCTTAACTTGTCCTAATGGCCAAATTTGCTAAACTGCCTTATTCTACTAGCACGTCTCATTCTAAAGTACCTTTTAAGCTTGTTCATATTGATATTTGGGGGCCTTACAAGGTAGCTACTATTGGTCAACACAAGTACTTCTTAACTATAGCGGATGACCGTATTAAGGCTGTTTGGACATATCTGTTAGTCAAGAAATCTGATGCCTATTCTATCTTTAAGTCCTTCATTATGTTTGTTAAGAGGCAATTTCAAAAAGACATTAAGGTTGTGAGGTCAGACAATGCACTTGAATTTCTAAAAGGTTCTCTTGGTCCATATGTGAAGTCTCTTGGTTTATAACATCAAACCTCTTGTGTGGATAGGCCTCAATAGAATGGAAGGGTAGAAAGAAAGCATAGGAATATTTTAGAAGTTTTTAGGGCATTAAGATTACATGTTAATCTTCCAGTACACTATTGGGGGATTGTGTGATTACTGCAACCTACCTCATTAATAGATTTCCTACTCTTGTTCTCAAATTTAAAACTCTATATGAAGTTATGTTAGACTATAAGCCTGAGTATCAACATATGAGGGTGTTTGGCTATTTGGCTGTTGCAAGTAATCCTTCAATAGAAGCTGACAAGTTTGACACCAGAGGAGTTCCTTGTGTTTTTTTTGGGCTATCCTCAATATCAAAAAGGTTACAAACATCTAAATCTGCAAAATCATACTAGATTTGTTTCAGGAGATGTGGTCTTTTATGAGCATATTTTCCGTTACTCTAAGTCAAGTATGTCCCAAGTACTGAAACCTTTTCCTGCACCTGCATCATCTCCTATGTGGTATTAGGACTTTGTCTCAACTACTCAACCAGTGAACCAACCAACACCAGAACCTGATACTTCCACAACCGAACCTATTCACAATGAAAAAGAACCAGTGTTGAGCAGTCTGTTCCAGTCTTTGAACCAGTGTTTGGCACAACCAACAATACTCAAAGTGCAGGTATAGGAAAGTCTTCCAGAGCTTCAGTACAACCTAGGCTAAAAGACTATGTTACACCTACTCTCCCAAGGGCAAATCAGGTCTCAGTCACACAATTGCAATCTCAGTTTTATGCCTTCTTATGTGCTTTGGTAGCTCAATCTACACCAACACATTTCAAAGAAGCCATCAAGCAGCCTAACTGGTGTGATGCCATGAATGTTGAGTTAAGAGCTTTGGAAGATAATAACACTTAGGAAGTAACAATTTTGCCCAAAGACAAAAAGGCAATTAACTGTCATTGGATTTTCAAAACCAAGCTTAAAGTAGATGGTTCTCTTGACAAAAGGAAAGCTAGAGTGATCAATGGAAATAGATAAAGAAAGGGAGTTGATTAAGGAAACTTTTGCTCATGTGGCAAATATGGTGACTGTGAGAGCTCTGCTTGCAGTTGCAGCCATGAAAGGGTCGGACATTTGTCAAATGGATGTCTGTAATGCCTTTCTTTATGTGGTGTGTTTTAGCCCTAATTCGTCTAAAAATTATGAAAAAATACGTTTTTGCATTAAATCACTTTTTGTGCATCAAAAATTCATTTTTGGACCCAACTTCTTTTAACTTTTTTCAACAAAATAACATGGCGCATCTAACTAAAACAAGTTAAAAATTTTGTGCATCAAATTTTTTTTGCGAATCAAAATTCATTTTTTTGTGCATTAAAAAAACTTATAAAAACTTAAAATTAGAATAACTTCTTTTACAAAAGTTTTATTACCCAACATACCCGATGTTGTGGAATACTTTTGGATTTTTTTGCGAATTTTTTTAAAAAAAATATATTTTTACATATTTGTACGGATATTTGTCTTTTCACATAGTGTCAAAAACTGGGTTGATCCGGGTCACTTCAAACTAGGCAAGTCTAACCGGGTTTCAAAAATATAAAAACCGGTTTAATTTGACCATTTTTTTTCGACAGCAACCTGTTCAACCGGTGGAACCGGCCGGATCGAACCGGGTTCCGAAACATTATGTTTTATCCCCAAATCCTCAAACATTTATTATTTTTTGTTTGTAATACATAATTTTTTTTATCACTACAACTATCTGCCGCTATAAAATTCGGTTGCTCGTTTAGTTATTATAAAAAACTAGAAGAGTACCCATGCATAGCAACGAGATTTTATAGCAACAGATAGTTTATTGACAAAAAAAGTTTATAGGTTATAAACGAAAAATAATAAAAGTTTGAAGATTTGAGAATTTAACATAATGTTTTGAAACCCGGTTCGACCCGGGTGGTTCAACCGGTTGAACTGTTCCGGTAAAAAATGGGTCGATTTAAACCGGGTCAACTTGCCAGGTTGGGTCGAAAGCGGGGCAACTTAAACTGGGTCAACCCGTCCGGGTTTGAAGCTTCTCGGGTCAACCCGGTTTTTGTTTTAATTGGTTGTATTTAATTTGATAGATATGTTTTTAATTAGTTGTACAATATGACTAAATCATTGTAGTTTTAAGTAATGGATAATGTTTTGAAACCCGGTTCGACCCGGGTGGTTCAACCGGTTAAACCGTTCCGGTCGAAAAATGGGTCGATTTAAACCGGGTCAACTTGCTAGGTTGGGCCGAAAATGGGTGAAATTAAACTGGGTCAACCCGCCGTGTTTGAAACGTCCCGGGTCAACCCGGTTTGTGTTTTAATTGGTTGTATTTAATTTGGTAGATATGTTTTTAATTGGTTGTACAATGTGAATAAATTATTGTACTTTTAAGTAACGGGGTGTTTTAATAAGAGTATTAAATGCATTTTAATATTTTCTTATATACATTTTTCAACATTACACAATATTGACTATTCCACTTTTTCACTTTTCACTTTTGACCATTTTTACATTATAGATAGATGGGAAGGGATCCAGTAAGAAGAAAAACTAAAATAAGAATAAATTTCTAGCCGAGGGAGAATTTTAAAGGGAGATGAATCTATTTTTGTAGGTGCATCTGAAATGAGTGTTGTGATTTCTTCTTATCATTGTTATTTTAATTTTTCTTTCTTATTTTACTCATAGATAGTATAGATATACAGGTCATTAAATTAACCAAATATGAGTCGGCTATACATGCATGTCATCACGTTTTTACAAGGAAAGTCATATATATTATCAATTCCTAATCGACATCGAATTCTTTAATTATATATCTGCTTGGTGTTTCTTCACTATAAATATACGTATACATAGGATGCGTGGAGTATCTTGGCCTGCAAGCTAATATAGTACTGAAGAAAGAAAGAAAGAGAAGTCAGTAGGTTTTAGTCGCAACCAAGATTATAAGAGTTTCCAAGGTTTTAGCAAACTGTTTGGGTACGAATATGTGTGCAGTGTGCTAGCTCTTATACGCGTTATTTGATTCATGATATATTCCTATGTATATGTCCTCGTAATGTTTTCAACAATGTTGCAAAAAACGGCCTACAATGCCTTGTAATCGCCGATTCCAAGCTACAAGGCCCTGGAACTTTGAGACATTTACAAGGAAGTCGGCCGATTAATCGGCGATTACAAGGTTTTGGGCCGATTAATCGACTAAAAAACGCAACTCGGCCCTCGACCGCCTCAGGACCGATTCACGATTTTTGCAACATTGGTTTTCAGAGAAGTTGTATTCGGTTCCTTATACATATATCCAGTGTTGCAAAAATCGGCCGAATCGGCCGATTAATCGGTAATCGGCCCTGGAACTTGGAGGGATTTCCAAGATAATCGGCCGATTAATCGGCCAAGTCAAGAAAATCGGTCAAAAATTGCTAATCGGCCATCGACCGCCTCAGTACCGATTCACGATTTTTGCAACATTGCATATATCCCTTAATTATGATCTCTTTTGGTACTCTGTTAAATTCTTATCTGAAATTATAAGAGACCCTTAATTGTTTAACTCATTGCTTATGTGCTTTTGTTAATTCTTTTGGTTTGCTCTATAACAAATTGAAGTGCATGTCCATTGTACTAATCTTAATTTATCCTATGGATTTGGATTGTTCTAGCTAGTTGTAACTCGTAAGAAACTGAGTATGTGTAAACTAAGTCTAAACCATTCGTTGCTATCAGTCATATTTATCTCTTTGTAAACTAAACTCGATATATAATGTGAGTTTTTTTGTGAGAAGTAAAAGAATGATCTCTTTCACTATATACAAAACGACATTCAAATTTTGATTCAGGATACTGTTTTTTCTTTATCTGTTCGTACTTATCATCTCTTGGTTAATATGTGTTAACAAGTTCCCAGATTAGGGTTAAGATAATCAATAAGGTACCGGATATTCACTTGAAATCGTGGTATCACTTTTCAATATAAACTATTCGACCATATGCCTGGGTTACACGAATATCTCTATGGGATAAGACCAAGTGATGTTCTTGTTTTAGGCACAAATCAAGAACAGAATTATATACAAGTGTTTAGGGTTTGTGTTGATAATCGTATCTCCATGCAGATGTATTATGATCTCTATTTATAATAGAGAATACTCAAACCCTAACCCATGAAATTATGTATAATTAACGGCCCATTAATTATATCATAATACTTTCCATAATAGTAGGAATCAGTGGTTAAAAACGAGCAGCATAAACTGATGCCATCAGCAGAATCTACTAGCAGCAGAATTCCACTAGCAGAATCCTTCATCAGCAGAATCCATCAGCAGAAACAGATTCACACTAGCAAAAACAGATTCACACTAGCATAACCACTATTGAGTCAGGGGATTCAGTGACCAAATGAGTGTACACTCCGTACCTCCAAACCCATTACCAGGTGTGAATTAATCCCTCAAGTGCACTAAATTTTCCAACATCATCTGCGTATTGAGCAAACTAGCCATACCTTTCTCGGTGGAAGGCAGTCAAGGTTGATTAGAGAATTGAGTGGAGTGACTTACGTAATTTTGAGAGCACTCTATTAGATTTTATTTAATCTAATTTTGTATTAAACCTTTAAAATATAAATAAGGGTAAAAATCATACAATAGCCACGTACTTTTCAAAATTGTCCGTCTAGAACCACTTACTTTTTTATTACCTTACTTCACCAACGAACTATCAAATTCTGTTCCGACTTCACCAATATAACCTTGAAGTGACAATTTTACCCTTATCTTCTTTACCCTCACTTGCATCGTTAGTCTTTAATACTAACGTACGTTAGTCCTTTTGCACATTTTTGTTCGTTTTTTCACGTTTTTAACGGTTTTGCACATTTTCATACGTTTTTGCACTTTTCATTTGGTTTTACACGTTTTTATCCGTGTTTACACGTTTTGGTCCGTTTTTGCACGTTTTCTTTCGTTTTTCCACTTTTATAAAAAAAAAATCGAATAAAATTTCTTTTCGAATAATTTTTTAAAAAAAATATTTGAATAAAATATTTTCGAAAAAAAATATTTTTTCTAAAATATTTCCGAAAATAAATATTTTTTAGAAAAAATATTTTTTTTCGAAAATTTTTTAGAAAAATATTTTTCTAAAATATTTTCGAAAAAAATTATTTTTTCTAAAAAATATTTTTTTTCGGAAATATTTTAGAATTTTTTTTTTTCGAAAATATACTTTTTTTTCGAAAATTTTTTAGAAAAATATTTTTTTTCTAAAATATTTTTTAGGAAAAAAATTAAAAAAAATTAGAAAAATATTTGAATAAAAAAAATATTTTTTCGAATTTTTTTTTTAAAAAAAATTTTGAATAAAAAATTTTAGAAAAAAAAAAATATTTTTTTCTAAAATATTTTTGAAAAAAAATATTTTTTAGAAAAAATATTTTTTTTCGAAAATTTTTTAGAAAAATATTTTTTTTTCTAAAATTTTTTTAGAAATAAAATAAAATTTTTTAGAAAAATATTTGAATAAAAAAACGTGTAAAACAGACTTAAACGTGTAAAACCAGAGAAAAGCATGTAAAAACGGACCAAAAAGTGTACACACGGATGAAAACGTGTAAAACCAGATGAAAAGTGCAAAAACGTATGAAAATGTGTAAAACCGGTCAAAAACGTGAAAAAACAAACAAAAATGTGCAAAAGGACTAACGTACGTTAGTATTAAGGACTAACGATGCAAGTGAGGGTAAAGAAGATAAGGGTAAAATTGTCACTTCAAAGTTATATTGGTGAAGTCGGAACAGAATTTGATAGTTCATTGGTGAAGTAAGGTAATAAAAAAGTAAGTGGTTCTAGACGGACAATTTTAGAAAGTACGTGGCTATTATATGGTTTTTACCCTATAAATAATTAGCTAATACTTTGGTACTTTTGTTAGGAGACCTAAAAGTTATTTTTATTTGAATTTAGCTGTCTTCTGTTGGTCCCAATGTGTTCGGATGTGTGAGTCGAAATGTTGATTTGATTTGCAACAATAATAACAAAGATAACTTATTTATTTCGTCTAACCAATGTAATGTTACATAAACATAAGTATATATAATAGTCGAATGGTTGTGTTCCAACCATCATGTCTATTCGAACAGGTATGTACCAAGCGACATGTCCCTTCGAATTTGTCCAGAAATTAACTAACTTCCTATAACTACTTTAACTAACTTAACTACCAAACGGTTATAGAGTTTCTGATGAACACATTTGGTCCTTCACGTTTTCTTTCAAAGTAACATCGAGATTATCTTGGTTCACATTCTCCTCCTTAATCTTGATCGTTGCTTTGTCCAAGGTCTTGAACTCCGAGCATTTGTCGCATAGTCACAAACTTGAGTCTTGGCAATGCTTTCGTTAATATGTCTGCTCTTTGTAGTTCTCCACTAACGTGTTCCACATTAATATGACCATTCTTTACACATTCCCGAATGAAATGATAGCGAATGTCTATATGCTTACTCCTTCCATGAAATACCGGGTTCTTTACAAGTGCTATTGCTGATACGTTGTCAACTCTAAGCGTTATCTTTCTTTCTTCCAATCCAGTCAATTCACTAAGTAAACGTTTTAACCATAAATCTTGACATGCTGCTGCAGTAGCCGCCATGAATTCTGATTCACATGATGAGAGCGCCACTGTTGGTTGCTTCTGAGTACACCAGGTAATAGGTGACTCTCCATAGTAAAATACTATTCCAGTAGTTCCTTTTCCTTGATCGGTATTGATTCCATAACTACTGTCACTGTAACATGTTATCTTGCAGCCGCCTTCCTTCTTGTATATTATTCCATGTTCCTTTGTTCCTTTGATATATCGGATTACTTGTTTTACTGCCTTCAGGTGATGGTCCTTTGGTTCTTGCATAAATCTGCTAAGTAGTCCGACTGAGTAACTAAGATCCGGTCTTGTATGTAATAAGTATATGAGACTTCCAATTAAGCTTCGGTAATAAGTTGCGTCAACTGGGTTTCCAACTTAGTGCCGGGATCCAATGGTATCTTCGTATCATTGCTATCCGTCATACTTGTTTCTTTTAGGATCTTGTTAATATATCCAATTTGCTTGATTGTAATATCTCCTCCTGTCTGTGTAACTTCTATCCCAAGGTAATATGCTAGCAATCCTAAATCGCTCATTTCAAATTTATCTTCCATCTGAGATTTGAACAAGTCTATTTCTTTCTTTGGAGTGCCCGTGATTATCAAAACATCTACATATACTCCAACTATAAGTGTAGAATTCTTGCTTCTCTTCGTATAAACTGCTTATTCGAGATTACATTTCTTAAAGTCTAGTGACTTCAAGGTTTGATCAAGCTTCACATTCCAAGCTCTTGGTGCTTGTCTTAAGCCATACAAAGCTTTGGTTAGCTTGTATACTTTTCCTAGGTTTCCTTGTTGAATAAAACTTTCAGGTTGTGTAACGTAGACTTCTTCCTTCAATTCTCCATGTAAAAATGTTGATTTTACATCTAAGTGGTGTACTTGCCATCCATGATATGCTACTAGTGCTAATATTAACCGAACTGTCTCTATCCTAGCAACGGGTGTGAATACTTCATCAAAGTCTATTCCTTGTTCTTGTACATAACCTTTTGGTACTAATCTTGCTTTATATTTGATGATCTTTCTTTGTGCATCTCTCTTGGTTTTATAAACCCATTTGAGTCCTATTGCCTTATGATTTTCTAGCAATGTTGTTAGAGTCCATGTGTGATTCTTATTAATCGAATCCAGTTCAGCTTTCATGGCCTCAATCCATCTTTCATCTGTTGATGCTTCCTTATAGTTACGGGGTTCCTCTTCTATGAATAGTAGACTTTCAGTCTCAACTATGCTGTCCTATATATATCTTTTATCTTTTTGGAACCTCGTACTGGTGTATCATCAAATCTTTGTTCTGAGCTTCCTAATGAGCTAAGAGCAGCTTCCTCTTCATCTTCTGAGTTGGGTTCGTAAGTATATGCTGGTGGTGTAATTGGTGAGTCTAGATCTTGAATTTGATCCGGTATTGGTTCTTGTGCTGGATACACGTTATCATTGTGTTCTATGTTGACTGGTGTAGGATTTCTATTGTCAACTTCGCCTACCACAAAACTAGCTCAAAATGTGTCTTGTGTACTTGTATCCTCTCCACTCTTATCCCAATTCCACGGTTTCATTTCCATAAACTTTACGTCCCTACTAACATGTCTTTTCTTTCCTACTGGATCATATGGCCTACTAGCTTTGGATCCTTCCTCTACTCCTAAGTAAACCATCAGTATGCTTCTATCATCCAACTTCTTCAAGTGAGGTATCGTTATTTTAGCATAAGCTGTGCATCCGAATATTCTTAGGTTTTCCAGGTTCGGTTTTCTGTTGTAGATTGCTTCATACGGTGTTTTATCTTCCAGTGCTCGTGTAGGTACCCTATTTAGTATATAAATGGCATGTTTGACTGCTTCCGCCCAAAAAGTTAAGGGTAACTTCATCGCTTTCATCATACTCCTAGTAGTTGATAACACCGTCCTATTCTTTCTTTCAACTACTCCATTCTGTTGCGATGAGTATGGTGTTGTTAACTGTCTTGCTATTCCATTCTCCTTACAGTATTTAGTGAATTCATTTGATGTAAATTCACCACCTCTATCTGTTCTTAGCATTCTTAACTTCAATCATAACTCCATTTCAATCTTCTGTCTAAATTCCTTAAATGTGTTGAATGCCTGATCTTTCGATGTTAGAAAATAGGCCCACATGAAACGTGTACAGTCATCTACTAATAAGAAGATGAGCTTCTTTCCAGAGTGTGTGGTTGGACTTATGGGACCACAGAGATCTCCATAAACTAAGTCCAATAGGTTCTTAGATATGAATTTAGCTTGATTGGGAAATGGTGTTCTGCTGTGTTTTCCTAATAAACATGCATCAAATACTTGTCATGCATGATTTATCCTTGGTATTCCTTCTACTAGACCCTTTCTTGTCATATTGTTGATATCGTCAAAGTTCATATGGCCTAATCTAGCGTGCCATAACCATGCTTGGTTGTCCATATTAGCTAAGAGACATACAGGTGCTTCTATCTGCAGTCTAATACTGTATAGTCTATTCTTGGATCTTTCTACTTTCATCAACAACTTCCTATTCTTATCATACAAAGTCAGCTTGTTTCCATCCATGATGATCTTACAACCTATCTCAGTAAGTTGTCCTAGACTAAGTATGTTGCTCTTGAGGTTTGGTATGTAGTAAACATCTGAAACTATCTTTTGCTCCTTGTTTCTACATCCTAGTAATATAGAACCTCTACCCTTTATCTCTACGTACGATCCATCTCCAAAACGAACGCGTCCAGTGATACTTTCATCAATATCCTTAAAATGACTCTTGACTCCCATCATATGGTTGCTTGCACCATTATCTAAATACCATATGCTAGTGTCTGTTGTAGCATATTTCCGGGGTTGTATTTGTCCTTCATTTAACAATACTTCTTCGTGTGTAGTCATTAACAGTGATGGTTCATCGTCTTCTAAGTTAAGGTTTGATTGTTCCTGAGTTGTTGGTTTGCTTCTACAGTCTCTCTTAAAATGTCCATGTTTCCCGCAATTGAAACATTTTCCTCTATTCTTATTATTCCACTCACCTCTATTCTTATTGGGCTTATCATTGTGAGTTGAATTTTCTCCATTCGAGTTATCTCTATTTCTTTTATTTTGCTAGTTTCCTCATGAGTAGTTTGATCTACCCCTATTCTTGTTAAACCGTTTCTTATTTCTAGAGTGTTCGCCTTGTGCAAATTATAAGTTATCCTGGCTTTCTACTTGTCCTCCCTTTCGGAGTTTTATCCTTTCCTCGAATGCTTTTAATTTTCCAGTGATCTCGTCTAGGGTGATATCATCTAAATCACTTGTCTGTTCTATGGATGCTACTATCTGAATGAACCTATCGGGTGTGGAATCTAATAGTTTTTGTACTAAAAGTGATTCATCCATGGTTTTTCCTAATTCTTTAGCCTTCGTGGCGTAACCATTTAGCTTGTTCATAAATGCATCCACCGTTTCATCCTCCTTCATTTGAAGAGTTTGAAATACAATCATCAATGATTGTAATCGTGCCTGTTGCACTCTCTCTTCTCCAACGTGTCTCTTTCTTAACGATTCCCATAATTCTCTTGCAGTTTTACAACTTGCTACTTGTAATATCACATCTTTAGTCACCGCTTGATATAGGAGGGCAATATTTGCCTTATCCTTTTTACCATCTAATTGGGTGTTCTCCTTAGGTTCAATAGTCTCCCATAAACCATGTGCCTCTAATATAACCTTAATTTGTATAACCCAAACAATGTAGTTTGTGGTTTTGAGTTTAGGGCATTGATATTGTCTAATGGGTGTAATGGGTTTACTATAGTGTTATTGATATTGGTGTCATCATCTCCACCAGACATCTTAGATGTGTTTATGATCTTCACCTTCTAATTCGTATGCGAATTCTATCCAATATGGTATATCCTACTACTATGGGAACATAAATAGTTATCCGGGAATCCTAGTAATATAGGATCAATATACAGTTCTTGGGATTTCCTAATAGTATGAAAGTAAATGTCTATACTATAAACGTATAATTGAAATCCAAATGATGAATTTATGACCTCGTTTGTGTTCCCACTTGTGTATCGGTAACTAGAGTTTTACCAACCACGTTTCCTTTCTTTCCTCGTCTCCTTCTAATACCACAATTCACGTTATTCTTTTGTTCGTTTCGACTTGGTTCCAATTCGTGCCCTAGACCCTTGTTATGCCTCGACTTTCTTCTCCAAATCCACCCTTAGTGTTTTTTGGCCACGTACAAAACTATGTTTGTCGTTGTTTTCCTGCTCCAAGTCCCTCGCAACAAAAGATGTCTCGGTATTAATTTTATACCGAAAGCAATTAAATTGCTTTTCTCCTTTTTCTCCTTAATACCCCGCGGTATTAATCAACATCTAAACAAAATGGTTTTTGTTTGTTGTTCACTGCTGTTGCTTGTCTCCTACGTTACGTTGTTCCACAATACTTTCTCGTTCTTTTCCTTTTTTTGTCCACACCGTGTCTCAACAACCCTCAATACCTTTCGGTATTCCTTATGCAGCGAGTGATCAAGTCGCCTTCTTCTTCAATATTTGTTGTTTTTCTTGTATTGTCAACGTTCCTAAACAATCCTTGACTGTTTGTAACCGGTATACCTTTCAAAATCTGCCCAAGCAACGCTTCTTTTAAATTTTTTGCGCTTCTTTTCCTTCTTGTGTATCTCGGTAAATACACAATCTTTGACGTCTTTCTTTCTCCCTTGTTGCGTTGTAGTAAACCAACAAGCCCTTTCTTTGTTGTCGTGTGCAAGACACCAACAAGAAATCTTCAATAAACAATTGTTTCTCCTTTTCTTTGGTTCTGTTGTCGCGTACAAATGATCACAACAAAACAAGCACCACTTCGTTTGGTGTCCTTCCGTTTGCAAAATCCAACACTAAGAAAGTTGTATACGACTTTCTTGTGTTCCTAAGTTATCTAGGCAATCTCTTCTTTCGTTAACAAGGTTCAAGAGTATTGCATATATTCTGAAACTAAAAGTTTCTACGTGGGTTTTCTGGTTTTGGTTCTCGTTAACAAGTTTTTTTTTTTTTATTTATTTTTTTTATTTTTTTTTTATTTTATTTTTTTATGTAACGAGAGTGGGTTCAAACAAGGCTCTTGAAGCCAAATGTTGGTCCCAAAGTGTTCGGATGTGTGAGTCGAAATGTTGATTTGATTTGCTAACAATAATAACAAAGATAACTTATTTATTTTGTCTAACCAATGTAATGTTACATAAACATAAGTATATATACTAGTCGAATGGTTGTGTTCCAACCATCATGTCTATTCGAACAGGTATGTACCAAGCGACATGTCCCTTCGAATTTGTCCAGAAATTAACTAACTTCCTATAACTACTTTAACTAACTTAACTACCAAACGGTTATAGAGTTTCTGATGAACACGTTTGGTCCTTCACGTTTTCTTTCAAAGTAACATCGAGATTATCTTGGTTCACATCTTCTATTTTAAATAATATATAAGGTGTATGTTAATAAGATTGCTCGTTTCTGATAGATCTTGACATTCTGTTACGTCTTAAAACTTGGGTTTGTGGAACTTCTCTAACAACAACCATTTTATTACAGGGAGGCCTTGAATTATTCCTACGTTTAAAGGGCAAATAATAAAAAAAGGTAATATACTTGCCACAATTTCATCGAATAGGTAGTGAACTATTTTTTCTTATTTTGAGGGTAATTTTCTTTCAAAATCATCATCTTTAGGGTATTTTGTAAAAATTTTGGACAATTTTGCCCCTCATAGCTAATACAAATTTTTTTTCCCGAAGGGCAAAATTGTCCAAAAATTTTTCAAAATACCCTAAAGATGATGAATTTGAAAGAAATTTACCCTCAAAATGAAAAAAAATAGTTCACTACCCATTCGATGAATTTGTGGCAAGTATATTACCTTTTAATATCATTTGCCCTACGTTTAAATCCAAAGATTCATATTTCCAAGAAACCACGTGTTGTACGGGTTGTTTTGTTCAATGTCAAAGACTAATGAGACCTCACAGGTTGCTAGGAAGGCTTCTCGAGAGCTTATTGCTCAGAAGTTTGCGTCTAAATTGGCAGTTTCTCTCGATTGCATGATATATGCTAATGATGGACGATTTTTATATTACTGTAATCGAAGGAAGCTAGAATGGTTAGTGATTTATTTTTAAAATAGAATAATGATCTTATAAAAAGTTGTCAGTTGAGTCAAAAGTCGTCCCTTAAATCATTCTATTGAATGTTTGTGTCGTTATTCAAATTATGGAATCATACATAATCAATAACCTTGCAGGTATTTGAAGAGGAATCTGGCAAAACTTGTTGACGAAGATCCACCAGCCATGATGCTTCTATTTGAACCTAAAGTCCGGCCAGAAGATGAAGGATATGATTTCCATCTACAGAGCAAGAAAAATATATGCGTGGGCTGTGGTGAAGGAAACAACTACTTACGCTACCGTATCATCCCATCATGTTATATAGAATACATTTCCCTGAACATTTAAAACACCACTGCTCTCAGGATATTGTTCTAGTTTGTGTCGATTGTCATGAAAAAACACAATCTTTTGCTGAAAAGTATAAGAAGAAAGTAGCTTCGGACTATGGGATCCCGTTATTTGTACACAAAGTGGTTAATTCTAGTGAGGGAGATGGTGTTTCTGGAGTCTCTACGCCTGTTACGAAACTCGATGATGGGGGTGTGTCTCCTTTAGAGTTGCGTATGTCTGCAACGGCTCTATTGAGGTATGGGCCAAGGATGCTACCTCAGCGCCGTGAGGAATTGACATAGGTATGAACTATGAAGGATGTTCAAATTAATTGCTACTGAATGTCTTCTTTTTATTTATATTTATACTTCTCTAAAATACCTTGCTGCTGCGAACAGAACATTACCTTTATTGAGGCCACTCAGCCATTCAACTTCACCAAAGTGGGCAAAAAAAGGCTGGATGACAAAAACTTTAAAAATTATTACAGATTGCAAATAGTTTTTGTTGTTTGACATTTTAATCAATTTGGTATGAATAATTACACTTAGGAGTCTAAAAATTTTCAAGTTTCAGTTTTTGCTTTGTTGTATTTTGTGATGGTTACTCGGTCAGAACACTAAACATGTTGGTACTTACGAAAGTAAGACTTTTGTTGGCGTGGCACTAATCTGATGCTGATTTGAGTAAACTGACCTCATGGCTGATTAATATACAGATTGTCAGGAAGTATTATGGAGGACGAGAGATATCGGTTGAAGACTTGGAAAACGCTTTCTATGTTGGAGCGAGACCTCATGAGAAAAGACGAATGCAGAAAAAGAGAGTCTTGTCTCTTATAAGTTCCTCAAAGAACATCGTCTCAGATATGGCGCTAAATAATGATATAGAAATGATATAGAAGATGGTGCGGACTCATCTAAAAATGAAATTAATGAGCCTGAAAATGGTTATATGTTGGATTCAGATATCAATTCTGAACTTACGGATGCATCTGCTAAACTAAATGGATCTGTAAACGTAAGTTCTGATGTTGCAGTAGTTGTTACCTGCGATTCAAAGTTATCATTATTAGGGCATGGACCACATGGGAAGCAAGTTGTTGATTATCTGCTGAAGGAACATGGGGAAGACGGGATTCGTGCAGAGATGGAGACAAGTGTTTGTTGATGCTATCAATCCTCTGTTTCTACCGGCTGGTTGGGATGTGCCACATAGGTATGTTAAATTTTCGCCATTTTCACCATAATTTTATGCTCCATGTTTTTACATATGAATCTAAGAATTAAGAAATAATACAAACGCAATTTATATAGAACTAAGGGGGTGCTTGGTTAAGGGGGTGGGGGAACGGGTAAGGTATTCATTAAGGGTCCACCTCCCTCATTTCTTGTACTTGGTTAGTGAGGGGTAAATGATTGATTACCCCGTACTGGGTAATCAATCATTATAGAGTAAATTGGGGTGTAAGGTATTGATTACCCACCTCACTCATTCCTTTACATTCCTTTCTCTTTCCCTTTCCCCACTTTGAACCAAACGGACCCTAATATATCATATAACGGTTAGCAGGATGTTAAGAGGCGGTGATTAAAGTAAAAGAAGTCCCAGAAATGATTACCAAAGGGTACCATAAATTGACTTGGTGTCGTTTGTTTTTTCAGAGCTTTTACCTCTTCATCTGCAAACCATGTCTGCAGAAGAAGAGGTGCACATAAGCTCTTCATCTAAAAGAAAAAACACCGTTTATTTTTTGTGCTATTGAAGTACTTCTTTCTTTCTTTCTTTTTTTCACTAGTATTTTTTTTATTCAAGCCCGTAAATGTTAATCAAAATAACAAATAAAAGTAAGTAATCAGATATTGTAAAAAATATTTTGTCATCAAAATTTTAGACAAACCTTGGTGTGTTTTGTGTGATTGTTGATTTTATTTATTATTATTATTATTATTATTATTATTATTATTATTATTATTATTATTATTATTATTATTATTATTATTATTATTATTATTATTATTATTATTATTATTATTATTATTATTACTCCCTCCGTCCCATAATTATTGTCCACATTTGACTTTTTTAGTCTTTAGCTTTTAACTTTGACCGTAAATATTTTTCTTTTGTGATATATATTACTTGATGCAAAATATATAAATGGATCGAGTTTTAAATGTATTTTCATTCGTATAATTTTCATCAAGTATTATATAACACAAATAAAAATAATTAAGGTCAAAGTTGCAAAATAAAGACTTCAAAAGTCAAACGTGGACAATAATTATGGGACGGAGGTATTATTATTATTATTATTATTATTATTATTATTATTATTATTATTATTATTATTATTATTACTAGTTATAATGCCCGCGCACGTCAGGGTTTTTTTTTTTTAATATTTTGAAATAATTATTTAAAATTTTTAATCCTATTGTTAATTGCATCTTATCTATATTTTTTGTATTTATCTTCTACTTGTGTTGTGGATAAATATAAAATAAATAATCTTTTTTTTAAATATCTTATCTATATTTTTTGTATTTATCTTCTACTTGTGTTATGGATAAATATAAAATATTACCTAATAAGAAAATAATCTCTTTTTTTTAAATAAAATTATTACTAAATCAGGTATGAATTGATTTTTTTTAAATGCAAAATTCCCAAAAGGGTTTTGTTTTATTATATAAAAGATTATTATTATTATTATTATTATTATTATTATTATTATTATTATTATTATTATTATTATTATTATTATTATTATTACATAGCTCGTCCCATATTATTTGGTCGGATAAAGCGACCTTAACCTCAATTGTTTTATAGCTCGTCCCATATTATTTGGTCGGATAAAGCGACCTTAACCTCAATTGTTTTATAATAATTTGAAATTTCCAACAATTTTATATTACTTGCCATTTGATAATAAACTAGCGTTAATCATTTTATCTTGTTGCATTTAAAGAATTTATTAGCAACAAAAACATGTTGAGTATCATTTGAAAATTTTAGTTTTGATTTTTCCATACAAAATAATCAAATGCTAAAACTTAAAACAAATGATGTTTACGTAAATAAAGAAAAGAAATAGTCACATGGGATTTGAACCGTAGACCTTACGATTGGATAACAAGACGAAAATATATAAAAGCAATTTCTCAAAAAAAAAAGTCATTGGCCCATTTTATCGTTTTCAACTGGATTCATTATTTTAACACAAGTACACAACACGTAAAAAAAGAGACTAAAACGTAAAAACAAAAGGCGAAAACGTAAAAAAAACGGGTTAAAACGTAAAAAACGGGCGAAAATGTAAAAGGGTCGAAAACGTACAAAAAGGAGAAAACGTAAAAAAACAGACAAAAATGGTCGAAAATGTAAAAAGTGACAAAAACGTAATAAAATGGGCGAAAACGTAAAAAAAATGGTGAAAACGTAAAAGAACGGACGAAACGTAAAAAAATCAAGTGAAAACGTAAAAAAAACGGACGAAAACGTAAAAAAAAGGCAAAAAAAAAAAAAAAAAAAAAAAAAAACGGTCGAAAACATAAAAAACAGATAAAAACGTAAACAATGGTAAAAAACGTAAAAAAGCGGACGGAAACGTAAAAAAAGGGTAAAAAAACGTAAAAAGCGGACGAAAACGTAAAAAAGGGTTGAAAACGTAAAAAAACGGTCGAAAACATAAAAAATAAAATAAAATAAAAGAAAGTAAAATAAAAAAAGGTATTGAGAAAGAGATGTAGGGCTTGTGAGAGAAGATGTAAGAAGTGAAAGATAATGTTTAAAATTTAGAAGAGGAAAGAAGTGAAATTAAGCTCTTATGTCTGCAAAAAAACAAACAAAAACATGTGCCTTCCTGCAGACAAAAGAAGTGAAAAGAAGCTCTTATGTTTGCAAAAAAAACAAACAAAAACATCTGCCCCCTTCTGGAGACAAAAGAAGTGAAAAGAGGAAAAAAGTGCTTGTTGTCAAAAAACAAACGACACCTAATATAACCATCTTTTGTTTTTTGGTATTAAGATGATATGACATACTCTTTGTTTGTCAAATGCTAGAATCGCCTCAATGAAACTATATTTGATGAAATGCCATTGGAGGAATGACATATTAGCTAGGAAAGTCATGATATGATTACTTCCCCTCCCCGCGGACCCTGTTCATGTTTGCATGTCACCACTTTAAAATGCCACATTTACGTCAATGCAAACCCTTTGCTCAAGGGGTTTTTATACTTAGTCTTTTTAGTCCAAGAAAAAGGTCATTTATGGTTTTCGCCGTTGCTAGTCTTTTCAGCCAATGAAATAGAAGACTCAAGAAAAGGTCATTTATTGTAAGAGTATTTTTAAAAGTTGCTATTCGCACCGTGCCCATAGAGTACTCTTGCTGTACAATGTAAGTACCGAGTAATAAATTGGACAAAATAGTGGGTGAGAAAAGTATAAATGTTGAAGGATTTTGTGACGGTACATAGAAGTTGCATTGTCTGGAAAATCTTATAATATATGTGTTAGCATCACTTTTTGTAATGACTAAGGAGGGGAATTTTGTAGGTGATAGTCTGTTTTATAAACTGAGGTTTACTTTATCAATGTTTTATATTGAATGTTTTATCAATGTTTTATATTCAGATAGAGTGATAGTTATGATTAGGTTTTAGAAAAACTGTCAGTCCATGTTGTTTGTTTGTGTAATTTGAATTGAGCACTATATATATATATATATATATATATAGAATTAGACATGGAGACGTGTGTCGACTTTAAGTGTGGTAATGATTTGTTGATTTGGGGCAGCCTCTACAAAACCTTAGAAAAAGTAAGTAATAGTGTCTAACTATTTGTGGCTGACTTGGCTAAATTTCAAGGGAACAATAGTTCATATGATCCAAGTTTGACAGTGGATGAAATCGCGGCGTTACAAACTGATGATAGAGTGGATATAGGTCAATTCAGGACATTAGTTGCTGCTTGGTTCACCGAAAAAAAATAGGTTCATGAACATGATGATTGCTTATTTCTAAAACCTGAGTTTTTTTGGAGTAATTTTCGAACTTTACAAGTGGATAAGTGTTATCTTTGCTTAATTTGTAACTCTACAGGTGGAAGCAGAGAATAAGAAAATAAATCGCTCAAAGTCAGATGAGCCTCACGTCACAGGGAGCAAATCTTTTGCACGTATAAGTGATGAGGAGGTCACATTATTTTTTCTATATCTTGTCATTTTCAAATACATAAAGCCATTGCAATTTTGGAAATTCTAACTTTATCAGAAATGTACTTTTTTGTTGTTGCAGACCCAAAAGAACCATGGTGTTCGAGCATCACGTGGGGGATGTATTGTTTGACTCATAGACGGGAGCATTGTGAATGCTACAGCTGCTCAAGTTGTGGTACACTTAATACAAATTAAATTATCAGTAAAAAGTTAATTTCGATTATCTTCCCATTCTTTTGAAGGTACACTATATTTAAACAAGCAGTTTTTATATATGAGAAACTAGAACGAAAACATTCCTCGACACATTTATACATAGTGTAACTAACTGAAGATACCAATACTGCAATAAATCTTCAAAAACAATTTTGTTGTAACAAATAAATCTCCATGAAAATTACCCAAAAGGTTTTAAGTCAAGATTAACCATTAAAATAGCTCTAGATGATAATGAGACTGCTTGTTTGAGTGTTACTAAGGTATTCATTTGTCAAGTGAATGAAAATTTTGGTTGTTAATTAGGCGTCTGTGATTAAAGTTTCTCATGACTGGCAGAGGAACACAAAAAACTGAGAACCTTTAACCTAAACTGAAAAATCCAACCCAAACAAAAGACTAGCGGTGTGATTATGAGATATAAAATTTGATGTTTCAGTTGATTTTTTGCATTTACTTGAAAAAACAGAACAAATTGATTTCTTTAGAATGAAGTTAGAGTTTGATACTTTAATGTATAATCTTTTTTTGGCCTAATAGAGTAATAGTCGTGGTTGTGTCTCTTTGTAGTAACGATCCAAGCTTAGATACTCATGAAAACCAAAAACCAATAAGGAAAACAAAGCTAGAAACAAAAAAAACCACACACTGAACCTTCAAAAGCCGAGAAACCAGAGCCAAATGGTGCTAGGGACCGAAAACAAACTACGTACGTCGGTTTGGTACAGGACTTAGGTGTTTAGGCAGATGCATGCTGACCTGAGCCATGTTCATCTTTAGCCTGAATCCTACATTTAATTTATGCCATTTATGTATAAATGAAAAGGGAAGAGTCAGACTAGATTCTCACATATTATTTTCTGTATGTTTTATTATCAATGCTGTTACAGTCATTAAAATGACATAACGATAGTTTTTATAGTATCCCTCAATAGCAGACTGATCATATCATATACTCTTAAGATTTTTTGTTACTGTTTGTTTGTTTTTTTTTGTTTTTTTTTTTTTTGTTTTTTTTTTTTTTGTTTTTTTTTTTTTAAATTATGATATATAAATTTAAGTTTTCCTAATGCAGAAACAACATTAATGGGGAAAAGAAGCCCATTTTCTGAAATTTTGGGTAACAAGAACGAGAAACCACTTGTTGTGTTTGCCAGAAAGGCATTACCATTGGAGGCTATTTTCGAGGCTGTTGTTGAAAATGCCTTTAAAGATGGTCTCTTCAGTGTCCTTTTCGATGTTGTTGCCCACTTTCTCTGTTCCGCTGTTGCATCCCCTTCACCTGGAGTCATTGCTCTTAAGGTTTACTTTAAATTGTTGTTTAGTTTTTGTTTAATTTGAATTGAGTTACTAACTGAAATAACCTTCATAAATAAAAAATTACTTATTGTTACTGATATGTTGTTTTATGTATAGGCTTATACTGATCCAAGCAGGAATCTTGGAAATGCTTGTAACTTTGCTGTTTTGAGGGGTGCCGATGCAGGCATAACTTGTGCTTTGAATGATTTAAGAGGAAAAGAGGTTTTGCACACAAAGTAAGTCCGTATTACTAATTGACTATCTGATTTTGGAAGATACGTAACTAATACGGAGTATATGTTACTGCAGAATCGTGGCAGGTTTTGGTGCTGGAGTCATGTACTCATTGGTTCGTGGTGATCGTGAACCTGTCACAGTGATCTCACTTGGTGTTATGTATGCACTCTTGTCAGGTGGAAGATTTCAGGTGATCATTTGCTTCTTCATTTCCCTTTCACACAAGATATATGTTATATGTGACGATTTGGATTTATATATATATGCTCCTTAATTGTCAAGTGAATAAAATGAATATAGATGTAGTTATAACCTTATATATATACGCTTTAAAGTTACCCAAATAGTAGGTTTTGCTAAAGTATACAACCTCTTACATGGTTGTAGTTAATAAGTTAAGATTATCATATATACATACATTTTTTTTATCATCCTAAGCATACTATTTAATTATTATTTTTATGGAAAAAATATGGACGGCCCATTTCAACCCGTATAAAAAATTGCCCGTTTTGACTTGAACCCATGTACAGATAAGGAAGAGCAAGGAGGATGGAGGGTGGTGGACAGATTGAGATGAGATGGGACCTATTCTATGTGAACATCTTCATGTCTTGGTAGTTCTATTTGGGCAAAAGTAGAAGGATAGTCTAACTTATTGCAGATTCAAAATAGGTTTTATGAATTATATCCTTTTTGAATGTTAGAAAAAAATCTTATTTGCTAGTGATTTACCCCTTATTAATTGTAAGAAGAAAATACACTGATTCCTAAAGTTCTGATATGTATAATGATTTCTGGATAATTAGTCTTCTAAAGTTCTGATTTTGTATGATATTATGGTATTAGAAGTTTTGAATTCCGGTATACTATAATTATATAAAACCGAAAACCGAACCGAATATGATCAGTTCTGTTCGGCCCAGTTTGTTGTCTCGGTTCAGTTCGGTTTTCAGTTGATTTTGCTCAGCCATACTCAAAAGTACAACCATTTTACTACATGGGTCAATCTAAGCCAAAGCACTTAAAATTTTTTAGCAATATATAAGGTTATGTCCGAACTTTCAAAATAAGAAAAGAAAATAAAAATAAAATAAAATTGAAAGTGGCTTTAAATAATATATTATCAACACTCTTAGAATTTCAATAGTTTATTATGACTGCAAAAAGATTCTCGCAAACTCTAAACATATTATCACCGTAAATAAAATAATAAAAAAACCATTGTTCGCCTAAAATAATAGTTGCAGGGTATATGCCACCGCAACGCGCTGGTACCTTGCTAGTTAACACATAAACGACGTAGTATGTTTAAAACAAAAATAAAAACATAAAATATTGGTATATATTTCTTCATCGGCAATAACTATAGACGTATACAAATAAAATGAAAAGACACTAAATTTTGACAAGTCAACCAAATGGTTATAATGACATACTCATTAATTAATAGGTAGAGGTAATATAGTAAATCTTATTCGCAAATGCTACTTCAATTTTCACAATGCTCATAAGAAGAGCATTCGGAAAAAGAGCATTTTGACCAAATCTTAAATGCTCAATGCTTATTGTCAAACAAACTTTTAAATCTTAACAGTAAATGCTTAACGTTAAACGCTCTAAAATGTTTCAAAGCGCTTGTTGCCCCAAAGAGTCAAAGCAGACTTATGCATTGTAATTTGCACTCTATCCTTTGCTCTTCTTTCTTATTGACCATGAGCTTTTTTTCCTTTATATGTACATTTAACGTTCCATGTCACTGGCAAAAACAGATTTAGGGGGTTAGAATCTATTAACGATTCGATGGTTATATAGTCTAGAAGTAACTTTAGTAATACTTACTCATAGCTTGAGTTACTCTTCTTCCATCTGGAGTAATGAACTTTGTTCGTTTACCAATGGCAGCAGGTCCACATTTATAGCCATGGCCGGGTGCAAGCAAGGTGAAGTTCACGGGTAGTTTGACCGTGCTGTTAGTGGTTCCAGCTGCACCAACACTAACTTGGAATGAGCTTTGGCCCCATGGCTTGATAACACCTCCCTTGCAACAATTTGCAATCTGCTGATTGTAAGGTGTTCCGGGTAATAAATCAATAACCGTTGGGGTTTTCTTGCAACTATGTGGTGGTGCACTCTTATATCTTGAGCAGTCCCCTTGCTCGGTGGCTTGAGCTCCCAACATGCTCCATATCACCTCTCTCTTAGCCCACGTCCAACCTAAGGTCCATCCGGGACGTGAGACGCGGCGATATTTCTGGAAATTATACATAGTAACGACGGCCTGTTGTAAACAAAATTATGATATGAGTACCTATTTGTGACTACGAACTTCAAACTGCAAAAAAAGAAATTTTGATACTTACAACATAGCCATCAGGGGTCCAACTAATGATATCCCACTTGATTGTGATGTTTCCTTTTGGGTCACGTGCATCATACGCTTCTGAACATTAACAAACGAAAATAGAGGTCATTAGTTACTCAATGCCAATGACTTGCCTTATTATAAAAGATTGCAAACAAAAGCTAAAAAAAAAAACAGAAATGTAAACAAGATCCAAACCTGTGGAAGTAAAACTAAATGCAAGCAATATAGCAACAACAATGGTGTAAATTGACAATCTTGTAAGATATCTGAAACAGTAATCCATCATTATTTGCTTACAAGGTTTCCAAGATGAAACAGTGTATAGAGATTGAGAGATTGGGAGTTGGTCTTTCTCTTTTTTTATAAAAGTGAAGATGTTTGCTATTATTAAAAAGGCTATACCACTATCCATGTCCAAAACTAGTGGGTCCTTATACTTATTTAATTTGAACATTAGCTAACCAGCCTATCAATTTTGACCAGCTATTTTTCCAAGAAATTTCCCAAGATTTATTCTCCATATCAAACAAAAAAATGACTACATGGGCATTGAAACTAATGTTACATACAATATTATATGCTTATAAGTCAACTCTCATCTTTAGACAATCTCAACCTAAACATGTTGTAAACTACTGGTTGTCATTGTCAGAATATGAGGACCTCACCGACACTCGATAAGAATGGAGGTTGGGTCAAGAAATAAGATTTGATCAATCAGAGATACAATGGTGTATGTGTTTAATCGTAAGATCGGATCGGAGATTTGATCATTTTCGTCTTTGCAAGATTTTGATCGTAAGATCGGATCGAGATCTTAATATCCTACTCTAATGTTATTTCTTAATAGTTTTTGTAATATTATACAAATCTACAAATTATTATACAATATAAACACAAAATATTATAAATGTTTCATAAAAATATTGTCTTAAATTATGATTATGACATGTTTAAATGGATTAACATGTTATTTTTTGAATTCTACAAAAAAGCAACCCATAAATTTATAGTTTTTTAGTTTGTAATCCGAGAATAGTCGGATCAGATCGGATAAAATCTTAAGATCGTATGGTCAAGATTGAGATCCTATAAGATATTAAGCTTGCAAAGATCCTATGTAGGATCCAGATTGTTTTTGCTTTGCAGTATCGTAAAATCGTAAGATCTTAAAATGAGGATCGGGATCCTGACAATGTTGATCGACCAAATGAGTTATGTGTTATTCGATATTCAATTTAGCCCATGCTCTTATTTCTTGTAGACTTTGAGCCCTTTTCCTATTTTGAACTATGAGTCGATCCACCTACACGTCTTGCTTTTACTGCTATACCCGGAGTTACTCTATGTATTGCTTGACGTAAAACAGATAGTGGATTTGTTTCTGTCTTTTGTTGAATCTTTTTCACGGCTCGATAGATATGCATATCATCGATCGTGTCTACTTTTTATAATCAAGCCACTAACAAAACCAATCCTAACAATTCGCCAATAAACATACTAACAATCGCCAATAAAGTAGAAACAATTATGTAGTTCCAACAACTTCTGACGATAATCTACAATTCATATCATTGTTGCTGCAGCAAAAGCATAATTAACTGCCATTGTTTACTCCATTATCATTTTCAATAGCGTGCAACAACGATACACAGAAAGGAAACTCAAGTACAACAACAAAATTAAATTTGCTCCTTTCGTCTCAAAATAATTGTCTCGTGATAAAAAAAAAAAAAAAAAAAAAAAAAAAAAAAAAAAAAAAAACTCAATTTAAGAATAACATAATTATTACTGCATTTTTTTTTCTTCTGATTGTTAACTTTTAATAAATTAATTTATGCTTCATTGAATTTAGTAATTATAATTTCAAATAAGTGTCGTAATATGTTAAATTTGAGCAAACTTTGTATCTATTTTTAGCGGCAGACAACGAGCTTTAAAAACCTAGAAAAAAAAGTTAGATAAATAATTTGCGATCGACGAATTAAATTAAACTTGATAAACCTATTGTTCAAAGGGGAATACTAGACTCACAAAAACAAATTCACAAAATCATCCACATGTCACTTCCTGATTTTAATTTTTTTACAGTTTTTCCCTCTTCTCTCTAAATCAGCCAATCAAAAAGTGACAACTTTGATTTTGTGGATTTGTTTTTTTGGTCTATCATTCCCTTTTTTCAAATATCTAACAAAAAAATGTGGAAAGATTTTATTCATCATTGTCATCCATCATATGAAAAAACGAAAATGAAAATATAATGCAAGATTAATCAAATTTCCTCAACCACAATATGTAATTCAAAACAACGTTAATATCATAACTTAATTAAACAACAATAAAACCAAGTTATCAAAACAAAGTAAAATATAATTATAGACTAATAAATGAAACTCATCGAATACCTTTGAACATGAACTGTAACGAATTAACGATTATATTAATGAGTAAAATATAATTATGTTCCTTAACCACCGGCCACCACCGCTACCAAACCACCACCGGCCACCACCGCCACCCACCACCACCACCGCCCACTACCGCCACCCACCACCACCACCGCCACCTACCAACACCCACCACCACCTAATTCTATAGCTATGTAAATCTGTAGCAAGTTATCAAGTTCAAATTAATGGATTACTATTAACTGGGACAAACTCATAAGGTGTGGTAGGATCATACTTTATTTTAGGTTATGAAATGTATATTTTTATTATAAAATATATTTTTTTAACATGTGCAATCTTTTATTTTACTTAATAAATTATTTATAAGGCAACATTAGTAGCTATAATAATAATAATAATAATAATAATAATAATAATAATAATAATAATAATAATAAAGTGATAATAATAATAATAATAATAATAATAATAATACAACACCTTCTCAAATATCTTAAGTCCGTCTCTTGTCTATAAACATCATTCCTATTATGCGGTGGTGGTGGTGGGTGGAGGTGATGGTGGGTGGTGGTGATGGTGGGTGGTTGTGGGTGGATGCAGTGGTGTTAATGGCGTTGGGTGGTGGTGGCGGTGGTGGGTGGTGGCGGTGGGTGTTGGTAGGTGGCGATGGGTGGTGGTGGGTGGTAGGTGGTGGGTGGTGGTGGGTGGTGGTGGTAGGTGGCGGTGGTGGGCGGTGGTGGTGGTGGGTGGTCGTAGTGGTGGTGGTGGTAGGTGATGGGTGGTGGTGGGCGTGGGTGGTGGGTGGCGGAGGTGGAGGTAGGTGGTGGTGGCAGTAGGTGGTGGTGGCGGTGGTGGGTGGAGGTGGTGGGTAGTGGTGGTGGGTGTTGGTAGGTGGCGGTGGTGGGCGGTGGTGGTGGTGGGTGGCGGTAGTGGGTGGTGGTGGGTGGCGGTGGTGGCCGGTGGTGGTTTGGTAGGTGGTGGTGGCGATGGTGGGTGGAGGTGGTGGGTGGTGGCGGTTGGTGTTGGTAGGTGGCGGTGGCGGGTGGACTAACGATGCAAATATTTTAACTCTTAAGCTACAGGGACCTTTTATGCAATTGTTTCAAGGACGAATGGTATAATTGTTTTGAGCCACAGGGACGATTCATGTAAATTTATTTAATTAACTCCATGCCACGTCAGATTCATGTATATAATAGGAAGATTAAGAAAGTTCGTGTATATAATAGGAAAAAAAAAAGTTCACACCATACAATAGGAACAAGTGGCAAGTTTGATGCATTTCTGGACAATTTTCCCTTATTTTTAAAGCAAACTAATTAATTAATGTGTGTGTCTCCAGGTATTCAACAGTGATGAGCGCATCTCCATTGTTGAATTTATCCGTTGAAAGTGTGTTGAGATTTTTTGGGAGTGTCCTGGATAGTGTTCCTTCTTGTAACACCGAATATTATTGTGATATTGTGGGTGGAGTTGGCAAAAGGAGCTGAACCATGTCAACGGTTGGGTTTGTGTTGCTTGTTGCTTTTCATATTTTTTATTAATATTGGATATAATCGTTGTGTGATCCGTTGTTGTTGGTGTATGATCCCAACAAAACACGTAAGGTGCTATGACATATTAAGTAATCGAGTAAGCAGTTTCTTCCTGCGCCTCATCCTTATCACGTGTATCCTCACAATGCAAGCAAACCTCCCCAAATACTGAATTCGAAGTTTCTTTAACAAATTTGCCACAATCTGATGCTTGCAAAGTAGTCATATACTTGTCGGAGAGACAGATGACGCCATGACGGTATAAGTGATCACACAGTACTTTTTTTATAGAGTATTTGACTTGTACTGTATTTGTTTAAAAAATAAAGAAATAGAGAAGTGCAATGAGTTTTCGTAGACCCATGATTGATATAATAGCCTCCTTTGATAACTTGAGCGGATCATTCCCAACCTGCATATCATTTATAGCATCTCGGTCTCAATCACAAGGTCCGTTAGATTCTTATCTTTGATCGAACACAAACCTTTGTATATGCCCCCAAATTCAGTGTCTCAACTATCATACCGCTTTTCCTCTAATTTCCCCATGTACCCACACAACCATGTACCTTCTCGAACTCCCATCAGTTTTTAAGTTCAGGTGCTAACTACTCCCTCAGAACAACCATTTTGATGAAAAATATATTTGTTTTGCGACAAAGAGAGTATCGAGCACGACTTTTACGTGAAGTCAGCAGTGTTGGTTTGCTACGTTCCTTACTTGCCATTGTAAATTAAACTCCATGGAAATATACATTGAATTACAATTAATTTTCCTTGCTTACCATCTACTGTAAACTTCATGGAAATATATTTTGAGTTGCAATTAGTTTTCCTACTTACGATAGTAAACTTCATGAAAATAAATTTTGTAAAATAATAACATGTCTATTTTATTTTTGAAATGGCATTTAATTTAAAAGCCAGCAAAATACTACGAAAACAAAGGAAATTACAAAGAGAACAAACAATAAGTAACTGGATCATTTACCCATTCTAACCACTTAGGAGACAGTTTCCTACTATATGACAAATCCAAGAATAAGAGAGAACAAGTGTTCTTCATTGGAGGTTTGAGATCAAAGCACATGCATTCGCATTCTATATCTTCTGTATCTCTAAGAATAAGAGAGAACAAGTGTGCTGTTGTTTAGGTCGTCTAGGTCGCAACGTGTTGGCAACCAATTCACACAAAGATGCCAAGAAGAAATATTGACCTTAATAGGGAGAATATATATGTGTTGTCTCTGTTGAATTGCAAGATGTTAAGTTTAATGATCTTCCGCCCATAGAGGAGACAAACGCTAGAGATGTTTAGGGTGCAGTCAAATTACTAGCATATAGTCATTCAAAAGTCCATACGAAAATGATATGAACAACTGTTGCAATTTCATAGAACTAGTAAAACACTTTGAACTTAAGAAATAAAGACTTAACAAAATCAAATGAGGATGTGTGTTGCATTTATTCTCAATACATTATAGAAATTGATGAGTAAAAAACTTATAAAGTATCTAGAAACACACGATACTCATACCAAAACGACAACCCTCACCAACAACCATGTCTTTGGAACACCAAAGCAGACTCTATATCCTTTGACAAATACGGTTTCAATAGCTCAGGTGCATTTTCCAACACGATGTATTCCTCGGATTGGCTCTTGCCTAAACTCGCCAACAGATCCGCACACTGGTTGCCATCTCTTCTAGTATGAACCAAGAAGCAATTTCGTAGACCCATGATCGTTTTAATAGCCTTCTTTTCTAACATAAGCGGCTCTTCTCCAATGTGAATAGCACTTATAGCATCTCCGCAATCAGTCTCAATGATCAGATTTGACATATTCCTGTCTTCAATTAAACACAAACCTTTATATATGCCCCATATTTCAGCTTCTCGACTATCATACCATTGGTCCTCTAATTTCCCCATGTACCCGCACAACCATCTCCCTTCATTGTCTCTTATTAGACCTCCAAAACTTGTGTGCCTAGGATTTCTTTTTGAGCTCCCATCCGTGTTTAACTTCATATACTTACCTCCTGGGAACGTCCACTTAGATGTCATCTTCGTACTCATGGCGGTTTCACCACGTGTATTGTCATTCTCTTGTTGTTCAAGCACATGACGATCTATGATCGAGGATGATGAACTAGCATGATTATGATGGATAGGAAGCATAAGAGATGTTTAGTATGATTTGAGGATCGAAAACTACTTAATTATATAGTAATACATGAGATAAGTGCTGGCTTACGTGCTACTTTCCTTAGCAAAGTAAACTTCATGAAGATTGAGATGGACATAATTTTAAGAGTAAATTACATGGACAGTCCTTGTGGTTTGTCCATAATTGCATCTACCTTTATTTTGCATTGACAATCCATAACTTTACCAAGAATAACACTCAAAGTCCCTCAGTTTAACATCCGTTAAATCCTTCATGGGTAGAATTATCTTTATACCTCAAAAAAAAATTCTAATTTGTCATACCCACTTGACCACTTCTTTATACCTACACTTCATGTTAATCATCTTCTTCAACCTAAAATTTCTTTTCAATCCAAACACCCACACTTTAAATGTAACAAATTGTTTGTGGTAGCCACCATACTACCTGCACACAAATAAACGAACACATATACAGATTTGGGAAATCCCAAACACATAAAAGAAAACTCCCCGAATCTGCATAAAAATAAAACAGGGAGATAAGGGTTTGAGTCAAGATAAAGGAGGTGTGTATAAAAATGGGTGACAAGAATGATTCGATTTTCGAACACCCATTTCATCATCTTCCCCATATGGCCACATGATTGAAACAGAGACTGTAATACCCACAAACCCCTTTATGGCCACCCCCGACCGCAATACCGTCATCTCGTCACCACTCACGTCGGCCACTTTATCATCGTTCCTTCATGACAAGCCTTCATCAATATACATAAAACCCGAAAATAAGACCACCAACTATCTTCGACAACCATTAACATTGTTGAATTTGCAGAAGATATATGTGCATCGAGTGTGTGTGAGATATGTGTAGATTATTTGTTTGTAGATATTTTGGTGTGCAGAGTATGTGTATTGACTATGGTTGACTGTTCTTGATTGGAGGTTCTTGAAAGAGAGGCAGAGAGATGGGATTGGTTGAAGGTAGGGGTGTTCACGGTTCGGTTAATTAACCGAATAAACCGAAAACCGAACCGAAATAAAACCGAACCGAACATATAACCGAACCGAACTTGTTAAAACCGAACCGAACCGAATTAAAAATTCGTTTTCGGTTTGAATATGAGTTTAGCTATCTGAACCAAAAACCGAATTTATATAAATATATATATTTTTTATATATTTATATTATTTTAAATATAAAAAATATCCATTAAAATTTTATAATAATATAAAAAAACACATTTTTATGCTTGAAATATTTTTTTTGCCAAAAATATATATAATTAAATTCAAAAAAAAATATAAATAGTATAATTTAAGTAAAAAATTCGGTTTTCGGTTTTGACCCATAACCGAACCGAACTTCGGTTCGGTTCTCGGTTCGGTTCGGTATAGATATTTTCGGTTCGGTTCGATTTTCGGTTATGACCAAAAAAATTTTTTTAACCGAACAACCCGAACCGAATAAACCGATTAACCGATAACCGAACCGATGAACACCCCTAGTTGAAGGGGATGGTAGGATTTGTATTTTATTATTATTATTATTATTATTATTTTTTAATATTACTCTACATTGACCAATCAAACAAAAAATAAGGTAGAAGGACAATCGCACCCTCATGTGCAAGGTACGTGATTTAATAGGATAATTAAAGTGGTGTTATTCTTTTCTGAGCTAAGAGCATCTACAATGGCTCAAGTTGTGAAAAGCTTTTTACTATTCTAAGAAGTTTTTTTAAAGAGTTTTTGCCATTGCAACCAAGGCTTTTTGAAAAGCTTTTCAACAAAGACTTGGTAAAGCTCAAGTCTTTGCTCCAAGCTTTAGCCATTAAATGCTTTATGCATTAAATGCATTAAATGCATCAAGTCTTAAAGACTTTTACCATTGCTCATGCTCTAAGGACTACCTATGCAACTTAAAATGTTGAGAGATGATGGATGCAATTTTGAACAAACCTCAAGGACGATTTGTGTAATTTACTCTAATTTTAAATTAGAATTAGTGGATCATCTTATCTATAAGCTGATATATATTTAGGGAATATATATATATATATATATATATATATATATATATATATATATATATATATATATATATATATATATATATATATATATATATTTTGTCTATGATTCTTTTCTATGGGTCCTTGATTTATTATTTATGCAATTTTTTTGTAAAAAATTATAACCAATTGGCTACAAAAATTGTAGCCAAGCTATCCTCATATATTTAATATTGTAGTTAGTTACAATACAAGTTTAGTTATTGTTAATGCTCAACTTATAGTTAAGAAGAATTGAAGTAGGCGGTTGTTGAGTAACAGTGTCAGTTATATTCAGATACAAGCTTCACAAAAACAAACTTACTTAAGTATAATTTATACTACTCCCTAGCTGCATATAACATCTAGAAATTAATTAATAGATTTATTAAAACAAAATTCATACATGTATATACCGGTGAGTAAGATCACTTTGAAAATTACTATTATTATGCAACACTAATTATTTTCTTTTGTTTAAAACTTTGTGTTTATTAGATTTGGAATGATGTATTTAGTCAAAAGAAATGTTAACTAAACCTATCACTTGGTCTTATAAATCAACGCCATGATTCGGCTGGCACATCAATTTTTAAATAATTATCATAACTAATTAGGTACATTTGTATACAAAGATTTTGGTTCTATGCTTTATGATATACTAGAAAGGTGTCCGCGCGATGCGGGCACTACTACATAAAACCTTTTTTGTACGGTATTTTGATACGGTTATAAGAAAACCGTACCAAAATCCATTTATTTGACGCGGTTCTTAAAAAAACCGTACCTAAAAACCTTCATTTTGTTTTTTGGTACGGTTGTTTATAAAACCGTACCAAATAAATGTTTTTTGATATGGTTTATTTACAAACCGTGCCAAAATCAATTTATTTGACGCGGTTCTTAAAAAAACCGTACCTAAAAACCTTCATTTTGTTTTTTGGTACGGTTGTTTATAAAACCGTACCAAATAAATGTTTTTTGATATGGTTTATTTACAAACCGTACCAAATAAAAGTTATTTGCTTCAGTTTATTTACAACCGTACCAAAAAAAAGATAAAATTGTTAAATGCTATATTTACCAATTTGTCGCTAATTTCATAAATTACCTCTATTTACCAACAAGTTTTTGATATTCGTTGATTTTTTTTATCAACGTCTCGCTTTCACTCGTAAATAGAATAATAATGAAATTTACCAATGACTTTTATATCGTTGGTACATTATTGAACTACATACAAAGAATTAAGAAACTACTGGGTCACACATACTAGAATGCCAACATATACGAGAATCAGAGAATGCCAACATCCATTCCTCCACCTGGTCGCTTTTAGATTTAGCCACCTCTCCAACATTTGCCTCACACAATGCACGTGATAATCTAAACACCTCAATGGGTGTGTTTGGCGACACGTAGCAATAAGCAGTAAGCATATGAAATGTAACTCGTATCAGAAGTTTTTGGGATGCATCACTATTGTATCGTTATGACAGATCCTTTTAATTAATCTCACTAACATTGGATACGACATATTGTTCAATATTAATGGATATAGCGTATGAAAAACTATAAGGAGGGGTTGAATACTTTTTACTGTTTTGTAACACCCCCGAAATCGACGAGAAACGAGAAACGAGACAAGGCTCAAGAGTACTCGCGCCAAGAGATGAATAACAGACGACATTGACAAGAACGAGACAAAACTCAACACGAGACGACTATGTCAAACTATGTAGATCACTTAAAACAGTTACACCTAAACAATTACTAAGTCAACCCTATGGTCAAAGTCAACCTTGAGGAACAAAAGTTTAATAAGTAAATCGGATGAATTATTGGGTCCTTATCGTATTTGCTAATACGGTAAGTTCAACATTTCCACCAAGAAGTGTCTCATAGAATCAAGACAATAGTCGTACACCATACCTTTTGTAAATCAGACTATAAGAAGAAGCCTTTATGCTCACTTATCTCTGATCTTGAAGTTGTGGTGATCAACATGACTTCATCAACACTCAGTGATTCATGGACATCATGAATCTATGAAGACTAGGCCATATATATAGCCAAAGGAGTTATGCAAATCTACTAAGTACTGATCAGCTGATTTGCATAACTCTAGCTCGAGACAAGAGATATACAAGGACGGGAATACCTTGATGACATCTCAGCTCCCTGAATCAAGACCAAGGTACATTGGTGAGTCAAAAGAGTTTAAGCGGTAAAACTCTTGGGAAGATGAACAATCACTACATCACGAGTATGATGACCGTCACTACATCACAACCACAATATCGAAGCAACCACACTACACAATTACAAAAATGTCAAGCAATAAATGAGATTACAACAAGAGATAAGAGCACACAAACTAAGTAACCTCATTTTATTATAAGAAAACAAGTTAAAATTCTAACTCTTAGGTCAATTAGTCCTAAAATTACTAAATAACTAGGAAGAGAAAATAAGATAATCCTAATACATACTATGGCTTGACTATAAACCGACACTTAGTTTGGTAGCTGTGCGGGTGGAGCTTGAAAGTGGTGTTGGATGTAGGCAAACATCACGTTGAAAGCATGGTGATGTGCTCACGATTGTGGTGACAACACATGCAATGGTAGTCATGTAGTTAACTTTGGTAGTCATAGGTTTAGAGGTCAAAAGGAGATGTTGTTGAAGGTAGGTAGAAGATTTCTACCGATGAGAAGATGGTTGTGGTGGATGATGTAAAGGTCTTGGTGGGACATTCTGTTTGTCATAAGGGTATGGATTTGAAGGTTGAGTGAGGTCTTGGAAGGTGTCTTGAGTGCACCAATGTTGATTGGTGAAGGTGAAATAAAGGATGGAATCTCCTTGGGTGAGTACAAGTGTGAGTTGGAGATGTTTTTTGAATAGGTGCTTTAGGTGGACTTGGTGATTTTTGTAAAGGAGTTGGAGATGGAGTAAAGAACCGAACCGGTTAAGTTTTTATATTTAGATATCCGCGGTTAACTTAACCAAACGGTGTATGATATACACAAAGGTTTTTAGCTCAATATTCAATTAATTATACTAGTATCGATTACATGATTGCACTACTCTTACTGTATAACAACTTTTTTGCTCATAATATAAACATTTACTAAATATGTATATGTGAAAATAAATTAATATGATTGTAACCTATGAACGCATGAACAAATATTTTTTGTTGATGTGTTAGAAATAACTTTAATATGATTTTAATCAATCAATATTACTTAATATACTAAAATTAAATTTTACCTTTTAGATTTTTGGATAATGGTATTGTTCATACGGTTAAACTCGTTTAAACGTCTAAAATGGTTAACCGTTAACCGAACCCCGGGTAACCGCTCATTTCAGGTACCCGCATGTCCGGTTACCCGCCGAGTGCGGTTTGGTTTCAGGTAGTAAAATGAATTAACCGCCCTACGATGGATAGTTTAAATCCTGCAACTAACCTAACTGAACCGCCTCGTGAACACCTTGTATAATATTGTTAGGTAGTTAAAATTAAAAAAATAAAAAATAAATAAAAATTAAAAGCCCAACCTTTTTGATTTTGGTTCCCCCTTTTTTTCATTTGAACCGCCAAAATTTCATTTTTTTTCTCGGGATTACGTGGCTTCACAATCAAAACGCCCTAGTTCACTTTTCATTATCACACTTTTTACTCTTTCTTTTCAGCCGCTGTGAAAACAAAACAAGATCCCCAAAAATCCACTAAAATGTGAAATTATCCAATAATTATTTTGAATTTCACTACAATTTATCACCCTAATTTCCACAAAGGCATTGAAATCTTTTTAAACACAAAATAATCAACACCTCCAAATTTTTATAGGGCTAGAAAAAGGTTTACGGTGTGAAACTTTTTGATTGAATCTCGTATTTTGTTGTCCACTCAATCCATGTGGGTAACTATTCTGTACTACTTATTATTGCTATCATTACTTGTTTATAAAGTTCAGATTTGTACAGTTAGTGAATATTTGCTGGTTTATTGTAGTATGAAAAAAAAGTGTTGTTTAGTCAAACATAAATTGATTTGTCGTATGTGGAATGCCATTGTTTGATGTGGATCTTTTAGTGAGGTATATTTTTTTTTGGGTAAAAATAATGCTAGTGAGGTACATGTTAGTAATATTTTGTATGGGTTTTCCAAATTTTAGGCAAACGTTAAGGTTAATTTGTTATGTTTGCTTTATACAAGTAATTTTTATGGTTTATTGATATTTTGTAACATATTTGTTTCATTAGGCAAGTACCGAGGTATATTTATTCGATGTCGAATCGTAGTAGGCAGATGAGTTGTATCCAGGGTATCCAAATTTAATTGATTAGCTTGTATAGGGGTGTTTGGATGTGTTATAGCGATGCAGACGGTTGTTTGCTTGGTTCGTGATTATGGAAAGGGGTGAGGCCTGGTGCGGTAAGTTGCATAGGGTGTTTGGTTGTGTATAGTGAGGCAGCCTGCAGGCTACCTGTTTCGTTGGCATTAATGGTGAGGTATTGAGATTTATGGTCTGTTGTTGTGAGTATTAGAAGGATGTTTGATTGTGTTGTAGTGTGAACTGATTTTGTTGCTCTGCGTGTAATGTGAGGGTGTTGAATACTGATATAATTTTGCAATAAAACTTTTTTTTTCTTCTAAAAAATATTGTTTTGGTTGTTGCATTTGTGTAATCTATGTTTGTTTATTTAAATTTTAGTTTTGGAAACGGCACTACATATGAATGTGGCTATTATTTGGAGCAGTTCACATGACGTTCTAGTAAGCAAACAAGTTGGCCTCCCTGAATAATGTAAGTATTTGTTAAATTGTTATATATTTTGTACTGTATTTTTTCTCCCAGTTATGTCGCCACAACTTATGTATTTTGTTAGTTAACGGAGCCTGTCTTTTTATTTTTTATTTAGCTTTGGGATAATATACGCCATCGAAATCAATATGAGATCTACCAAGTGACACCTACAACGGCGAAAGAGTTCTTCAGAGTCGTCGTTTAGATACACAGGCTGCTCAGGGTTTTGATGTTTTGTATCTCCTTCAAATGATAGTCGCTCAATCACTCTGAATTTTGGACGGTTTTATTTTTATCTAACAATGTTGTAGTTACACCTCTAACTATGTTGTATATAACCATGTAATTTTCTCTTGGATTGTTGTGTTTCTGGGTGGATATATGAAATGTAAAGTTTGTTAAATATTATTTTGGTTTGCTTTATATTTGGGTATAGTTCAATGTGGGGGTAAAAGAAAATATATATGCAGGTTCTGGAAAAAGGAAATCTAAATAACAATTTTTTTTTAATTAAAAATGGACTTAGGTACGGTTATCAAATAAACCATTTCAAGAAACAAAATTTGGCATGTGGAAATTTAGTACGGTTGAATACAAAACCGTAGCAAATAATCGTTTGTTGATGGTACTTGTGTTAAACCTGCTACTAGTGTTGTACTGTCCCAGCAATGGGAGAGGTTCAATGCTAATGTTCTTGGATGGATTCTTGGATCCTTGTCTCCTGAGTTGTACTTAGGACAAGTTTATTCTGAGATTGCTTCTGAGGTATGGACTGAATTAGAAGAAACTTATGATAAAATGGATGGATCTGTCATTTTTAATGTGCTTCATAAAATCAATTCTCTTAAGCAAGGTGAACTATCTGTGCCTGATTACTATGATAAGTTGAACTCTCTTTGGAGATAATTTGACACTTTTACTTTGTTACCTGCTTGTACTTGTGCTGCTCATGAAGGTGTTTTGAAACATAATCAATTGATTAGACTTATGCAATTTCTTATGGGCTTAAATGAAGTATATCAACCTATTAGGAATAATGTTCTTGCTAGGGACCCTTTACCTGATGTTAAAGAAGCCTTTAATGTCATCTCTAGGGAGGAGTCTCATAGAAGACTTTACCCTACTACTGGTTCTAGCAACAAGGTCCAACCTGCTGCTTTTGTTGTTAAGACCAATAGTAATTCCAACTCTAATAATAATTTTGTTTGAAAAGGTAATAATAACAATGGTAATGGTAATAGGGGACCTAATCCTAATCTGGTTTGTAAACATTGTGGTTTAATTGGGCACACTATTGAAAGGTGCTTTGAGGTTAATGGTTATCCTCCTGGTTTTATAAGAAACCCTAATTTAGCTAAACAATCTGCTTCTGTCAAAAGATTTAATGGTAATGCAGATGTCTCTCAGTCTTCTTCTTCTGTATCTATGACTGGGTCTTTCACTAATGATCAAATGATGAAACTTTTAAGTCTCATTAATGAAAAACCCTCTGCTAATGTCTCTGCTAGCATGGCAGGTAGATTTCCCACCTTCTTTAATAATAATGTGATGTTTAACTTGAATTTTGAAAAGTTTTTCTGTGCTAAAACTGGTTATGTTAAGTACAATGTCACTTTAGGTTGGGTCATTGACTCTGGTGCTAATCAATATATGACTGATTCTACTAAGAACATGTTTAATGTGGTTAATATCTCTAGTCTTATGTTGACTGTTGGTCATCCCAATGGTACTGTTGCTAAGATTTCTGCCATTGGCAGTCTTAGATTAACCTCTGGTGTTGTTTTGTTTGATGTTCTTGTTGTCCCTGAGTATAATGTTAGTCTGTTATCTGTTAATAAAATGATTAAAGACAGTAAATTCTCTGTTGGTATTGATGAACATAAGTGCTATATTTAGGATTTGAGTCTGGGCAAAATTGTGGGGACTGGTAGTGAGTCTGATGGACTCTATCTGTTTGATGAACCTGTGAATGGTGAGTCTAATCTTGCTATGCGTAATTCTGTTTTTGTCTGTCATGTTTCTAGTGAGTTGTGGCACCAAAGACTTGGTCACCCTGCTGATCAAGTCTTGTCTTATTTGGGTAATAAAATTGGTCTTAAAAGAATGAATCATCTATCTCCTTGTGATGTGTGTCACAGGGCAAAACAAACTAGAGAACCTTTTCCATTAAGTGATCATAAAACTGAATCTATTGGGGATATCATTCATTGTGATGTTTGGGGTCCTTACAGGGTTGTTAGTAAAGAAGGTTTTAAATATTTTTTTTAACCATAGTTGATGACTTTAGTAGGGCTGTTTGGGTCTATTTACTTAAGTCAAAGACTGAGGTTGGTCATTATATTAAAAATTTTATAAAACTTATCTTTACTCAGTTTAACAAAAAGGTTAAGATCATAAGGTCTGATAATGGAACAGAATTTGTGAATAATCAGTTATCTTCACTTTTTAATGATCTAGGGATGATTCATCAAACTTCTTGTGCCTATACTCCTCAGCAAAATGGGATTGCTGAGAGGAAACATAGACAGCTTCTTAATGTTGCTAAGAGTCTTATGTTTCAGGGGGGATTCCTTTGAATATGTGGCCTAAATGTGTCTTAACTGCTGTTTACTTAATTAACAGGCTTCCCTCCTCTATCTTGTCTGGTGCTTCCCCTTATTTTTAGTGTATGGTAAGGATCCTAGTCTCTCTCATATCAGATCTTTTGGGTGTCTTTGTTACTCTACTATTTTAAATTCAAATGACAAATTTGGTTCTCAATCTGAAAAATGTGTTTTGTTTGGATTTTCTACTGTTAAAAAGGCCTATAAATTGTAAAAAATTTAGAAAGTAAGTCTGTGTTTTATTCAAGAGATGTAAGGTTTTATGAAACTGTTTTCCCTTTCAAAATGAAATCTTTAAATGTTCCAAATGATTCTGGAAATATGTCTAATAACTTAGAACCATGTTTTGATGAAAGTAGAGTAAATATCTTAAACTTTTTTGACATCCAAGGGACTGAAAGTCCCAATGATGAAGAGGGGGACCCTTCTAATGTGGAAGGTAGTGGTATGGGACCTCCAAGAGACTATGTTAACATAGTCAGTGACGGCGGGGCAACCACAACAACCCAGATAGAAGAAACTATCACCTCTGAGGGAAATAATCAAAACAATCTTAATGGTGAGGATCAAAATGTTCAAATGGAAGCACCACCAAGTCTTAGGAGGTCTTCTAGGAGTAGAAATCACCTGTTAGGTTTAATGATTTTGTTGTTGGTAGTAATGTGAAGTATGGTCTTGAAAATTATGTGTCTTATTCTAATATTTGTAGAGTTAATAAGTGTTTTTCTACCACTTTGAATAAGTCTTGTGAACCTAAAACTCTTGCTGAGGCAACTCAGAATCCTATGTGGAAAGAAGCTATGAATTCTGTGATGGAAGCTTTACATAGGAACAATACTTATGAATTGTGTGAATTACCTGATGGTAGATTTGCTATTGGTTGTAAGTGGATATGGAAACTTAAGTATAAGTCTTCTGGTGAGATTGATAGGTATAAAGCTAGACTTGTTGCTAAAGGCTTTAATCAAAGAGAGGGCATTGATTATGAGGAGACTTTTAGTCCTGTTGTGAAAATGGTCACTGTGAGATGCTTAATTGCTTTGTCTGTTCATAATAGATGGCCTTTGTTTCAACTTGATGTTAATAATGCTTTCTTGTATGGTGATTTGTATGAAGATGTTTATATGCAGTTGCCTCCTGGTTTTTATGATAAGGATGAGA
This sequence comes from Artemisia argyi, assembly GCA_030686995.1. Lineage (NCBI taxonomy): Eukaryota > Viridiplantae > Streptophyta > Magnoliopsida > Asterales > Asteraceae > Artemisia > Artemisia argyi. Next base: position 256,576,810 of record CM060709.1, on the reverse strand, counting down.
CCAGGGTATGTAAATTGAACAAATCTCTTTATGGATTAAAACAGGCTCCTAGACAGTGGAATGAAAAACTTACCACTGCTTTGATTGAAAATGGTTTTAAACAAAGTGTTAATGATTATTCTTTATACACTAAGGATAAAAATGATGTTTTCTTAGCCTTATTAGTCTATGTTGATGATATTGTCATTACTGGTAACAATGTTGATGAGATGGAGAAGTTTAAAGGTTTTCTGAAATCTAAATTCATGATTAAGGATCTTGGTCCTCTCAAATATTTTTTGGGTATTGAAGTTCTTGATAACAAAGATGGTATTTGTCTTTCTCAAAGAAAGCATTGTCTAGATTTGTTAAGTGATTATGGTTTGTTGGCTTGTAAGCCTGCTGCTACTCCTATGCAGCAGAATGTTAGTTTGAGTCATGTTGAGACTGAAACTGACAAGTTCTTGTCTAACATGACTGAGTATCAGAAATTGGTTGGTAAGCTCATTTACTTATCTGTTACTAGACCTGATATATCTTATGCTGTTCATTGCTAAGTCAGCATATGCATGCACCTCTTACTTCTCATTTTACTGCTGCACTTAGAGTTTTGAGGTATTTGAAGCAGGCTCCTGGTACATGTATTCAATTTGAGTATGGTAATATGTTTAGTTTGCATGCGTTCTCTGATGCAGACTGGGCTAAATGTCCTGTTTCAAGGAAATCTGTTTCTGGATTTTGTGTTTATTTTTGCAACAATCTGATTTCTTGGAAAAGTAAGAAGCAAGCAACTATTTCAAGGTCTTCTGCTGAATCTAAGTATAGATGTCTTGCATCTACTACTTGTGAGCTAGTGTGGATTGTTAAGGTTTTTAAGGATCTTGGAATAGATGGCTTGTTACATGCAAATTTGTTTTGTGATATTAATTCTGCTATACAGATTGCTGCTAATCCTGTTTTTCATGAAAAAACAAAACATTTTGAAATAGATTTGCATCTTGTTAGGGAGAAAGTAGCTTCTGGAGTTATTAAAACTCTAAAAATTGCATCTGCTAATAATGTTGCAGATATATTCACAAAAGGGTTGAGTATTTCTCAACATAAACAATTCTGTGATAAACTTGGTTTGGTGAATTTATTCAAGTCATGAGCTTGAGAGGGGGTGTTGAAATATATTGAGTTGTACAAGCTCATGTTTTAGTTTAGTTGGTCACATTAAGTCCAAGGACTTATTGTGACAACTTTGTCTAATGTTTACATGTTTAGCTTGTTTTGACAGGTTAATGTTTGTTCAAGGGCTAAAGTGTAACTCTGTTCTATATAAGCTCAGAGACTTAGCCCTAGCCGTGTATCTCTCATTCATATTATTCTCACACAGTCATTGTAATCTCTCTCAAGTATTGTGATCTTGTTTCTGGTATTCGTCTCTTGATCATCTTGATCAATTGGGTAGTATAGGTCTTGTATTGAGAGTGTTTGTAGTGAGGTTGATTGTATTCATAACATTGTAGTGGGTGATTGGATCCTTCTGAAGGGGACAATCAATTTCTCTTGTATTTGTTCGACAAGCACTCGTTTAAGGATTTGTCTTCTTGTTTTACTGAGTAATAAAATAGTTCACCAAGGGGTGGTTGGATGGGTGAGATCTTGAGTTGTGGTTGTGTTTTTCTGATCAAATCTGTAGTTTTAACAGACTTGGAAAATGCTTTCTATGTTGGAGCGAGACCTCATGAGAAAAGACGAATGCAGAAAAAGAGAGTATTTATAAGCTCCTCAAAGAACATCGTCTCAGATACGGTGCTAAATAATGATATAGAAGATGGTGCGGACTCATCTAAAAATGAAATTAATGAGCCTGAAAATGGTTATATGTTGGATTCAGATATCAATTATGAACCTACGGATGCATCTGCTAAACTAAATGGATCAGTAAACGTAAGTTCTGATGTTGCAGTAGTTGTTACATGTGATTCAAAGTTATCGTTATTAGGGCATGGACCACATGGGAAGCAAGTTGTTGATTATCTGCTGAAGGAACATGGGGAAGAGGGGGATTCGTGAATTTCGTCAAAGATGGAGACAAGTGTTGGTTGATGCTATCAATCCTCTGTTTCTACCGGCTGGTTGGGATGTGCCACATAGGTATGTTAAGTTTTCGCCATTTTCACCATAATTTTACACTCCATGTTTTTACATATGAATCTAAGAATTAAGAAATAATACAAACGCAATTTATATAGAACTAAGATATCATATAATGGTTAGCAGGATGTTAAGAGGCGGTGATTAAAGTAAAAGTTGTCCCATAAATGATTACCAAAGGGTACCATAAATTTTAGTTTGATGCTTTTACAACCATTTTTTTTTTTTTTTTTTTTTCACGAATGTTCTTTTGGACATTTTTTGTATCAATTCCATATATAATGAAAGTTTATTACACGCAAACTGCTTGTTTATATAATAACTGCAAACAGCAGAAGGCAATATATATTCCTACTACACATCCCTTCACGGACAGTTAGTTCAGACCTGTCTCCCTTTTTAGTTGATATTTTTAACCTAATCCGTTTGACCGATCCGAAATAAAAATACCCAAATAAACCCATTTATAGATAAAAGGGGTGAAAATGTGAAATCGTCACCTCTACACAATCAATGTGAAAACCCACACTTAAACTATGATCCACACTCATTTAAAATAGGCAAATGCTTGAGCTTTTGTTTATAGCATCATACTGAGGTTCTGTTTTTGAAAAAAGGAATATGACTGGACAATTTTTTACCAGTGGTAGAAGAGAGTTCGGGGAATTCAGCGTATACAATCCTGCAAATAAGGGACCTCCTTCTGCTGCTAAGGATCTGACCGTGTAGGAGAAACGGATGTTGCAAGTTTTGTTAGTGTATCTCATCTGTTTTACTATTATCAATTCAAAACAGAAGAGCATTTTTCATTGCTATGTTTTGTTCAAAGGGTAAGTCGCAAGGATCGGTGTGTTGTTACTTTGACTACTAGTGTTCTTGCTGAATAATTTTACACATGCTCGTTTTTTTTGACGATGAGAAATGTTTTAGAGATTTCAAATTTTATGATTTGTCCGAGTTTGAATTGTTTATTAAAGTGAATTTGTTAGAGCAATTTTTTAGAGGTATCTTTAATTTTGATCATGTATTTTTGAATGGCAAAGACTGCAAATACGTCTAGATCGTTATTAACTTTTTTATTCACTTAATCTTCAACCTTTATACTTTTTTTTATTCAAAAACTACAAAGTCAACATTATTTTGTTTTCATGTCTTTTTTATTAATAGGGTATATATGTATTCTGTGATCTTTTTATTAATCAGGTATATACACCTTAAACTAGCCTATAAACCCATGATAAATCACGGGTGGCTAATAATAAGTTGCATGTAAACACAAACTTTTTCTAGTTAATGACAAGTAGTTCGTTTGAGTTTCGCTTGAATTTGGAAAGAAGCTCTCATATTTAGTTTCTTCATAAAGAAGTTCTCATTGAGCCAATTAAAAGATCATTTCTCAAGTTTCACTTAGAACGGCAACCCATCAAACTAATAACAAAACTAAGCTTTTGAAAAAGTATCCATTCCCATGAATAGAAAGCTAGCATTAAGGTACAACTTCCTTTTGGGTCAAATTATCTTGTTTCTAGAAAAAAAAAAAAAAAAAAAAAAAAAAAAAAAATTGTTTGGAATAATACATGCAGGTGAGGCGGAGTAAGAAGGTAAAAAATGATATAAGAACTGCAAAACAATATAAACAATGCTAACAGCCTAACACTAATTAATGTTTGTTGCGTCATTTGATTAGTAGACGGTTCTGCAATCGAACCTCATTAACCAACTCAAGCATAATCATTGCATTCTCCAAGTAGCAAAACTATTGAAAACTGCTATATCCGCCAAAATCTTACCCACATTTATATAAAAGAGAGAGTAATGTAGAAGTTTTTATCTACACTTTTAGATAAGTGTGACCAAAGGTATAATTTTACTACCACTTTAGAAAAATGCAATGTTTTAAAAACTCATTTTCTAATTGGCCCGGCCGAGACATCGAGTCACGATTCAACATGTTTAACCGAGTTTTTCGCTCAAAACCGTCTTTCGGTCACTTGACAAGTTCACGGTTTAAACAGCCGGGTCAACCCGGGTTTTAAAACACTGGGAAAATGTGAATAAAAATTCTGTGTTTTATCTAGAGTTTTAAAAAGTGCAAGTAAATGTTTAAGTTTAACCATAATTTTACATTATATTATTAGATAGATAGATAGAAATATGTGCGAATAAAACTTTTCAAAATGTGTTAAATTTACATTATATTACTCTAGGTTCCATTTACGTTATAAAGCGTTCAACTTTCTGTCCATTTGCATCAGATAAAGAGAGAGTTTACATTATAAAATTCTTTTTATAAAAATCTTTTTTTTAATTCCTTTCAAAATAACAAATCGCTCAAACACCCCCAATTAACAAACGTCCTGCACTCAAACTAATCTACTCAAACGTCCTCATGTTCTGCAAAAAGATTCTCGCAAACTCTAAACATATTATCACCGTAAATAAAATAATAAAAAAACCATTGTTCGCCTAAAATAATAGTTGCAGGGTATATGCCACCGCAACGCGCTGGTACCTTGCTAGTTAACACATAAACGACGTAGTATGTTTAAAACAAAAATAAAAACATAAAATATTGGTATATATTTCTTCATCGGCAATAACTATAGACGTATACAAATAAAATGAAAAGACACTAAATTTTGACAAGTCAACCAAATGGTTATAATGACATACTCATTAATTAATAGGTAGAGGTAATATAGTAAATCTTATTCGCAAATGCTACTTCAATTTTCACAATGCTCATAAGAAGAGCATTCGGAAAAAGAGCATTTTGACCAAATCTTAAATGCTCAATGCTTATTGTCAAACAAACTTTTAAATCTTAACAGTAAATGCTTAACGTTAAACGCTCTAAAATGTTTCAAAGCGCTTGTTGCCCCAAAGAGTCAAAGCAGACTTATGCATTGTAATTTGCACTCTATCCTTTGCTCTTCTTTCTTATTGACCATGAGCTTTTTTTCCTTTATATGTACATTTAACGTTCCATGTCACTGGCAAAAACAGATTTTAGGGGGTTAGAATCTATTAACGATTCGATGGTTATATAGTCTAGAAGTAACTTTAGTAATACTTACTCATAGCTTGAGTTACTCTTCTTCCATCTGGAGTAATGAACTTTGTTCGTTTACCAATGGCAGCAGGTCCACATTTATAGCCATGGCCGGGTGCAAGCAAGGTGAAGTTCACGGGTAGTTTGACCGTGCTGTTAGTGGTTCCAGCTGCACCAACACTAACTTGGAATGAGCTTTGGCCCCATGGCTTGATAACACCTCCCTTGCAACAATTTGCAATCTGCTGATTGTAAGGTGTTCCGGGTAATAAATCAATAACCGTTGGGGTTTTCTTGCAACTATGTGGTGGTGCACTCTTATATCTTGAGCAGTCCCCTTGCTCGGTGGCTTGAGCTCCCAACATGCTCCATATCACCTCTCTCTTAGCCCACGTCCAACCTAAGGTCCATCCGGGACGTGAGACGCGGCGATATTTCTGGAAATTATACATAGTAACGACGGCCTGTTGTAAACAAAATTATGATATGAGTACCTATTTGTGACTACGAACTTCAAACTGCAAAAAAAGAAATTTTGATACTTACAACATAGCCATCAGGGGTCCAACTAATGATATCCCACTTGATTGTGATGTTTCCTTTTGGGTCACGTGCATCATACGCTTCTGAACATTAACAAACGAAAATAGAGGTCATTAGTTACTCAATGCCAATGACTTGCCTTATTATAAAAGATTGCAAACAAAAGCTAAAAAAAAAAAAAAACTGAAATGTAAACAAGATCCAAACCTGTGGAAGTAAAACTAAATGGAAGCAATATAGCAACAAAAATGGTGTAAATTGACAATCTTGTAAAATATCTGAAACAGTAATCCATCATTACTTGCTTACAAGGTTTCCAAGATGAAACAGTGTATAGAGATTGAGAGATCGGGAGTTGGTCTTTCCCTTTTTTTTACGGTATAAAAGTGAAGATGTTTGCTATTATTAAAAAGGCTATACCACTATCCATGTCCAAAACTAGTGGGTGCTTATACTTATTTAATTTGAACATTAGCTAACCAGCCTATCAATTTTGACCAGCTATTTTTCCAAGAAATTTCCCCAAGATTTATTCTCCATATCAAACAAAAAAAAATACTAAATGGGCATTGAAACTAATGTTACATACAATATTATATGCTTATAAGTCAACTCTCATCTTTAGCCAATCTCAACCTAAACATGTTGTAAACTACTGGTTGTCATTGTCAGAATATGAGGACCTCACCGACACTCGATAAGAATGGAGGTTGGGTCAAGAAATAAGATTTGATCAATCACAGATACAATGGTGTATGTGTTTAAAAGCAACGTTTTCAAGATCGGACCCTACTCAGAATCGTTTTCGTCTTTGCAAGACTGTGATCGTAAGATCGGATCGGGATCTTAATATCCTACTCTAATGTTATTTTTTAATAGTTTTTGTAATATTATACAAATCTACAAATTACTATACAATATAAACACAAAATATTATGAATGTTTAATAGAAATATTGTCTTAAATTATGATTATGACATGTTTAAAAAGATTAACATGTTATTTTTTGAATTCTACAAAAAAGCAACCCGTAAATTTATAGTTTTTTAGTTTGTAATCCGAGAATAGTCGGATCGGATCGGATAAAATCTTAAGATCGTATAGTCAAAATTGAGATCCTATAAGATATTAAGCTTGCAAAGATCCTATGTAGGATCCGCATTGTTTTTGCTTTGCAGTATCGTAAAATCGTAAGATTATAACGTGTTATTCGATATTCACTTTAGCCCATGCTCTTATTTCTTGTAGACTTTGAGCCCTTTTCCTATTTTGAACTTCTTAATGCATATCCTCGATCGTGTCTACTTTTTATAATCAAGCCACTAACAAAACCAATCCTAACAATTCGCCAATTAACACACTAACAATCGCCAATAAAGTAGAAACAATTATGTAGTTCCAACAACTTCTGACGATAATCTACAATTCATATCATTGTTGCTGCAGCAAAAGCATAATTAACAATGCCATTGTTTACTCCATTATCATTTTCAATAGCGTGCAACAACGATACACAGAAAGGAAACTCAAGTACAACTACAAAATTAAATATGCTCCTTTCGTCTCAAAATAATTGTCTTGTGAAAAAAAAAAAAAAAAAAAAAACACTCAATTTAAGAATAACATAATTATTACTGTATTTTTTTTCTTCTGATTGTTAACTTTTAATAAATTAATTTATGCTTCTTTGAATTTAGTAATTATAATTTCAAATAAGTGTCATAATATGTTAAATTTGAACAAACTTTGTATCTATTTTTAGCGGCAGACAACGAGCTTTAAAAACCTGGAAAAAAAAAGTTAGATAAATAATTTGCGACCGACGAATTAAATTAAACTTGATAAACCTATTGTTCAAAGGGGAATATTAGACTCACAAAAACAAATTCACAAAATCATCCACATGTCACTTCCTGATTTTAATTTTTTACAGTTTTTCCCTATTCTCTTTAAATTAGCCAATCAAAAAGTGACAACTTTGATTTTGTGGATTTGTTTTTTTGGTTCTATCATTCCCTTTTTTCAAATATCTAACAAAAAACTAAAAAAATATGGAAAGATTTTATTCATAATTGTCATCCATCATATGAAAAAACGAAAATGAAAATATAATGCAAGATTAATCAAATTTCCTCAACCACAATATGTAATTCAAAACAACGTTATTATCATAACTTAATTAAACAACAATAAAACCAAGTTATCAAAACAAAGTAAAATATAATTATAGACTAATAAATGAAACTCATCGAATAACTTTGAACATGAACTGTAACGAATTAACGATTATATTAATGAGTAATAAACAAGATGTATATCCAGAATCCGACTACGAAGAAAAGTGCACCATTCCAACTAAATGCTCCAACAGAAGAAAAGAGGGTTCTGGTGAATGTATGTTATAACTATACATGTTTTTCTTTGAGTTATGTGATCCCCTTTTAATTTGTAGTTTTGTTGAATAGGTTAATTATGATACGAGCACAGTTTCAACGCTTCAATGAACTTTAGCCAATGTTTCTCCTGTAGTCTGTCAACCTCTTTACTTCTTGGTCACGTCGTCCCATATATCAATTTCTGTATATCCTACATTTATCAATTATCAACAATACAATCATTCAGGCATAACACAGAATCACAGATGAGTAAAAGTTGCCTACATGCTTGATTAAGAACAATAATGACTATTAAATAAGCTAAGAGATCATCAACTTCATTGCAAGGTAATAGTCAGAATAAAAAGCACAAACAGTAAACTAAGTATAAATTCAAAAGCTAATGATGTGGCTAGATAGATGTTACTCAAATCTTATAAAGCTTATAATATGTATAGCTACTTATGTTCCAAATAAGATTCCAAGCCTCTATTTTCTTTCTAAATCAGATACGCATTATTAATTGCTAATCACTTAGTCACATTCACAGCAAGTATTTATACCTTAAATAAAGCAGCTTCTACAATCGCCTCATCCATAGCATGTGCAATTGTGCATCCTCACCAGAAAACGTCCCCAAATCTTTAGTGGCAAACATAAAGTGTCCTTTGGCTGATCGAGCTACATTTCAAAAAGAAAAGCAAAAAAATGTTAACGATATGACACTATTTTAGTAAAATTAAAGCGTGACAACTGACAAGATAGAAGAAGTTATATATCTATTACTGATACCTCTTATGTTCCTTGATCAGTATATTAGAGATACCAATATAAGCCCTCTTTGATCATGCAGTAGTACTAGATTCCATTTCTTTGATAAGGTGTGTCTTTTTTCGAAGGAATGTATGACCTTTCCTTTGGCTATCACTACAAAAGCCTTCGTATAAGCAAGATCCTTTCTATAAGGGTTCTTTGATATGTTGTAAGTATATATCGACTGAACAAGCTGTAGAGGTAGGGAAAATTATTACATGAGATAATGCTTCGTCAAAAGCTGTATGCATACTATGATAACTTGAGCAAATTTCTCAAAATGATTGAGTCATTCAAGTAACTAATGCAGAGGTTATATTACATATGCTTACCTTAACCGAGCATTCTTACCCATTTTATGTGATACATCAGCATGCCCTGTGATACATCAGCATTGTGGATTTGTGGTTGTTAGATTTTTAGGCTAAAACCCCAAGTCTCAAAAGATATTTGATGTTTCTAACATTTAATCATTCATTAGTTTATACTATATACCAAAAGGTTTTAAATAACCATAGCAATATAAATAAACTTAAAAGCACTTAAACTTATGAGAACATGTGTTGCATGCATTCATTCTCAATACATTGAAGAAATTGATCTCTATATATATTACATCCCCTATTTCTGAATATATATATAGTTATTTAGTATAATTTTATATCATAAACTATGGTCAAATAGAATATGTACAAATTTGTATATACCATGCATAAAGAACAAAGGATAGTGCGATAAAAACTACAACCCTCACCATTGCTAATTCTGTTCGAATTCCGTAGCAGATTCGGTATCTTGTAAAATACGGTAATAATAGGGCAGCTGGTGGTTTTTCCAACACGATATACTCCTCATATTGTCTTCCACCTAAGTTTGCAAGTCGATTAGCACAATGATTCCCAAGCCGTATAGCAGATTCACAATCCGTTTCGATCAACACATGTGACACATTCTTGTCCTTAATTAAACACAACCCTTTATATATGCTTCAAACTTCAGCCTCTAAACTTGTATACGATTTTCCCTCCATTTTTCCCTTGTACCCACACACCCATCTCCCTTTACCGCCTCTTATTACACATCCAAAACTTGATGGACCCAGATTTCCTTTTGGACTACCGTCTGTGTTTAACTTGAGAAAGTTACCCTAAGGAAGGTTGATAACTTGCATGATGATGATGTAGAGGAACCATCACATTAATATAAGTGGGCATTGGCATGAAAACAGGTATTTGCATCATCTTTGAAATATGATAATGGTTACCAACAAGGTGAATGTAAGATTAAGTAAAAAGTATATTGCGAATGTGAATAGAAAAATGTACGGGAATAACTTGGCTATTTATAATAATGTACAGTTGTCCAGATGAATTTTTAAATTATAGTACGTACCTTAAATATATATCATAATTTTTTTTAGAATGACAAATTTTAAAACATAACCTGTCTCACAAATTATCTCACATGTCTTTAACAAGACATGAACTTACAACCTCTAGGCTGATGGGCCACTCACATACGGTTGGGCTAAGAGGTCTTTGGTAATCATAAGTTATTTGCTAAAAAAAGAAATATAAAAGTTCAATATAAGTTTATAAAAAAAGTTTACTCTATCAAATATCAATCATAATATCGATCTTAGACATTTAAATAAATATCAAATTAAATTTCTAAAAAGTTGGTTAGCTTGTTATATAGATTTAGCTAGTTGATTATATAGATTATAATTTGGAAAGGTTCGGGAGGTTATGCATAATGTCTAAAAACCAGAAATCTCCACAACTACTTCAAACGATGATGTGTTTCTAATGTCTAATCTTTCAAATGCTTATACCAAAATGATTCATCAACTGTTGGAATTTCATTAAACATATATGCAAAACACTATGAACATAGAAACACACAACAACACTTAACATTGTTAAGACATGGAAGTTGATTAGTTAACATAGTTACATTACTACACAAAGTATTTTTTGAGACGCTACTTAGATACGGTTATATCAAAATAACCATATCAAAAAACCAAAAAACGATCATTTTGTACGGTTTTTTAAAAAACCCTACTAGCTAAGTAACACCTATTTGGTGCGGTTTATAATTTTTCTTTGTTATTTGGTGCGGTTATTTTCAAAATCGTAGCAAATAATCATTTTTGGTACAGTTCTTTTTCTAACCGTACTAAGTAGTGATTTTCCGATATGGTTTCATAACAACAGCACATAAAAACACATTCAAAACTCCTGCTCCCCCAATGGAAACCTGCTACATATTTCCCAACATTCACTACTCGTTATTCCATGTACCACATTTATTCATCCTCAACTCAAATCTTTCAAAATCATTACATTAAACACTCTATCAACAACCACAATAAATTTAACTTAAAACTCACAAAACTGCGTAAAAGGTTATTGTTATATTTTTATTTACTTTTACTCATCGTAATTTTTTTAATTTTATGGTTAACTAATATATTTTTGATATTTGTATAGGCATAAATTTCTTCATTATGTATCCAATTTAGAGCTTTTCAACTCTTTGTAATCAACTAAAAGGGAAAAAATGCATTAAAAAGGAAATTGACCATATCTTTGGAACACCAAAGCAGACTGTTTATCCTCTAACAAATATGGTATCAATAGCTCGGGTGGGTTTTCCAACACGGTATATTCCTTGGATTGCCTCTTGCCTAAATTCGCCAACAGATCTGCGCACTGGTTCCCGTCTCTTTTGGTATGAACCAAGAAGCATTTTTGTTGTCCCATTATCGTTTTAATAACCTCCTTTTCTAACCTGAGTGGATCATTCCCATCCTGAATAGCATCTATAGCATCTTGACAATCGGTCTCGATTTTCACATTTGAAAGATTCCTGTCTCTTATTAAACACAAACCTTTATAGATGCCCAAAATTTCAGCTTCTCGACTATCATACCATTCTCCATCTAACTTCCCCATGTACCCACACAACCATGTACCTTCACTATTTCTTATTAAACCACCAAAACTTGTGTGATTAGGATTCCTTTTCGAACTCCCGTCAGTGTTTAGCTTCAGATAACTAGGCTCCGGGGACATCCATCTTGATGTAAACATTATTACAAGGTTAGTGTATTTAAGGATTATTGAAAAATTTGTTGCTGTGAGAAGAGAGCATCAAGCACTACTTGTATATATAGTTTTAAATGAGGTCAGTGTTTACACGCTGCCTTCCTTATTAACGATGTATTAGTATCCTTCATGGCAATATACTTGAAATAGTAATCAAGTTTCCTTACGATGTATAGTAAACTTCGTGGCAAATATATTTCGGATTGCAATTAAGTATCCTTACTTACGACGTTAATTGTACCCATCAGTTAATTTGAAAACTGACTGTATTATGTAATAATAATTCTTTAGTTTCAAAACTGAGTTGTTAAATTGGATTCATATGATGTATTTAGTCAAAACAACACGTTAATTGCACCCGTCATTTAGTCTTCATAAACAAATGCCGTGAGTAAGTCGGCACATGTATATTAAAATCTTTAACTTAACTAGATATGATAAACTAAGATTTCCAATAAGTAATTTATTTTGAAAAGTTTTTGCTACTGAAGATGATTGTTTTAGAAAACTTTGTATGTGTTGCTTGTTTTCTACATTAGCATTGTTGGTTATTATGTGTTTAAGTGTTCCCAAATTAGGGTAAAGATAATCAATGTACAGGATATTCACTTGAAATCGTGTTATCACTTTCTAATAGAAACTATTTGACCCTATGCCTGGGTTACACGAATATCTTTATGAGATAAGACCAAGTAAAGTTCTTGTTTTAGGCACAAATCAAAAACCAGATGTGTATTTAGTGTTTAGGGTTTGTATCTCTTCTCATCCATGCAAATCTATTATGATCTCTATTTATAATAGAGTTTACTCAAACCCTAGCCCATGGAATTATGTATAATTAACGGCCCATTAATTATATCATAATATTTTCCATAATAGTAGGAATCAGTGGTTATCAGTGGAAACAATAACACTAGCAGTGGTAATGTTAACACTAGCAGTGGTAAAATAACACTAGCAGTGGAAACTATCAGTGGTAAAATAACACTAGCAGTGGAAACTAACAGCAGAATCCACTGTCAATAGAATCACACTATCAACAGAAACAATACATAACCACTCTTGAGTCAGGGAATTCAGTGACCAAATAGGTGTACACTCCGTACCTCCAAACCCATTATCAGGTGTGAATTAATCACTCAAGTGCACTAAATTTTCCAACAATCCTCCCCAAATTTAGTTCACTTCCTTTGCATGAAAAATTAAACATAAAACAAAACAAGTGCATAAATGAAAATATCCTGAGGATTGAATTTCCACATTAGTACATATACTTTCAAATATTCGAGAATCAGGGTGTTCTAAGAATTGAACCCTTCAACCCATTTGAATACCTGATGATAAATACACACAAGTTTTCAAACACTAAAATACTCCTGACACTGTACAAGCCATGTGTTCATATCCAATTCATAAATGTTGTAAAAGCTAAAAGTCCAAAGCTTCCTGAAGCGGCAAAACTTCAACATTCACATAGGTGGTTCATCTTTATTCATGCTCCTGCTTAGCACTTTTTCAAAGAAAAATAACCATTAAGAAGTTATGACTTCATCATCCTTTCCAGCAGGTTACAAGCACAAACATTGGGATGACAATAAAACATGTGCTCCAGTCCACTAAATGTTCAGCTTTCCACATTGAACTCAGCTCCCAAGTTTCCTCAGGAGGGAGTTGGGTGTCTTATTATTCAGTGACTAAGTTGGACTTCAAACCCATCCCTTTAGCAGACTTCAAAACCAAGTCTCTAGCCAAACCCTTCGTCAAGTGATCAGCTAAGTTTTGTTGAGATTTAACAAACTCTATAGATATCACCCCATTCATGATAAGCTCACGAATCATGCTATGCCTAACACCTAAGTGTCTAGACTTCCCATTGTACATCTGGCTATAAGCCTTTGCCAATGTAGCAGCACTATCACAACAGATAGAAATAGGTGCTATAGGTTTAGGCCACAATGGAATATCAAGAAGAAAGTTTTTCAACCATTCAGCTTCTTTGCCAGCAGCTGCTAAAGCCACAAATTCAGATTCCATGGTTGAACTGGTAATGCAAGTTTGTTTCTTGGATGCCCAAGAAATTGCACTTCCACCAAGTAAGAATACCCAGCCACTAGTAGACGAATTGTCTTCAGTGTTACTGATCCAACTTGCATTAGTGTATCCTTCTAATACTGAAGGATAACCAGTATATGAGAGACTATAATCCATAGTTCTCTTCAAATACTTAAAAACCCTCTGAATTGCTTGCCAGTGATGAGCACTAGGATTACTAGTATACCTGCTCAATTTACCCACAGCAAAAGCAATATCAGGTCTTGTACAAGTCATGGCATACATCAAGCAGCCAATCACCCTAGAATACTCAAGTTGATATACAGCTTTGCCAGTATTAGGCATTAGCTTCTCACTTGTATCCATAGAAGTACTCATTGGAGTACAATCAAAGTAATTAAATTTCCTTAACACCTTCTCAATGTAATGAGACTGAGATATAGAAATTTTGTTACTTTCATGTTTAATCCTAATACCAAGGATAACATCAGCCTCCCCCATATCCTTCATGGAGAACTTTGATGACAAAAATTCTTTTGTAAGATCAACTTGATTTTGGTCAGTGCCAAAGATCAACATGTCATCAACATATAGACAAATGATGACTCCTTTACCAGATTCATCAAATTTGCTATATACACATTTGTCATCCTGATTAAGTAAATAACCACTAGACAAAACCACTTCATCAAACTTTTGATGCCATTGCTTAGGTGCCTGTTTTAGTCCATAAAGAGACTTAATCAGTTTACACACCTTGTTTTCATTGCCAGGCATGATGAAGCCTTCAGGTTGGTTCATATAAACTTCCTCATCTAAGTCACCATTCAAGAAAGTTGTCTTCACATCCATCTGATGAATAATCAGATTGTGAATTGATGCCAAAGCAATCAGCAATCTTATAGTACTGATACGAACCACTGGAGCATAAGTATCAAAATAGTCTATTTCTGACTTTTGTCTAAAGCCCTGAATAACTAGTCTTGCCTTGAACTTTTCAACAGTTCCATCTACCTTCATTTTCTTTTTGAAAATCCATTTGCTTCCTAAAGGTTTGCAACCAGGTGGTAGATCAATCAACACATAAGTGTTATTGCCCATGATAGAGTCCATCTCATCATTAATTGCTTCTTTCCAGAAAGCAACATCCTAGGACTTCAATGCTTCTTCAAATGTTTTGGGATCAGCCTCAACAATGAAGCAATAGGAGTATTGATCAGAGACCTCACTCCTTGTACCTTCAATTAAGTATAATTGAAACTCAGGTCCAAATGACTTTGGAGTCCTGACCCTATTGCTCCTTCTGAGCTCAGGTTCAGGTTGTTGTTCCACAACCTCATCAGGAGCCTGAGATGATAATTCATCAGGAACCTCTGATACACCAATGTCATCAGTTCCATTTGGAATCCTTTGACTTGGTCTAGGGACTGATGAGAATCTATTCTCAATAAATAGTGCATCCCTTGATTCAATTATTGAGTTAATTGAAACAGATTCATTAGGTTCAATAACATAGAACCTATATGCCTTGGAATGCTCAGCATATCCAACAAAGATGCATTCAATGCCTCTTTCACCCAAAGTTTTCTGCTTTGGATCAGGGAGTCTTACAACAGCCCTACAACCCCAAACCCTAAGATAATTCAGGTTGGGTTTCTTTTTAGTCCAGAGTTCATAAGGGGTAACCTTATTCCTTTTATTAGGAACCCTATTTAGTAAATAACAAGCTGTTAACATAGCTTCACCCCAGAATCCTTGACTCGGCCCTTGGTGAGTGCTTATTCACTCACTATTATTTGACCAAAAACCGGACTAATGAGACCAAAAACTAACCAATTATGCCAAAAATACGTTGTTTTTGTGTTTTTGAATGTGCAGGTACGGATATGAAAGAAATTGACAAAAATCGAGCAAAAACGACAATCACGAGCATGAGAATGGAAAGAGTGTAGAAAAGCCGGAGTCGGGAAGCATTTTTCAAATTTGGATCATATCTTCACTCAAGTTGTCATAATAAGTTCTTAGAAGATACTTTACAAGTTTGGCAGCATTAAACCTTGAAGTTTTGGAAATTACAACTTTGGTCCTTGTTATTACTAAGCCTATTTTACACTAATCTAATAACAAGTGAATCTGGTCCATGTTTCATAAATCCAACAAAAGTCCAACCCAATTCCCACACAAGCCCAATCCACTTTTATAAAAATCCAACCCGGATCCACCATCCCTACACCCTCGGTCAAACATATCTAACCCGAAGTAAAACAAATCCGGTCAACATAAACATTTATTACCATTTAAAAAATACCGCCACCCAAATTACCCCCAAATCCCAAACCCAGCTAACCATGAACCCTAAAATTACCTTTCCCAATTACCCTCTCCCAACCAGAATTAACCACAATTAAGTGTAATATGATCATATCCCTGACACCCCTGACACCTCTGACACAAAGAATGACACGTGGAAGTTGTGTATTGGACTGAACGTGTCATTGGGATAATTGAAGGTTTCTGATTGGTTGAAGGATGTCATAAGGGATCTAGTGGAGTATATTCTTGGTGGATACCGTTTCTAGAGCCTTCTGAAGACGCTCCCTCACCTCAGCTCGTGGCTATATAAGCTCCTCTCCATCTCACATTGAAGGCTGTTAGTTGTAGGAGTAGGGTAGAGTGGGTTAGGAGTAGTTTAATCAAATTAGCTTATTAAAGTTTAATTTCTGCTTTCTGGATTTCAAGCTTTGTATTTGTTTTTCATTTATCAATAAATTCAGTTCTGACTTTTATTGCATTTTATTTTCAAAAGTTCAAATTAAGCTTTCAAATCTTCATTTACATGTTTTCAGATGCTCATTCAAGTTTAATCAGTTTCAGTTAATATAGTTTTGTGCTTGAATTTGTTCTATTGATTTTGGTCAATAAAAGTCAATGGTGACTTGTGATGAGGATTCTGGGATTAGTAGTGTTAGATTCATGATTTCTGGGTAGTTTTGAGCCTATCTAAAGATAGGCTATGGTTCAAATCCACTTCTGTTCAGCTGAGGTATAATTGTAGGTCTCAGTTACTTTTTCAATTTTGTAGTTCACCAAATCTGCTTATGATGTTCTGTTTTATGCTTAATTTCTGTCTTACGTAAGTAGTTATAGCTTATTGTGGTTTTAGATTGTTTATCATTCTAGTTTTATGCATCATATCAGTTTATATGAGTATTTGTAGATTCCTTAATTAGTGTTTGGCTTAGGGTTTTAATCTGTTAGTAAGTTGTTTACTGGACGTTTAATTAGCTCAGTTTATATACCTTAGGCCTTTATAGATCAGATAAGTCATAAAAGTGGTAGCCTATTAGAACAAAGTCAAAATCAGTTTCTTCTTTTAATCCTGGGCTCATTTGTGTTAATTAGCTGCTATAGTTATAGACTTAGGTAGAACTTTGTTTAACTTTGTCTGATTAAGTTTTGTATAAGCTTATAATAACATGTAAATTGGCTTATGCTCATTTGAATTTCATCTCAGTCATCCTAGTAGGAAACTAAATAAGTCAACTGCTGGTTAATTTGTGGTTAAACAGTCATTTTTGGAATCCTAATTGAGTGATCATTAGTTTATTTTTGTTGTATCAGTTCTTAAATTGCTAGATGTGGCTTAATGGAGTACTTGTTCAGTTCATTGTTTGAGGCTTCCTTGGATCTGTTTTACCCCTGCACCACAGTTATATCTGTTCTATAATCGTTGCATTTCTGCTTATTATTTTGTTGAAACTGCTTGAGTATTGGTTTGTAGCTAGTTAGTAGTATAGATTTGGTAAATCATAGCTTACTTTTCATTTTCATATTCCTTAGATTAGTTCAACTTAGCTTTAATAACTCCTTCATACCCATTCCACCACTGCATCAGCTCTGGCCTGCTAAGCCCCGTATTGCAGCTTCTTTACCTGCTCATTTAAGCTCATAACTAGCTGATAATTGGTTTACATATCCTTTGCTTGATCATTAAAGTTAGTGTGCATTCATGGAGTAGTAGCTTTAGTATTGAAGCTTGTGCATAAGCTTGAAAGTGGCCCAATCACCCTGTTTGTACATCAGCTCAGTTTTTCTCCCTTAGCGTAGTTTTAACTGTTGCAGTCCATAGAATAAATTAGCTCATAAGTGTGGTTTCTTGGTTATTTTGTGTTCTCAGTTTGGTAGTAAGTAAATTGCCCACATAAGCTCACTCTTACAAGGTTATTAGGAATGCTTATTTAGCCTGCCAAGTAGGATAGTTCACCATAGTTTCTGATTTCTCATATAGGCCTGCAATTTTTATTAGTTGATCATAACCTGAGTTTAGTTATTCATTAGAGTTCATTTGCACCCAAAGTAGTTGTTCTCAGTTAGTTTTGACCATTGGCTTATTCTGATTAGCTTGTGCTTATTCACCTTATTGCTTATTGCCAACTGTTTGATCATTGTCCGTGTTACTGAGTATCATTTGATCTGAGATCTGTTCCACTAAGCTCATTTTAGTATCAAAGTCAACTGGTCATAGTTTTGGTCAATTTGGTTAAGGAGTGCTTATTAATAAGCACTCCCTAAAAGCAGTTTTCAAGCTTATAAGCACTTTACTTGCTTATTTTTCTTCAAAAATTTTATTCTGAGTTCTTTTTATTATTTTAGAATTTCTGGAATTTTTCCAGAATTTTCCAACCCTTTTTACTATTTTACTTATTTTCTTTTGATTTTTATTCAATTTTTAAATAGTTTTAAATAGCAAAAATCAATAAAAAATTAGAAAAAGCTCTGAAAAATAAAAAAATATTTTTAGAAATTCTTTAATAATATTTTAGAATTTTTAGAATTAAATTTTCATTTTTCCAAGTTATTTTTCTATTTTTCCTTATTTTTAATTCATTTTTAATTCCAAAAATAGAAAATTAATTCTAGAAATTAAATAAAAACTCAAAAAAATATTTTTCTTTTTCTAAAAAATCTTTTTATTAGTTTAAGATTTTTAGAAAATATTTTCAAGTTTGTAGTTTCATTTTTCGTTAAAACGTTACGTTTTAAATTTTGCGGTTACATTTCCGTTTTTACGTTTTCAACATTTGTACATATTTAGCTTGTAAATTCTTCATATTTCATCATTTCTTATCACAACTTGAATTCCAAAATCAATTTTTTCACTTTACCACTTTTCACGACTCGATTTCGCGATTCGATTATTCACGACTCCATTCTACCTTCGCTGGGAAAACGATCCGGGAAATACTTTCACCGGTATTTCTTCGGAAAACACACATATACTAAAACAACTACACCAAAATGGCGCCGTTTCCGGGGAAGGTGGACGTGAGTTTTGAATATTCGTGTTGAAAAATCGTGTTGTGTTAAGTTTTCCACTATCTTGTATATATTTTCTCTAAAAAATATAAAAATTTGAAAAAAAAAATCAAAAACAAAAATAATCTTCTTATCTTCTTATCCGTATAATTCTTCTTCTCACACCCTCTATCTATCTATTCTCATTTATGTCTTCGGTTTATCATCATGGGAAGTTTTATAATATTCCAATCGTCGAAGATGATGGAAGCAAAAGTATGGAAGAATTGTTCTTGGAGGGCCATCGACAGATTATAAAAGCGTTATTTTGTAAACATGACATCGATTCTTCGAGTGGCAATCCTACTCTGTCTTCTGAATCTATCATCCCTGACTCTTCCCATCCTTCTCTCACACCGGTTGAGGGAAGCGACCCCGTTTTGGAAGATGTTGATATTTCTCTTAATGAATCTATTTCGACTGAGATTGTTGAAGATAAGCCGTCAGATCCTTTGGAGCCTGAGCTCAAGGATTTTTTACCCGATTTTGTGAAAAATGATTTTGATACGGCTGAGGAGTGTGAATTACCTCCTATTGACAATCCGAATGATCATGATGAGATATTCTCTGATTCTGATGATGACGATTCTATGTCTTGTGGAGAAATCGAATATGTTGATGAAGAACCTCTTGAGCTCGTAAGCTTAGAAGAAGTGAATGAAGAAGAAGTTGACACGGAAATTCAAGATGAAGCTCTTCGTGAGAAATTATCCAAAGTGTATCTTCTCATTTCTAAGATTGAGGCATTGAAAGATCCTTCGACTTCCTCTCCTATCCCCGTTATGGATAGTGATTTCTTTCCCGAGCTTGAAATTTTTCGATTTGAAGAGACGAGTAGTGGCAGTCCCACTATTCATGCTGATATCTCTCTTCCGGATTATGAGTGCTTTCACTTTGAGATTGAGTCCGAACCTATTTCTGATAATCCGTTACGTGACCCTCTTTTAGAGGATGTCGATTTATTTCCTGCTGCGGATGACTCGGTACCACCGGGTATTGAGAATGACGAGAATGATATTTCTTCCGATTTGCTTTCTTCTCGTCCACCTGCGAAACCACCCGATGAAGTTTTTAAATCCGGTACGAATAATGTTATTTTCATAATGGTGGACGAGGTTTTCGAACTCAAAATTGCTTTTATCATCCGGGTGTTTCAACTGTTCTTTTCTTATCCCACCATTTCTTCTTTCCACTCCACCGGGAGTGAGGATACTATATTTGACCCTGGCATCTTTTGTGCCAAGTGGCCGTTTTATCTGCTTTCCCCAAGGACGAATTAATTCGGGGATCGAGTCAAGCTATGTGACTCGGAAATCAAAAACAAAGCGCTTCGTAGGTGGCAACCCATGCCTATCCTATTTCATCTTCTTATTTTTCTATTTTCTAACAAATAACGTGAGGAGGGGGTACCTCTTCTACTCTTGTGTTCCGTGGTTGTTTGTGATGTTTGTTCAGGATTGTCCATGATTTATGATGACTCTCGTGCTCGTTATCTCTTCACTTGGAGTCTCATTCATCGGTGCTATTTGGTAATCCTATATCCGTTAAATCTTATCGACTAATGTTTTCTTTGGCATAATTAATAAACGGCCTAGAATTTTGTTAGGATTGCCTTAACCCATAAAACATTGAGGACAATGTTTTGTTCTAGTCGGGGGGAGGGTGAATCTTCGATTCGATTTTGACCTTGCATTTTTCACAAAAGTCGTATACTCTTGCAATTTCGTTTTTCCACCAAAAATAAAAAAAAATTGAAAAAATTGAAAATTTCAAAAATTTTGATGAAAAAGTTATGAAAAAGCACAAAAAAGATGTGAAAAAGTGAAAAAATTGTGCAAAAATATAATAAAGTTTGAATAAGTGTTTTGACACCTTGTTGACTTTCTTGCTGGCGAGAGTAGGAATAAATATTTTGACTTGACCGGGCGTGTTGAGCCCTAGCTTGTTCCCTTAACCAATGATGATCACATAAGCTTGTGCTAGTCTTGTACACTAGGAGCTATAAAATGCGAATTCTTTCTTAAGAATTTGCAAGTTCCCGTACTTGACTTTATACATGCGCAGCTTAAAAAGCTTTCGCTAGTCTTTTACATCAGGAGCTTGAAAACGCGAATTCTTCTTCTAGAATTTGCAAGTTTCCGTAACTGACTTTATATATGCGTGGCTGATTATCGGCTAAGTATTCGCTGGTTTCATTATTTGGAATCTTAAATTGCGAAGAGTGAGAAATGATAGAGTTTATTTAGAAGTTAGATGCTAAACGTGGAGTAGTGGTTCTCTTTAGAGCTCATGAGAGGTACTTGTGGCTTCTTACTCCCATCAGAAACGTCACCCATATTAAATAGATGTTCTAGGTTAATTAGTGGTATTTCGGTTTGAATAATATTTAGTTCTTTGTTTTCTTAAGAGAATTTTTGCTTTAGAAGTTGGGTACATATCAAGGAACATAAAAAATAAGAGCAAAAAGTGAAAAATCAAAAGTCAAAAGTTGATTATCTATGTGGTTTTGGAGCTACCCGATAAGCTTCCATTGATGTTATGAGAAAAAAGTCAAGAAAGAAAAGTATGAAAAATATGAGAAAAGTGAAAAAAAGTGAAAAATGAAAAAGTGAAAGTTGAAGTTATGTTGAATAAGAGCTTATGTATAAATAAATTGTTGGCGCGTGAGGTGCATGTGATAAGTGATTAGTAATCAGTCACATGAGGTGCACGTGATCGTACTCCGCAACTTATATCCTTGATATTGTATGTACCCCAAATTCCTTGATGTGGACCGAATTTCTATTGCAGTGGTTCTTAAGAGAAAATGAATAACTACTTATCGTTTTAACTTAGGTATCACTATCGGACTAAAAATTAGTGAAACGAGAAAATATGAAGCAATTCATTTCTCAACAAAGTAAAATATTGAGATACAAAACCTAGGAATGGGAGTAAGAAGTTTCCAAAAGTAACTATTATGAGTAGTGTTAGCATCTAACTTGTAGATAATCTATGATCTCGTTTGTACGTTTAGTTTAGGGACTTGTGAAAAATCAAGGATGACGATTTTTATCCGTATGGTCGCTTCTTACTAGAAGTGTTTCTACTCGTTGACCCTAATAATTATTGCAAAATAATGAAAGTTCAGTAAACCGTCACAAGTGTGAAGAATGAAAAGTACAAAAAAATAGAAGTGTAAGTGGAATAAAGGAATAAAAGGAAAATTTTGGAAAACGGAGCGTTTTCGGGAATAAATGATTTTATTACTTCTTTCGAACCTCCTTGCTACTTTTCAAAGTTAGTAAAAAGAGTTTTGAAATTATTTATCCCAAAAGCGTGAATTGATCACATTGCGTGAGGACACGGCAATACTTTAGTCGGGGGGATTTTGGTGAGTGCTTATTCACTCACTATTATTTGACCAAAAACCGGACTAATGAGACCAAAAACTAACCAATTATGCCAAAAATACGTTGTTTTTGTGTTTTTAAATGTGCAGGTACGGATATGAAAGAAATTGACAAAAATCGAGCAAAAACGACAATCACGAGCATGAGAATGGAAAGAGTGTAGAAAAGCCGGAGTCGGGAAGCATTTTTCAAATTTGGATCATATCTTCACTCAAGTTGTCATAATAAGTTCTTAGAAGATACTTTACAAGTTTGGCAGCATTAAACCTTGAAGTTTCGGAAATTACAACTTTGGTCCTTGTTATTACTAAGCCTATTTTACACTAATCTAATAACAAGTGAATCTGGTCCATGTTTCATAAATCCAACAAAAGTCCAACCCAATTCCCACACAAGCCCAATCCACTTTTATAAAAATCCAACCCGGATCCACCATCCCTACACCCTCGGTCAAACATATCTAACCCGAAGTAAAACAAATCCGGTCAACATAAACATTTATTACCATTTAAAAAATACCGCCACCCAAATTACCCCCAAATCCCAAACCCAGCTAACCATGAACCCTAAAATTACCTTTCCCAATTACCCTCTCCCAACCAGAATTAACCACAATTAAGGGTAATATGGTCATATCCCTGACACCCCTGACACCTCTGACACAAAGAATGACATGTGGAAGCTGTGTATTGGACTGAACGTGTCATTGGGATAATTGAAGGTTTCTGATTGGTTGAAGGATGTCATAAGGGATCTAGTGGAGTATATTCTTGGTGGATACCATTTCTAGAGCCTTCTGAAGACGCTCCCGCACCTCAGCTCGTGGCTATATAAGCTCCTCTCCATCTCACATTGAAGGCTGTTAGTGGTAGGAGTAGAGTAGAGTGGGTTAGGAGTAGTTTAATCAAATTAGCTTATTAAAGTTTAATTTCTGCTTTCTGGATTTCAAGCTTTGTATTTTTTTTCATTAATCAATAAATTCAGTTCTGACTTTTATTGCATTTTATTTTCAAAAGTTCAAATTAAGCTTTCAAGTCTTCATTTACATGTTTTCAGATGCTCATTCAAGTTTAATCAGTTTCAGTTAATATAGTTTTGTGCTTGAATTTGTTCTATTGATTTTGGTCAATAAAAGTCAATGGTGACTTGTGATGAGGATTCTGGGATTAGTAGTGTTAGATTCATGATTTCTGGGTAGTTTTGAGCCTATCTAAAGATAGGCTATGGTTCAAATCCACTTCTGTTCAGCTGAGGTATAATTGTAGGTCTCAGTTACTTTTTCAATTTTGTAGTTCACCAAATCTGCTTATGATGTTCTGTTTTATGCTTAATTTATGTCTTACGTAAGTAGTTATAGCTTATTGTGGTTTTAGATTGTTTATCATTCTAGTTTTATGCATCATATCAGTTTATATGAGTATTTGTAGATTCCTTAATTAGTGTTTGGCTTAGGGTTTTAATCTGTTAGTAAGTTGTTTACTGGACGTTTAATTAGCTCAGTTTATATACCTTAGGCCTTTATAGATCAGATAAGTCATAAAAGTGGTAGCCTATTAGAACAAAGTCAAAATCAGTTTCTTCTTTTAATCCTGGGCTCATTTGAGTTAATTAGCTGCTATAGTTATAGACTTAGGTAAAACTTTGTTTAACTTTGTCTGGTTAAGTTTTGTATAAGCTTATAATAACATGTAAATCGGCTTATGCTCATTTGAATTTCATCTCAGTCATCCTAGTAGGAAACTAAATAAGTCAACTGCTGGTTAATTTGTGGTTAAACAGTCATTTTTGGAATCCTAATTGAGTGATCATCAGTTTATTTTTGCTGTATCAGTTCTTAAATTGCTAGATGTGGCTTAATGGAGTACTTGTTCAGTTCATTGTTTGAGGCTTCCTTGGATCTGTTTTACCCCTGCACCACAGTTATATCTGTTCTATAATCGTTCCATTTCTGCTTATTATTTTGTCGAAACTGCTTGAGTATTGGTTTGTAGCTAGTTAGTAGTATAGATTTGGTAAATCATAGCTTACTTTGCATTTTCATATTCCTTAGATTAGTTCAACTTAGCTTTAATAACTCCTTCATACCCATTCCACCACTGCATCAGCTCTGGCCTGCTAAGCCCCGTATTGCAGCTTCTTTACCTGCTCATTTAAGCTCATAACTAGCTGATAATTGGTTTACATATCCTTTGCTTGATCATTAATTTTAGTGTGCATTCATGGAGTAGTAGCTTTAGTATTGAAGCTTGTGTATAAGTTTGAAAGTGGCCCAATCACCCTCTTTGTATATCAGCTCAATTTTTCTCCCTTAGCGTAGTTTTAGCTGTTGCAGTCCGTAGAATAAATTAGCTCATAAGTGTGGTTTCTTGGTTATTCTGTGTTCTCAGTTTGGTAGTAAGTAAATTGCCCACATAAGCTCACTCTTACAAGCTTATTAGGAATGCTTATTTAGCCTGCCAAGTAGGATAGTTCACCATAGTTTCTGATTTCTCATATAGGCCTGCAATTTTTATTAGTTGATCATAACCTGAGTTTAGTTATTCATTAGAGTTCATTTGCACCCAAAGTAGTTGTTCTCAGTTAGTTTTGACCATTGGCTTATTCTGATTAGCTTGTGCTTATTCACCTTATTGCTTATTGCCAACTGTTTGATCATTGTCCGTGTTACTGAGTATCATTTGATCTGAGATCTGTTCCATTAAGCTCATTTTAGTATCAAAGTCAACTGGTCATAGTTTTGGTCAATTTGGTTAAGGAGTGCTTATTAATAAGCACTCCCTAAAAGCAATTTTCAAGCTTATAAGCACTTTACTTGCTTATTTTTCTTCAAAAATTTTATTCTGAGTTCTTTTTATTATTTTAGAATTTCTGGAATTTTTCCAGAATTTTCCAACCCTTTTTACTATTTTACTTATTTTCTTTTGATTTTTATTCAATTTTTAAATAGTTTTAAATAGCAAAAATCAATAAAAAAATTAGAAAAAGCTCTGAAAAATAAAAAAAAAATATTTTTAGAAATTCTTTAATAATATTTTAGAATTTTTAGAATTAAAATTTCATTTTTCCAAGTTATTTTTCTATTTTTCCTTATTTTAATTCATTTTTAATTCCAAAAATAGAAAATTAATTCTAGAAATTAAATAAAAACTCAAAAAAATATTTTTTCTTTTTCTAAAAATTCTTTTTATTAGTTTAATATTTTTATAAAATATTTTCAAGTTTGTATTTTCATTTTTCGTTAAAACGTTACGTTTTAAATTTTGCGGTTACATTTCCGTTTTTACGTTTTCAACATTTGTACATATTTAGCTTGTAAATTCTTCATATTTCATCATTTCTTATCACAACTTGAATTCCAAAATCAATTTTTTCACTTTACCACTTTTCACGACTCGATTTCGCGATTCGATTATTCACGACTCAATTCTACCTTCGCTGGGAAAACGATCCGGGAAATACTTTCACCGGTATTTCTTCGGAAAACACACATATACTAAAACAACTACATCAGCCCTGAATAGGACAACATGGAATTAACCATCTCCTTCAGCACCATGTTTTTCCTTTCAGAAATACCATTTTGCTGAGGAGTATAAGGGGCAGTCGTTTCATGGATTATACCAACAGACTGAAATACAGAGTATCCATGTATTCACCTCCCCTATCAGTCCTAAATCTTTTGATTAGAGACCCTTGTTGCAATTCAACTTCCGTTTTAAATACTTTAAATTTATCTAATGCTTCATCCTTAGTATGTAATAAATAAACATAACAAAACCTAGAAGCATCATCAATAAAAGTTACAAAGTATTTCTTGTTCCCCAAAGAGGGAGTAGCATGAAGATTACATAGGTCACTATGAATCAGCTCCAAAACTTTAGTTTCACGTTTTACACTTTGAAATGGTTTCTTAGTAATTTTGGTCATCATGCAAGTTTTACACTTTTCAGTGTCTATATCAAAGGCTGGAATTAACCCATCCTTAGACATATCTCGCATTCTTTTAAAGTGTACATGGCCAAGTCTTGCATGCCTTAGGGTTGAATCATTAAGTTTAGAGGTTGATATAAAAGCAGAATTAACATTATCATGAACAATATTAAGTCTGAACATTTGATTACACAAATAGCCAAAACCAATAAACACACCATGTTTAGATAAAACAAACTTATTAGATTCAATCACTTGTTTATAACCACAATTATTCAAAACACTACTAGAAACCAAGTTTTTCCTAATATCAGGAACATGTAAAACATTAAATAAAGAAACAATCTTTCCAGAACTAAACTTCAAATCAACACATCCTTTTCCATGTACTAGGGCAGTTGACTCATTTCCCATATGAAGAATAGAACCATCATTCATTGACTCATAAGTCTTGAACCAGCTTCTATCTTTACACACATGAATTGTTGTACCAGAGTCAACCCACCAAGCAACATCATCATCCTGCACAAAATAAATTTCAGATATATATGTAACATAATAAATCTCAAAAGACTTATTAAATATATTCTAACCTTTCAGAGAATTGGTGTTACCATTCCATCCACTTGTGCCTGATCCATTGGTTTTATTGCCAATCTTTACACCTTTACAATCCTTCCTGAAGTGTCCAGTTTTACCACACTTCCAACAAGTCATTTTTGGTTTCTTGTTAATATCAGATTTGGTGTTATCTTGATGCTTACGCTTGCCCTTGTTGTCATTGTTCCTGGAGGAGTTGTTATGCTCCACTATATTGACAACTGATGGACCAGTAGCATTGCTACTCTTTGGCTTGTCAATGTCTTGTGCTTTGAGTGAATCCTCAATGCGCAAGTGACTCCCAACTCAACGAGAGTCAATTCCTCCTTCTTATGTTTCAGCATATGCTTAAAATCTTTCCAAGAAGGAGGCAATTTATCAATGATACAAGAGACTGAAATAGCCTCATCCATGTTCATCTTGTGTTGTGTGAATCGACCAAGTATACTAAGAAGTTCATTGTATTGTTCCATGACAGGTCTAGAATCAACCATTTTGTAATTGTTAAAATTACTTACAAGGAACTTCTTACTTGATGCATCCTCAGCCATATATTTGGCTTCCAAGGAATCCCATAGTTCTTGAGAAGTTTCAACATTATGATAAATATCAAATAGAGAATCAGACATACCATTGAGAATTAAACCCCTGCAAACATAGTCATCATTCTCCCACTTGCTTCTTGCCCTCATCTGATCCATAGTAGCATTATCTCCAAAATCTTCTGGAATCTCAGTTGTCAGAACATAAACCACATTCATACTTGACAACAAGAAGTGCATCTTCTTTTGCCATCTTCTGAAATCAACACCTTCAAACTTTTCCAACTTGGAAAAGTTAGCAGCCATTTGTCTCATAGCAGCAGCCATTGATTATCACTAATAGTTTCTATTGATTGTTGGTTATTATGTGTTTAAGTGTTCCCAGATTAGGGTAAAGATAATCAATGAGTACCAGATATTCACTTGAAATCGTGTTATCACTTTCCAATAGAAACTATTCGACCCTATGCCTGGGTTACACGAATATCTCTATGGGATAAGACCAAGTGAAGTTCTTGTTTTAAGCACAAATCAAGAACCAGATGCGTATTTAGTGTTTAGGGTTTGTATCTCTTCTCATCCATGCAAATCTGTTATGATCTCTATTTATTATAGGGTTTACTCAAACCCTAGCCAATGGAATTATGTATAATTAACGGCCCATTAATTATATCATAATATTTTCCATAATGGTAGGAATCAGTGGTTATCAGTGGAAACAATAACACTAGCAGTGGTAAAATAACACTAGCAGTGGAAACTATCAGTGGTAAAATAACACTAGCAGTGGAAACTAACAGCAGAATCCACTGTCAATAGAATCACACTATCAACAGAAACAATACATAACCACTCTTGAGTCAGGGAATTCAGTGACCAAATAGGTGTACACTCCGTACCTCCAAACCCATTATCAGGTGTGAATTAATCCCTCAAGTGCACTAAATTTTCCAACAAGCATAAAAGATTAACAAAAGGTGTCTTAAACTTCAGATAAACTGTTTGCCTTAAACAGTTCTGCAACATTAACAAAATATGTAAAAATAAGTCCCAATGGAGACAAAGTTAAGAATCTGGAAAAAATTCTTAGACAGATTTTCCAACATATGTGTGTCATTGCTACAGAACCTTCCAAGAATAATACCATTCCCATCTTGGGGAAGACAGAGACACCAATTCGTCCTATTATACAATTAAAAAGAAAAATCACATAATTTTTTCTTTTTACATTACAACTAATTAAAGGCAGTCGGAAACATTGAGGAAGCTATGTATCGACAAAACTAAATTTCCATCTAGCTACTCCATGCCAAGTATGACAAAATGTTGATGATTGATTCTGTTCTCTATAATAGTTTTTTGTTAATTTGGTAATTAACCAAATTAAGAAATTATTATGTATGGCTCATTATAATTTGAGCTAAGTCAGCAACTAGTTAATTTTTCCCTCCAGGACATCCACAATAGAGCCGGTAAGTTATTTTTAAAGCAAACTAATTAATTAATGTGTGTGTCTCCAGGTATTCAACAGTGATGAGCGCATCTCCATTGTTGAATTTATCCGTTGAAAGTGTGTTGAGATTTTTTGGGAGTGTCCTGGATAGTGTTCCTTCTTGTAACACCGAATATTATTGTGATATTGTGGGTGGAGTTGGCAAAAGGAGCTGAACCATGTCAACGGTTGGGTTTGTGTTGCTTGTTGCTTTTCATATTTTTTATTAATATTGGATATAATCGTTGTGTGATCCGTTGTTGTTGGTGTATGATCCCAACAAAACACGTAAGGTGCTATGACATATTAAGTAATCGAGTAAGCAGTTTCTTCCTGCGCCTCATCCTTATCACGTGTATCCTCACAATGCAAGCAAACCTCCCCAAATACTGAATTCGAAGTTTCTTTAACAAATTTGCCACAATCTGATGCTTGCAAAGTAGTCATATACTTGTCGGAGAGACAGATGACGCCATGACGGTATAAGTGATCACACAGTACTTTTTTTATAGAGTATTTGACTTGTAATTGTTTAAAAAATAAAGAAATAGAGAAGTGCAATGAGTTTTCGTAGACCCATGATTGATATAATAGCCTCCTTTGATAACTTGAGCGGATCATTCCCAACCTGCATATCATTTATAGCATCTCAGTCTCAATCACAAGGTCCGTTAGATTCTTATCTTTGATCGAACACAAACCTTTGTATATGCCCCCAAATTCAGTGTCTCAACTATCATACCGCTTTTCCTCTAATTTCCCCATGTACCCACACAACCATGTACCTTCTTGAACTCCCATCAGTTTTTAAGTTCAGGTGCTAACTACTCCCTCAGAACAACCATTTTGATGTAATCTCCATAGATTTATGAAAAATATATTTGTTTTGCGACAAAGAGAGTATCGAGCACGACTTTTACGTGAAGTCTGCAGTGTTGGTTTGCTACGTTCCTTACTTGCCATTGTAATTAAACTCCATGGAAATATACATTGAATTACAATTAATTTTCCTTGCTTACCATATACTGTAAACTTCATGGAAATATATTTTGAGTTGCAATTAGTTTTCCTTACTTACGATAGTAAACTTCATGAAAATAAATTTTTTAAAATAATGTCTATTTTATTTTTGAAATGGCATTTAATTTAAAAGCCAGCAAAATACTACGAAAACAAAGGAAATTACAAAGAGAACAAACAATAAGTAACTGGATCATTTACCCATTCTAACCACTTAGGAGACAGTTTCCTACTATACGACAAATCCAAGAGTAAGAGAGAACAAGTGTTCTTCATTGGATCGGAGGTTTGAGATCAAAGCACATGCATTCGCATTCTATATCTTCTTTTTTTTTTTTTTTGAACGGCGGAATTTGAAGATATATATAAAAAAAAACTCTAACAAGATGCTAGAGGAAGATTACAAAATTTTATAACAAGTTCTTACAAGCCAAAATTGGATCTCGGATCCAGTCAATCCATAAGGGATGTGACTTTTTGAGCCTATGAGTGATCCATGAATGGGAGAGAAGCTTGATTTCTTCCTCGAGAGTGTCTTTACGCGGGGGCTTCAAGTCAAAACAAACACGATTCCTAAAACGCCAAATAACCCATGTGGTAGTTTGGACAACCACATCAAAACATAATTTCGAAAGGGTATTAAGATTTGTCGATGTTCCCCACACGATGTTCCCCACACGCATTCTATATCTTCTATATCTCTAAGAATAAGAGAGAACAAGTGTGCTGTTGTTTAGGTCGTCTAGGTCGCAACGTGTTGGCAACCGATTCACACAAAGATGCCAAGAAGAAATATTGACCTTAATAGGGAGAATATATATGTGTTGTCTCTGTTGAATTGCAAGATGTTAAGTTTAATGATCTTCCGCCCATAGAGGAGACAAACGCTAGAGATGTTTAGGGTGCAATCAAATTACTTCAAACAATATATGTTACTAGCATATAGTCATTCAAAAGTCCATACGAAAATGATATGAACAACTGTTGCAATTTCATAGAACTAGTAAAACACTTTGAACTTAGAAATAAAGACTTAACAAAATCAAATGAGGATGTGTGTTGCATTTATTCTCAATACATTATAGAAATTGATGAGTAAAAAACTTATAAAGTATCTAGAAACACACGATACTCATACCAAAACGACAACCCTCACCAACAACCATGTCTTTGGAACACCAAAGCAGACTCTATATCCTTTGACAAATACGGTTTCAATAGCTCAGGTGCATTTTCCAACACGATGTATTCTTCGGATTGGCTCTTGCCTAAACTCGCCAACAGATCCGCACACTGGTTGCCATCTCTTCTAGTATGAACCAAGAAGCAATTTCGTAGACCCATGATCGTTTTAATAGCCTTCTTTTCTAACATAAGCGGCTCTTCACCAATGTGAATAGCACTTATAGCATCTCCGCAATCAGTCTCAATGATCAGATTTGACATATTCCTGTCTTCAATTAAAAACAAACCTTTATATATGCCCCATATTTCAGCTTCTCGACTATCATACCATTGGTCCTCTAATTTCCCCATGTACCCGCACAACCATCTCCCTTCATTGTCTCTTATTAGACCTCCAAAACTTGTGTGCCTAGGATTTCTTTTTGAGCTCCCATCCGTGTTTAACTTCATATACTTACCTCCTGGGAACGTCCATTTAGATGTCATCTTCGTACTCATGGCGGTTTCACCACGTGTATTGTCATTCTCTTGTTGTTCAAGCACATGACGATCTATGATCGAGGATGATGAACTAGCATGATTATGATGGATAGGAAGCATAAGAGATGTTTAGTATGATTGAGGATTGAAAACTACTTAATTATATAGTAATACATGAGATAAGTGCTGGCTTACGTGCTACTTTCCGTAGCAAAGTAAACTTCATGAAGATTGAGATGGACATAATTTTAAGAGTAAATTACATGGACAGTCCTTGTGGTTTGTCCATAATTGCATCTACCTTTATTTTGCATTGACAATCCATAACTTTACCAAGAATAACACTCAAAAGTCCCTCAGTTTAACATCCGTTAAATTATTCCGTTAAATCCTTCATGGGTAGAATTATCTTTATACCTAAAAAAAAAAAAAAAAAAATTCTAATTTGTCATACCCACAAGTTTATACCTAAACTTCATGTTAATCATCTTCTTCAACCTAAAATTTCTTTTCAATCCAAACACCCACACTTTAAATGTAACAAATTGTTTGTGGTAGCCACCATACTACCTGCACACAAATAAACGAACACATATACAGATTTGGGAAATCCCAAACACATAAAAGGAAACTCCCCGAATCAGCATAAAAGTAAAACAGGGAGATAAGGGTTTGAGTCAAGATAAAGGAGGTGTGTATTAAAATGGGTGACAAGAATGATTTGATTTTCGAACACCCATTTCATCATCTTCCCCATATGGCCACATGATTGAAACAGAGACTGGAATACCCACAAACCCCTTCATGGCCACCCCCGACCGCAATACCGTCATCTCGTCACCACTCACGTCGGCCACTTTATCATCGTTCCTTCATGACAAGCCTTTATCAATATACATAAAACCCGAAAATAAGACCACCAACTATCTTCGACAACCATTAACAAAACCGACACCAGTGTAACGCACATTGTTGAATTTGCAGAAGATATATGTGCGTCGACTATGTGTGATATATGTGTAGATTATTTGTTTGTAGATATCTTGGTGTGCAGGGTATGTGTATTGACTATGACCGACTGTTCTTGATTGAAGGTTCTTGGAAGAGAGGCAGAGAGATGGGATTGGTTGATGGGATGGTAGGATTTGTATTTTATTTATTACTAGTTGGATACTCACACACACACAGATGCGGCGATAAATATAGTTATATTATAAAAACAGTAAATGAATTGCTAGTCCAACTCTCCCCCAAAATTCTCTACCCGCTTAGTGAATTTGTTTCACACATTCCGAATGTATATGCGTTAGTTGTATGTATTTGCTTGGTTTCATGTAGCTTTCCCGTGATATCATTATTCCCACATATAAAAAGACCTTCGCAATCTCTTACCCGTTAAACACTCCCCGAAAAGTATATGATTTTGACTAATCAATATTGTATTGATTGAAATAAATGTTAAAGTTGTA
Organism: Artemisia argyi; assembly: GCA_030686995.1. NCBI lineage: Eukaryota > Viridiplantae > Streptophyta > Magnoliopsida > Asterales > Asteraceae > Artemisia > Artemisia argyi. The sequence continues at coordinate 256,543,276 of CM060709.1, read as the reverse complement.
AAATTTTGAATCAAAATAAAATAAACCAACTAAAAATCTAAAAAATAAAAACTAATAAAAATATATTAAAATAGATGTTGAATTAGAGAGCAACAAATTTTAGAAGATATGATGAAATTAAATCATAAAAAAATAAATAGATAAAAATGTATTTCAATTTGAAAATAAATGTGAATTTTAAGTTGGGAAGTGACACATGTCACCTCATGATTAGAGCACATTTTCTTATTTTTTGGTTAAAAGTTAGGTTTGTAGTTAGTTGAGAAGTGACACATGTCTCTTCATAATTGGAGCTCCTTATCTTTATTTTTGGTTAAAGAGTTAGGCTTTGAGTTAGAGTTGATTATCCACTTATCCATGCATTATTATATAGTAGTATAGATTTGTTTGTTTAGTATTAATACACAATACCAATCAAACAAAAAATAAGGTTGAAGGACAATCGTACCCTCATGTGCAAGGCACGTGAGGGATTTAACGGGATAATTAACAAAAGTTAAAGAGAGGGATAAGTGGTGTTATTCTTTTCCGAGTTAAGGACTACCTATGCAACTTAAAAGGTTAGGAGACGATGGATGCAATTTTGGACAAACCACAAGGACGATTTGTGTAATTTACTCTAATTTTAAATTAGAATTAGTGGATCATCTTATCTGTAAGCTGATATATATTTAATATTATAGTTAGTTACAATACAAGTTTAGTTATTGTTAATGCTCAGCTTATAGTTAAAAATTGAAGTAGGCTGTTGTTGAGTAATAGTGATCAGCTATATTCCGATATAAGCTTCACAAAAACAAACTTACTTGAGTATAATTTATACCACTCCCTAGCTGCATATAACATCTAGAAATTAATTAATAGATTTATCGAGGGAAAAAAATCATACATGTATATACTGGTGAGTAAGACTTTGAAAATTACTATTATTATGTAACACTAATTCTTTTCTTTTGTTTAAAACTTTGTGTTTATTAGATTTGGAATGATGTATTTAGTCAAAAGACATGTTAACTAAACCTATCACTTGGTCTTATAAATCAACGCCATGATTTGGCTGGCACATCTATTTTTAAATCTTTATCATGCATGACTAAATAGGTAGATTTGTATACAAAGATTTTGGTTCTATGCTTTATGATATATCAGTTAACCATATATGGTTTTGAATGTGCTATTTAGTTTTCAAAAAAGCTATTACAAAAGCATCAACACATTGAAAGTAACATTTTTTTTAGGGAGGTGATTTGCACACCCACCTTTTTTATTTGCACACTAACAGTACAAATTATTAAAGCAGTATGTAAATATGGTACAACTGTTTGATGCAATACTTGGTGTCCCAATCAAAATAGAAAGTGTGCAAATCAATTCCTTTTTTTTTATGGCAACCACTTACCACTGTCTAGAGTTTTCACTCATACCGCTTTTTCTTCGAAGTATCCTCGAGTTGATCTTTTAGGATATAACATGAAATAAGTAAGTTACTAAGAATAATTCCCAATGGTGATAACCTTTAGAATCTAGAATAAGTCCGCAGTAGTGGATTGCCCTTATCTGATGGCCATAAGTTCACAATAGAAAATCAGCACCAAACAAAAGAAACGTCAAGCGTACTTTAAAACAAATAACAATAAAAGTAACTTTTTATGAAATGAATCTAAGAAATGATCGCTAAACTAACATTCAAACAAAACTCAAATCAAATAAAAACAAGTGCTTCCCCTTCTTTTAATTATAAAACTTGAAACTTAATAAACATTATCAAAAACAAAATCAAACAAGCACTTCAGAAAAAGAAAATAAGCAAACTCACGACAATAGCGCCAAAAACTTAGTGTGTGAAATTTATAAACAAAAAATACCGTGAATTAGACTAAACACAACCGGTAGTGCACCCTAATGCGTGCGGAATATGTGTGGTAAGTCCAGGTCAACACTCAAAATTGATATTTTCTAAGACCTAAACGAATGCAAGTAAAGAAGATGTTTGTGTTGCGTGACTTAAAACTTAGCAACAAAGCAATCTTATTGTTTCCGTAGAAATCGAGTAATTTATTTGTTTGAGAAAATCTTTTATATTTATTTATATAATAAAGGAATTACATAATTTCGGAGTATTTTTTACAAAACAATCTTAGTGGAAAAAAAATTAGACCAATAGGAAAGCTCGATTTTGACACATAGACGAAATTGAGCAACATGATTGGCCAATAAAAAGTCAAAATTAAATTGATTTTTTGTCAAATTTTAATAAATTTGGTGAATAATTTGATTGAGGAAAAAAAACACATAAAAATATATGTGTCAAATTTATAAAAATAAAAACTTAAAAAAAAGATGAGGTAATTAATAAAACATTAGTGGTTGAATTTTAAATATATTATATTGAGTTAAGTGTAAAATTATAAATTTTCATGTTTTTTTGATAACTTTATATAATAAACAAATAACCCTTACACTTTATAATATGAACTTTGTTTACAATTACATGAGTATTAGTATTGGTTTGAGACTTCTATCCATTAAATTTATAAAATTTTATAAATGTACGAATTAGTTTTAATATACGTTAAATACTTTTAAAATAAATATTAGTTTTACACTTCATCTATTAAAATATCTTTTTACTATGTACGTTAAATATAAATAAGAACTCATGTTATCCTGTTTAAAAGTTTAATCTATACGTACACGGGTTTGAATATTAAATGCAGTTAAATTATTATTAACGGTAATATGAATATCAAATGGTAAGTACGAGTTACTATAATATAAAAATAAATATACGCGATTTTACTTATAACAACTCATGTAATTATTATTTAAAGTTTATATTCGGATATCCGGCAAAACATTGTTAAAAAACTTTATGGAGTATATTTTAACTTCATCAACGCTCATTATGTGCTACTAAACTTGCACATTTTGTACAACATGATATCAATAGTTAAAGTTAAACAACAACATCAACCTCAACATTAATATATATGTCAGCTAAACAAAGTTAAATCTTTCATCCAATAAAATTTTTACAAAATATTAATTGATATTAATACATAATGAAAAACTCCTGCATACTTATTAGTTTTACTTATATCACAATTTTCATAGTTAAATTCTTATATGTCAATATAGTAACAAAAATTTTAAAATAAATTTGATTTATGTGTAAACACATGTGATAAAAGAACCTTTGACCCAATAACATTATAAGGAGACACGTTCAAGAATTCAATACAAGGTCGATGCCACGTTTATATTTTCAATTTCTGCTAACTATTTTTCTTACTTTCGCACATGTTGATTCTCTAACTTTTTAAAATATACATAAGATTTTCTGTTTTTAAACGATAATATTATATAATTAAATTTTTTCTGAAAAACCCTGTGCATGCACGGGTATTATAACTAGCACATAAAAACAACACTTGCTTGGAAATTGTTCACTAAAATATCAAGTTATCTATCACATAACTTTACTTGTTTTGAAAAGAAAATTGTAAACAAACTAAGATTGGAATCAGCCTTTTTTTCTCATTAACTAATCATAATAAAACCTAACTTCCCGTCTCGAGTTTACCACAACTAATTACCCTTATAGTCCGATTTCGTAACCACACTGGTGCTTTAACCTAACGGTCGTTAGTCAAGGCAAATTAGACGCATCACGTGAAGGCAACAGGGTCATTTCGTGGCTTGTCATTCTTCTAGTCATTCCATAAAGGATATTATATAATATTTTCTTCCTTTTCTAAATAAAAACAAATCATATCATACATCATTTACATCTATTGATTAAAAAACCACGATATTCATCAACCTAACTGTAAAACCCCCAAAAATAGTGCAGCGGAAGACAGTACTAGTCTATGGGATGCTACTAAATTGGTACATAGCACAAGACATAGGGAAACAGAATCACCATATCCGTTCAAAACATTACATCGACCAAAACTATTAAAGTTTTACATCATTTCAAAAAGTACGAAAAATAAGGCCCATAAATAGATAAAGTAGTCCCAATAGTTTCAAAGTCGGTGTAAAGACAATTCAACTTATTCCCATGACCATGCTACTTGCCAAGCGCCTTCCAACAATACATCATACATTATCCAGTTCAATTACCTTAGAAAACATGTTAAAAATGTCAGCTAAAAGCTGGTGAGTTCATAGGTTTAAGTATAAAGCCGTAAAGTGGACTCTAATCAAGCATGTGGACATTAAATCGACATAATGTCACCAAAATCAAGTAAGCTACGCTAGCACTAAGTCATGCAACTGAAGCTTCGACCCAGTTTGTGTGAACCTAGAGCACGCGACAGAAATAAGCCCATACAAGTGTTAATCCCGTACACTTGTGTCCCGACATGATATACATCCCTCTGGTTGGCGCTACCAACACTGGACGGGGGTTGTCAGCCCCGATAGATCTATCTATAGCACTCGCGCTTCTCAACAAGAATTAACGGTCCATGAAATTGGGCAATAGTGGGATTCAAGTTCCTTAGGCTAGTTCACGTAACAGTTTAAGTAAAGAATAAACAGTACAGTCCAAGTAAAAGTTTTGCATGTTTCTCATCCCCAAGGTTCCGCAAAGCATTTCATAAGAGTAAAAATGTGGCTATGAAACTCACCTCAAGTACAGCAATGCAATCACACACAGTATCAGTAAACTATACAGCACAACGGTACGAACTAATACATAAAGACTTGTCTCAAAATCCGACATGTGAAAAGTAAACTAATGTGCAAGAGTTTTTTAGTCTTTCTTTTTCAACTTTGACCTTAAATATTTTTGTGGGTGTTATATATTATTTGATGCAAAATATATAAATGAATTGAGTTTTAAGTGTACTTTTAAATAGTATAATTTTTCATCAAGTATTATATAATAAAAAATATATATATTTATGGTCAAAGTTGAACCAGTTTGATTTTGAAAATTTAAACTGGACAATAATTTTAAAATGGAGGGAGTATATTTTAGCTAAATTTATTTAAGATTTCAAAACCACAAGATGATTTTTCTAACATTTAATGTTCATTCAAAGTTCACATTCGAACAATTTCAACGACTCTTTCATAATAAGTAAAGAAACTGACTTCTATAACAACTTTACATCTTGAACTATGATCAAACTTCATATATTTACATAAATGTTTTTGCATGCTATCAAGAAACACACCCTATCTAAACTACAACCCTCACATGTAATCACTACCGATTTCGTTCAAACTCACAAGCAGCTTTTGCATCCCGCACCAAATATGGTACCAAGAGCACGGGTGGTTGTTCCAATACGACGTACTCCTCATATTGTCTTCCGCCTAATTTCGCCAACAGATCTGCACATTGGTTTCCATCTCTTCTCGTATGAATTACATAGCACTTTTGCTCCATCATCATATCCCGAATAGCATCCAAAACAAGCTTAAGCGAGTGATACTTATCAACTTCTTGCGACACCAACCTTAGAATCTCTTCACGATCAGTCTCTATCAATACATTTGAGACATTCTTTTCTTTGATTAAGCACAACCCATTATATATGCTCCAAACTTCAGCCTCGAGAGCCGTATACGATCTTCCCACCATCTTTCCCATGTACCCACACACCCATCTCCCTTTACCATCTCTAAGCACACCCCCGAAACTTGATGGACCCGGGTTTCCTTTTGAACTACCGTCTGTGTTCAACTTCAGATATTTATCCCCCGGAAACGTCCATATGGATTTCAACACGTGATCGTTGGTGTTGCGATGTACGTTGTAATAACTATTTTCTTTTTGAAACATACCATGAAGATGATGTAGTTGAAAACTAGCATGATGATGTTGAGGAGCCATCAGATTCACAAACGTTGCCATTGATATTTTAGGTATGACGAATGTGTTTGATCGATTGATATATGATAACGTAAACTGCTAAGAAGTTAAGAGTATTTTGACAACAGAAAAAAAAATATAATGTTGCCATAAGAAAGGTGAGAGGCGGTTATTAATAATAGCGTATGCTTGCAATATTACCGACTTTAACTTATTGGTTTAAGGAAAGTTTCCATAAATTCGTAAAACCTACATCGACCGCTTAGATATATCGTGATAAGTTTTACATAAATATTGGAAAAGTTACATTTGTAACCCTCCTAAACTTAACAAAAGATGACTACATACTTTTTTGATTTGACGTGCTTGTGAAGATTTTATGCCTAGTCCACATTTGAAGACCATAACAAAGCAACTTGAATATTTTTTTTATACCAAGTAGACACCTATATTGGAATAAGCAAATCCAATTGCTAAAACAAAGTAACAGTACATGCTAAAAATGAAAGGTAAAAAATTAGAGCTCAATAATGGGCAAAATTTCTGGAATCATGATTTAAGTAAGAGCAACAGGTAACAAGACTACCAAGACTTCTGTGTATGCGCTTTTGGTCTTGAATGATAAAGATTGCTCATAATGGTTAGCAAGATACGAACGAAAATGTCTAACGTATCATCAACCCTTGCATCGATTGAGTTCCTTCTTCCCTAACCTTGTTTGCTTGGATAGTCGTTATCACATTTGCAATGTTACCCTGAAAAAAATTACTTGTTTATACATAAGTGGGTAAAAATAGCACACTTGATTAAAAGGTTGAGCTGTAAATGCTTTACCCTCCAGCTTGTCAGCTTTGTTCTTAGAGCAAGCCACTGAGACGGCCCAAAAACACGATTATTGTACCGGCTACACAGAACATGAATCAGTATATTAGTCATAATAATTTCCATATCTAAAAAACCACTGAACTAGAAAAAGCAGACATTATAGTTTCTACACACCTGACTGTAACGATTTGATTCATCTGATCAATTTTACAATCAACCAGTTTTGCAGTGATTGCTTGGACCACCCATGATTCCACCTCATCATCCTCTATCTGTAATCAACCCCAGATTCAGAATACTTAACAACCATGTAAACAGAAAGAACCAAGATTAGTGTATATACCTGGAGAGTGTCCTTGACTACAGCATAAGGAATTTGAGCAGATTCATCAGAGGCAAGATCCACCAATGATATCAACCTCATTTTTGCTATACAGTCTTCATGGACAAGACCTAAACAGCGTAAAAAACACAAATCTTCAAATTTGAAACGAGAACACAAATAACTCAATTACTCGCTATAAATATTCAAATATGATAGTGGTAATCACCAGAGCTTTCAAGCAATGCGGAATTTGTTGTATAAAACTCCAAGTACGCATTCAGCCTCTGAGTAACAAATATCTTTAGAAGCTGATATATCGATGCATACTTGGCGTCTTTCTCTAATTGTGTTATAGCAGGCATCTCAAGCAGATCACACTGCATGATAATTGAACAAGATGATCAACTTAGTCACAGAGTAATAGTATGTAAACAGAAACAGGAAACCTACAATAAACTAAAACTAACAAGAAAATTAGACTATCAATAAGGCAATAACCCAAGTATTAAAGGCATGAAATATATGTACAAACACCTAAAAGTCTAAAACAGTCACTGATCACTTGCTATGTGTGCCAATTGCATCAATAATGGTTTATGTAACTTAATTGCTCCAATAATGTCGAACCTTTTTGTGTAATTGTCTTTAGTAAAAATATTTACTGCCGCATCATTACTTGTGTAGTTAAGATACAGAAAAGCAATCAAAAGCATGGATAGCCATTCTGAGGTTAATAGCTAACAGACTTACAAAAAAACAAACATTATGGTTCTGTTGGATACTGAAAGCGTACATGTACAGGTCTCTAGTTTTTTGGTGCTGTTGAGTTGGTCATGGACCCTATAAATGGTTAGTCGCCTGTTCATCGAACTAAAAGGAGACACGCTCCTTGCATATAAAGATGCAACCCACATATGCCCTGACAATCTTTTCAGTTATAAATTCTCCCCACAAATCTAAAGTTAGGTTTCACAACTTAATTCTCTTGTTAACTTCAGCAGAACTTGTATTTCAACAAGGAAAACTATTTATTTGCCTTTGCTACTATTTTTAAGGTAAGAGTAGCTCATATGCTAAAGTTACAGCATAAATCCCAGATAACTTAGTTTCCTTCCAACATATACTATTTGCTTCATAAGAATAGGTCAACCGTCAAAGTGCACTGCAAGTGTCATAACAATGTCTTAAAGAGCTCTACGACAGGCTTACTATTCATGGATTAAAATTTAGATATATATACCTGAAACATGTCAGATGCTTTGACAAATTCAATAATTGTGTAAGCTGCCTGTTCCTTCGCCTCATCCATACCGTCTGCTTCCTCACCGGAGAACGTAGCAAGATACTTTGTCAGAAATTTGAAGTTCTCCTTGGCTGAGCTGAGAATTCATTCAGACAAATAAATAAATAAATAAATAAATAAATAAACAAACTTAGTTAGACTAAAAGGCAGCTAGTTCGGAAAGTTATATCCATTACTAATACCTCTTTTGTTCCTTCAAAATATTAGAGATGGCGAGGTAAAGCTTTCTTTGATCTTGCACTTCTAGATTCCATTCTTTCAATAAGGTGTCAATCTTTTTGAAAGAAGGTGTGATATGTTCAGTGACCTTCCCGTTGGCTGCAACCTCAAGGGCCTTCATGTAAACAATGAACCTTCCATAAGAGTTCTCCAACATGTTGTACAGATTCAACAAACTGAAGAAATGGAGAAAAAGTTGACATGAGAGAATGTTTCGTCCAAAGCTACAATATAAACAATTTGAGCTTACATCTTCAATCGTAGCGCAGGTTTTTCGTTAGGTTGTTGGGCAATCTTTTCAGATAAAAGCTTTGCGATTTCCAATGACTCATCAACGCTTTCAGGCTTCTTAACAAGATTGCAAATGACAGTGAAGATGCACTCAAGATCTGAGATAAAGACAGAAAAATGTCGGAATTCAAAAACATGTCATGAAAATATGCATATAGCAAACAGAGTCACTATGAAACCACTTAACTAGTGCTTATAGAAATTTCTTTTGACCACATCCCATTTGTGATATACTAGTATCTAAAGTGATGTCTTTATGAGACACATTTCAGAAGAATAATCCGTGCACATTTTTCTTAATATAAGATATATCGATAGATTGGCCGTATAAATAAAACCGACATAAGCATGAGAAACAATTTTCATACTTCTAACAGCATGCTACAAGCAGAACCAGTATAAACATCAATAAAATGCCTGCATTTTATTATGCAGCTCCCCAATTTGCCAACACAACACGCATCCAAACACTTCATCTTTACTTATACAGTCATACCACCATCCTAACCGATCTCCACATGACCTAGGATTTTGAAATGGGAGTTGCACAAATTTTTTACAATTTGTTCTTATCATAAGTACTAAAGTTTGCACCATAAAGGATTTTTGGGTTAAACAAGTTCCACTATAGAGAAACAAAGTAGCAAAAAATATTATCAGGGGTTGCACGTATTGAAAAACGACACTTTTTGAAAACAAACTACACTTTGTGACTCAAAATTGGGTGTGGCCCGTGCCACACCTGGCTCCCACGTGATTCCGTCCCTCCTCCACAAGTAAAACACCAATACTTTACATTCACAAACTACAATAGTACAACCTTAAAAAAAACCTTAAAAACGTTCCACATTTCCCGAATTCCCTATTTCCTATTCCATATTATATCACCAAAGTGTCACATTAACCAATAGCATTACAACACAACAATCACCTAATACAATTACGAAACGAATAGACAGGATAAAAAATAAAAAATAAAATATAAACCTTTATCGTTAGCTTTAGAAAAAAGCAAATTAGCAGAAGTAAGCATTAACGAAGCCAAATCAAACCATCTCCCACCAATCATACATTCCTGTGCCTCCGTACATAAACTACTCACTTGTGCTTCACCTACCTATTCACCATCAGAAACAACAAAATTAGACCTAAATTCACCATGCTGCTACATTATATAAATTGGTTAGGGTTTAGTGATTGTACCTCTGGGCCGGCTTCGGCCCATGACATCTCGGCGGTGAAACGGACGACGGCGAGTGCGGGGTCTTCTTCTGATGTGGGTACGACGGTCGTCATGGTGGTGGTGGTGGTGGTGACGGCGGCGGTGGTTGTGGAGAGGGGTGTGTGTGTGTGAGAATTGGAACCCTAGTTGGTTGGGATTTGGTAAATTCGAGTGGTTATGTGTTTGTTTGGTCCTTGAGGATTTAAGAAATTGTTTTAACCCCTTTGATTACATGTCTCTATTTTTAGTTTATCTCAACAACAACAACAAACCCAATCAAATCCTGTGGGGTATTTTTAGTTTATTTGATAAGGTTAAAAAACATGATTTAAATATATGTGTTGCAACATTTTAGTGGTTGAATCTGATAATGTAGTAACAACAGACAAAAAAAATACGAAGTAATGAGAAATGATTGAGATGATTAAAGTCTTGCCTATATGCATGCTTAAATATGTGTTACCAACATTTTAGTGGTTGTAATAAAGTAACTCATTTCATCATAAACCAATTAACTAATGTTAACCAATTCTAAGCATAGATTTAAGCATGAATTTAGTCTTCCTAATCATTTTTCAAAAATACAACTTGTGCATTGTGTAAGAAGGGTTTTTTTTTTTTTTTTTTTTACTTGATTAGGTTTGTTTATCATTTTTTTTATCAAAATTACAAAAGAAACTTTATTTATATTTTTTCTTTTTGTAATCTTTTACAATTGTATCTTGAGTAGAATATGCCCATCAAGACATTTTATTATTATTATTATTTGAAAGTACTATTGTTTTTGACTCATTGTATTTTAGTTCCCGATTGTTATAGCTCTAAGAGTCCTTATGAAAAAAAGGTTGACTTGTCGCACTACAAATTCATTCCTTGATGAATACTAAAATATGAAGTGGGGCATCACTGGTCCCGCCCCATTAATATATCTTTGTTACACATTAGGCATAAAACATATGAGGTTTTTCGAGAATAGGGAGTTTTTTTTACTCGTGAACAATTCTCATCCTTCACTTACCACCACCAAATATACACACTCAACAAGGTTATGTACTCTTAAGCTCTAAATTAACCAAATAACTTATCAATAAGCCATTTGGTTGATGTTCAGCATGAATTCATGAAATATAAAACATAAACATGCCATTAAACTAGTGGTAGTAACAAACACCTAGGTGGAGAGGTATCTGACGCGTGCTACTTATTACTCACAACCCTTTATGACGCGTTGTTGTTTTGGGAGAACTCGGTCATTTACATGACCAATTTGTGGAAGTTGTTCTTGTGTGTGTGTTTTTTGGTTTTTGTGAGTATATTTGTGTGTAAGTGAGGTATGTATTGATAGTGATATTTGTTGTGCTATTATACTATGTTGGTTGAGAAGAAAAGTTGATTTGATGCTGAGTTGACGGTCATGTTCGAAGTCACTATTACCGCCGGTCTAAGTGTCCCTTGCAATTATTTATTAATTTTCAAATTACTTTTTACAAACATACAAATGCCATAAACATAAAATAATTTCTTGAAACATATAGTTTTCAAATTCACATATCATAAACAACTTTAAAATCAAGGGGGTAAAGTAAAAATATTAAACGGGGTCCAGCGACCAATATAAAATGGGGACCCAAACCAGGGTCATTCTTTATTATTTAGGGTTTGTCATTACTTTACACGGCGGCACAAAAAACATTTGTCACAAAATTCATCAACATGGTATTTTGACTATTTTCTTCGTCACCTTTATCATATATCATCTACAGTAGCAGTATCTATTTATTACTACTACACTATATGTTAACAAACAAATATTTAAATACTTATATGTTATGTCATTGTAGCCTTCACACAAAACATTCATAATCAAGAAGAAGCTAGGAAAGAAGATGAGGCAGAACAGACAAATTCCTCGTTGGGTCATGTTAAAAACCGGCGTTCGCAAGCCCGTCAAGTACAATACCAAGCGTAGGCACTGGCGTCAAACCAAGTTAGGGTTTTAAGTCAGGGTTTAATGATTTTATTGTCGAATATGGGGTTTAATACATGGTTAATGAAGTTTAGTGGAATTTAGTTATTATGTTTTGAGTTATGGTTATGTTTTAAGGATTAAGTTTAGTTTTCATGTTTAAGTTAAGTTTAGGGTTATGTTTATTGTTGTCGAAAGGCTGGTTTTGATTATGCGAAAGATGGTCTAGTGTTCTGTTTTATGTTCGATGTTCGATGTTATGAAATATTATGAAATGAAAAGTATGTCTTTTGATTGAAGTTGTGTGATTTTGTTTTCAAGTTTTGGTATATTTTTTATTGTATGGTTTATTAATGAGGAGGGCATGTGAATTTGCGCAAAATGTTCATTAAGAAGTTGAATTGAAAGTCATTTAGGATTCTATGTTTCAAATGCTTTGCATTTCGCTTTTGGATGTTGTTAATGGTCAGTGTCGAAATTTTGTTTTAACTAATTTGTCACAATTATGTTTGAGGCCACATGGCAGAGTCAAGCCAATTCTGCTATGCAGTCGACAGTCACAATAATGCAATATGTAAGCTTTGAACATAAACTTGTATTTTCCACATTCTGCTCTAAGATTGTCCAGTCTAATTCAGCAGCATGAACAGGGCTTGTGAGAGATCCTGTTTTGGTTGTGGTGAATGACTAAGGTCCTGTATAATAGTTTCAAGAAACTTTATTAATGAGGAGGGCATGTGAATTTTGCGCAAAATGTTCATTGAGAAGTTGAATGGTTTATAATTGGTGTGCGGCGTTTTGTTTATGAATTGAAAGTCATTTAGGATTCGATATTTCAAATGCTTTGCATTTCACCTTTGGATGTTTTTACTGTCAGTGTGGAATTTTTGTTTCAACTAATTTGTAACAATTATGTTTGAGGCTACATGGCGCCAGAGTCAAACCAATTCTGCTATGCAGTCACAATAATGCAATATGCAGGCTTTGAACATAAACTTGTATTTTCCACATTCTGCTCTAAGATGATCTAGTCTAATTCAGCAGCATGAACAGGGCTCGTGAGAGATCCTGTTTTGGTTGCGGTGAATGACTAAGGTCCTGTATAATAGTTTCAAGAAACTTTATTCAATGGCTTGAATGAGTTAATTGCTGGAATCACGGCTTTGGATAATCTTCTCCCTAAGGTCTTGTTGACAATTTAGATTAAATGGCACCTAGCAATATATATAGTAGTGCAGTACGCCAGTACTTAAACTCAGCTAGCAAATGTATCCATATGGTGTATAGCTCTTTGGAAGACTTAAAAATGATTCTTCAGTTACATTACAATATGTTAACTATACATAACTGAATGTGGTGTGATTATTTTGGTACATCCAAACCTTCTTGATCCAAAGTAGGTTAAGTAGCCAATAACTCTTGTATATATTACTCACTCGCCAAGTTGTTGATAAGCTCTTCCGTTGTAGACTCAATCACCAAATTGGCTTTGATAGTTTGATGTATACCTGTATAATAACTAAGTGCCGTTAAGGATAATCTATCACAAGTATGTCAATTCTATCCGAAACAATAGCAATCAGTTTGATCACCTGGCAAGCAAATTTTCAGATTCCATAATGCGCATTAGCTATATGGCAGCGAAGCACTTGTTATGTTTTACTGTAACGACTTTAATAAGCTAGTTTGTTGTCAACAAAGAGGCATATCTTCTGCATAAAATAAAACTATGACTTGCTATTTTGCTAGTTGATGTGATTCTAGTCCACCTGTAGCGGAATGTGTTACTCGTCCTAATAAATTACTAGATCTTCCTTTATAACTAGTTAATGACTCATACCGAAAGTAGCAAATTAAGTTAACCACCCGACAAACTTATGATATAAAAAACTCGTTAACTCCAACTAAGTCATGAGTAGCAATCGCAACTCATCCGAGAAACTATCCCAAATGTGTACCAGAAGTTATACTAGCAGCGCTAGCTATTGTCATTTCTTGTCACTAGACTCACTAGTCGCTACCAAAAAGGTAACCCGGTGGGAGCTAATGATCTTGGTTGGAAGCATATTCTGGCAAAAAAAAAAAAATGAGTGCAAAGTTGCAAACTAGTTTGAAATATTGTTAGAATATGATATTCATTAAGTCAACATTTATGTTCTACAGAAATCTAACAATATCAGTTTGGAATAATTTACTCATGTAGTCATGTGTCATTTTTTTTGGGTGTGTAATATTCATTGATACAAATTTCACATGGGCCATTCATTTTTAGGCCCATTTTGATCTATCTAACATCTAAGAAAGTATCAATAACAAAATAAGTCCAATATTTCCAAATGATGTAACATGAATCATTAGAATAGTGGCAGTCATGCTTCCGAAATCACCCATACCTCCTAAATCCACCAATAATATCATTCCACCTCATTTCATCTCATTCATACTTTTTTCATACCTCTCAACCCATTTTTAGTAGCAACCATGCCTTTTTCATACCTCCCAATTTTTTTTTCATAAATTAAATTAAACAATTTAATTAAAACATAAATATTTCATTAATAACTAAAAGAAAATTACATAATACTTAAAAAAAACAAAAACAAAAACAAAACATAACTAAAAGAAAATTACATTATTCTTAAAAAAAAGGAAATAACTAATCATCGAGATATGTTAAGTTTTGAGCCTCTACGTGGTCCGTAAGATCATATAGGAGTCGGTAATGGATTTTTTCGTCGATTAACTCCGGTAATACACTATCGTCATAAACTGGCGCGACCGGCAGATCCATTATATGAACCGGTGATATTGCAACTCGATCGTCTTTTAAAATCATATTGTGAAATATGATACACGTATAAACGAGTTGTCGAATCTTTTCAACCGACATTGCCCAGAGAGGACGAGCGAGAATCATCCATTTATTTTTAAGACGACCAAAAGCTCGCTCGATATCTTTTCTTGCAGACTCTTGTAGCTTCTTGAATCTCTTTTCCTTTAGTTCAACCGGATGCTTTAACAAACGTTGACCATGTAGGATAGATTCCATCGGTAAGATAATATCCACGTTTGTAAAACCGTCCATTTACATGAAATGAACTGTTTTCCGCCGTTCCATTTCGCTCCGTAAGATACAATGTTGACTGATTCAAAACATTGATATCGTCGTATAAGCGTGCAATGTCATGGGATGTCGGCCTACGTAAGAACTCTCGGCCATATAATTGAATAATCGCTTGGCAAAAATGATCAAGGCATTCTCATATAAAAAAATTAATAACAAAAACTTTAAAAAGTAATATAACGACAACTTAAAAAAAAATAATAACAAGAACTTTAAAAAATATATATAACGATAAATTTAAAAAAAATAATAATAACAAGAACTTTAAAAAATATATATAACCTGACGTTCGGCGCGCCATGTTTAAATAGTCATCAAATCTATCTGGAGGTTCACCCGTTGCGAGTTGCCTAATGGCCGATGTTCATTTTTTTAATGCCGTGAAACTTTTTTTCCCCTCGCATCTAGGCCCTCTTGAAACATTCAAAATTCGCTTCAACATCAGCAACAACTCTTAAAAACAAGCTTTTATTCATACGAAACCGTTCACGAAAACGTTCGTCGTTAAACTTTGGACGTTCAACGAAATAATCATTCATAAGGGTTCATAAAGCTTCTTCACGAAAACGGGTTACATACTCCCGAGTTTCGGTAGAGCTTGCCGTGTCGTCAATTGAATCGTACACGGCTAATAAGGTTTCTAGGGTGCTACCGGATGACACTAGTTCGAACGATTCGGCGAGAGTCAATATCGAGTCGGACGAAGAAGAAGATAATAAACCATTGTAAAATATGTGAATTGGTTATATATGTGAATTGTATTGTTTGTGTTAAAAATGTATGTGTTTTAGTTTAATATATATAGGGATTTTTTTTTTTTTTTTTTTTTTTTTTTTTTTTTTTTGCACCGCTATTCCAAGGTTCCAAAAGTAATTACAAACGGTCATATTTTGCATCGAAATAATCCAAACCGCTGAGGCAATGTTTGTC
This sequence comes from Artemisia argyi, assembly GCA_030686995.1. Lineage (NCBI taxonomy): Eukaryota > Viridiplantae > Streptophyta > Magnoliopsida > Asterales > Asteraceae > Artemisia > Artemisia argyi. Next base: position 256,527,241 of record CM060709.1, on the reverse strand, counting down.
GTTGAACCTATGCCGTTGGGCATGCCGGCGAAGTGACGGCGGTGTTCACCGCCAGCAAAGGCATGTCGTTGGTGATGCCGCCAACCACTGCCACCTTCCTTATGTTGGAAAACAAGAAATCCTGATGATGTAACATGACACGTTATATGGGAAAAAGATTTTGTACCTTAACCAGGTATGATTCTATGACTCATCAAAAGATTGCAAATGGTTCAAGAATATATGTTAACTCATATTGGTCATGATTGTTGTTATTTGTTGAAAGTAAACAATCAATGAAACTTATATAATAAAGGTGGTAAATGCCTAGAAAGCACATAGAAAGTATCATTTGTGTTGGTCATTTGATGTGTTAGATAAATTGTACTGTAACATATAAATGTGGTGCTTTTTAGGTAAATGGGTGTGAAATTTCCACCGCAACTATTAAAAGTCATTTATTTTTATTTGCAACGGAACTTAGAACTCATAAACTCCTTTTGGTTGTCCCTTGGGAACATCCGATAAACTCTTTTGGTTGATAGTTACACTCACATACCATTAAACCAAAGACGCATGTTTGTTAATAGTCATATATTATCAGAGACCGACCCAGAAATTTTGGATGGGGTACACAAATTTTCTGAAAAGTTTTGCACAAAAATTTTCGATCATAAATACTAAAATTTGAAACATAAAGAAGATTTGGAATAAACCGATGTAGCATTAAATATTATCGGGGTTGCACGTACTAAAAAACAACATTTTTCCAAAAAATTTACATTTAGTGACAGAAAAATGGGTGTGGCACGTGCAACACCTGACTTTTAGGTGGGTCCGTCCCTGCATATTATATGCATAAATAAAGTTACGCATCTAATTGAGTGATGTTTATAGGTTTTAAATGTTGAACATGCCAAAGCTAATAATCAAACTTTTAAGATATTGTACGTAGGTTGTTGCCTAAAAAATTATATAAAGTATCAACTCCGTGTATATATTTTCTCAATCATTAATTTCAGTTGATATGATTGCGAAGTGTCATTCAAGATTCAGTAAAACATGATGAAAACAACACATATATCATATCACATGATTATACGCTTTTATGTTATTCATAAATCTTTTCATCCGATATTGCAACTAATAAAATCCTGTCTAGCTACTAGTAATATGTACAAAGCGCCTAATGAATGCTCATGGACTGGTATTTTCAGTACCACACATAATTAAACTCTTATGATCGATTGTAAATCCATTATTGTTTTAGTTTCTTTCAGAAGAAGGCCACTTAACATCTCGCACACGTCTCAACTGAACTTGAACTCACAACTTCTTGTTTGATAAATCACGCGCATACTGTCAAAGGCGTAGCTTTTGGTTACAAAGTTCTAGTCTAATCACAGTAAAAAACCTATAACAAGTATGTCATGCAGATATACAAGACTTGAAATGAAGTTGCTAGCTAACCCAAAGAAACAAATGATGATAAAGACATGTACAATAAAAACAAGTAGTAATAAACTTGATATACGTATCTGATATGGTTTGTTTTTTTTAATAAATGTGAAAGAGTACGGAACGGTGGATCCTGATCATGATATTGCTGAATTTCAAGATGATCATATCCATCAGAAATATATCAGAAGAAGAGCAGAGCATTAACTTAACATATCATTTTTTATCAGAATATGATTCTTCATCCCCAGAACCCATGAAAGCTACAATCCAAAACTCCAATCAAAGGAATCTCATCATGTGCATGCTTCTCATCCCATTTTCTAGGTCTTTTATACATTTTTTTATATAGTATATGTTAATACAAATATCGCCTAAAAACATTATTTATATTTTACGATCTTTGCTAAGTTTTGTTAATGACAAAGTATGAAGTTTAGCTATAAGTAAATCATCACTTTTAGTGTTTAAGTCTTGTTTAACTAAGGCTAACATTTCCTTTTAAACAAAACATTGTTTATTTCTTAAACTAAAATGAGTCTTGTCACATCACATTTATTTCTTAATATAGTAAGTGTTAGGTCACCATTTTGTAAACACAAGTACTAGAATGAGATAGATATAAGGAGTTGGGTGATTATAAGAATTAGAGAATTAGAATTGCAAGAGTTTCTTTAAGATATCAAATAACCAACCAAGTATTACATAGACCTAAGCATGGTATATATAGGTAAGGAGCTAGGGCAACATCCTACTCCTTCCCCTTCTTACAAACGTGTGGGCTTTTAGAGCTCATGGACCATATGACTTAAGCCTAGTAAACTTGAAACAATAACATAAATGTAACTTAAGCAACCTATTATTACAAATGACCGAGACTTGATAAAATAGTAAAACTTTGGTTCCAACAATCTCCCCCTAAGGGCCGGTCATCATGGTTGCTTGACGTCTTCGTCTTAATCTTTGACTTTCATAGCTTTAGACGTCTTCAAAAATGATTGAATGATAATGGATGTATTTTGCTCTATGTCTTTGTTCTTTGGTGATGATGTAGTGATTGTGTCATGAAGTAGTCTGCCATTCGTCACTCCTGCGTCTGTGGTGGTTGTCCGTCATTCCAACATACTCATACATCTTCGGACTTATACTTTCACGTGCACGAAGTTCCTTTTCATATTCTGAGATCTTTAAGTCTTTATACTTTGTAGATTCTTCTTTATTGACGTAGAATCTTTCTTTGAACTTTGTGGTGCTAAGATCTTTGGGGGAGCTTTGTATGCTTCAAGATGTATGTATGAGCATGTTGGAATCTACCATCATGGAAGTGAGGTACCTGCAAGTAAACAGTTAGCAATAAATATCCGGTACTTACAAATAAGGATATAGAGTTCATCAACAGCATATTGTGAAGACTCCCTCTAATCCTTATCCAGGCCGTTCCCATATCAGATACTCCCGAAGGAGCTTACGAGACCTACTAAGTAGCTCAATGACTGGGTGAGTCGCTGGGGATCACTCCACGACTGTAGACCGCTATGGAACCACCGAAAACACTAAGCGTAACCCTTGTGGGGTTACCGAAGTGACCTGCTGTCAGGGCTGCTTGATGTTGACCCTGGCAGGATTTCCGTTCAGTCACTGAGAAATAATTTTGTAATTCTCTCATAAACGTTCTCGGCAGATTGCTAAGATCTGCGAAGGACTCGATAATTTACAGCTGGTGTCCATTGATGTAGAACACCAGTTGTAGAAATACTAAGTGTTCCTAAGAGATCTTTGATGTATCTCAAGGCTCTAGACTCTATAAGTGCACACCTAGGTTTCCTATGCGGAGACTAGGGAGGGGTCTCCTGCTTCAATATCAACCGTCTCTAAGAGATAGGTCAATAGATTACACTGGTTCCCCGTGAGAATGAAACAAGTCCTTTTAAGAGAACTTGAGTGGTTAAGAAGGTTTAGTGCATTGCGTCACTGGGTCCATGACGACTTTATCTTCAATACCGGTGTTGTCTTTTGCAACAACCAGTAGCATACGTATTGAACCCGGTGTCTGCCCTAAGGTTGAACATATGGAGGGCTATTTCTTTTCACCCTTTTCTTTACTTTTCTTTTTAATTCTTCAACTCCTTCTTTTCCTTTCATTCTTTTTCTCCTTTTTTTTCATATCATACCTAAGGACTTCTAATTCTAACTATGGGAGATGTCCTTGGGTAGATCCCTCCGGCTCTGGCGGATCATAGGACGGTTATTCCTATCTTAATCACCTTATAACTCCGACAGTAGCCAAGAAACCTTTGATTGAAAATCTCTCAAAGTGTTTGTGATAATCAAATATTTTGTTTAACACTTTGAGAGTTTTGTGTACACTTTTGAAGGGCTCCCCCTGCACATGTGCTCATAAGTGTTTAATAAATTTGCACATGCGGGAGGAGCAATCATTTTGAATTGATCCACTTTCCGTGAACAAGACCGATTCGAGACACGCTTACATCACTAGTTAAACTAGCTTGAAGTTATTACCCGGCCTGATCAAGTCCACAGAAAGTTTCTCGAGATGGTACATTTCTACTAAGACAAATCCTTTTCGAGACACGCTTACGTGGTTAGTTAAAGAGATACATTGTCAGTTTTTAGGTGACAACTAGCCCTAGTAACTAACTTGATGTTATTACCCGTCGAGGATAAGTCTTTTCGATATTACTAACTTTTATTGTCTCGTCAATTCCTGGGTCAATACTGAGTCTAGCTCGCACCTGATACAACTTTTAAGCTTTGAGTTCGTATATTTTAATCACTTTTTCATTTTCTCCCCTCAAAAATAGCATATAAAATGATGTTTTTGACAATCTTATAGATTAAAATATGCCTTTTGAGTCTTACGGGGAGATTCACCAAGAACTTTTGATTTAGAGCAAAGTATTTTGTTTTGACAAGTGCTCCCCCTCAACAAGTGATTAGGTCTTATTGAGGTGAAATACTTGTCCTTTTGAGCAGAATTATGAAAATTCAGAAACATTTGATTAATTCTACTCAAAAGTAAGAAGCCTTCGCTCCTTATATAAGGATTGAGGCACTGATGCGTACCTCAGGGTCCTTTCATTACAAGTGCGGGTTGTACACTGTTATGTGTGCACAAGCCATAATGAAAATAATTCAATCAAATGAAACAATTGATATTGAAAAGTGAATAACCAAATGTACCAAGTTAATCTTCGTCAGGAAGTGGAGCATCAAAGTCAGTGAACTTAGGTTCTGGTCTTTCGAACAGTCTGATAGGAAACGATGGTCTGACACCGATATAGCTTTCCAGTCGTCTGATTTGTTCCCGTCGAAATAGCCTTTCTTCAATCTTTAAGACAAAGTTACGAACTTGTATTCTTGAGCTGGATTTCCATCTAGGTTGTTCCCCCTTTGCTATCTTTCGGCGATCATCATTCAAGCTTTTGACAAGCCCATCACGAACGGATTTGAGTGTAACATCACAGAATTTGTGTATCTCATCGAACCTCATGAAGCTTTGTAGCTTTTTGCTGTTGATGTAGGTGAAACCAAAAGGTTCTTGGTTGAGAGTAAACTGTGACGTTTGATAGATTCCATCAAATATGAATTGCGGCTTTGTCAAATTGATCTTCTGTTGGTAACTTTCCACTCCAAGCTGAAGATCTTCCACTCTTTCTTGAACTATCAATCGTCGGATGAATAGAAGTAGTGATGCCATGAAGTTGTACTGAATATCTCTATCGAATCCACGCATTCTTCCTTGAACCTTTTCGAGATACATGTCTTCAATGTCATTAAGATTAAGGTCTGGAAAGTCTGCTTCGGAGAATTTGTACTTCTTTTCATCTTGTCGCTTAACCACAATTTCACGCATGAACGTGTAGTTAAACCGTTTTGACTCTTAAATCTCCAAGATAGCAATGATCTTAGATTTATGCTTCACATTTTCCAATGATTTCTCTCCTAATCTGCTGGTATAACCGAGACGACAACGTTCTGGCCAGTGTTGAATCCCGTGTAGAGCATCTCTGTCGTAAGCTACGATGGAGTTGCTGAAAACTCGAGTAGTCTCTTCAATAGCAGGAATTTCGTATCTTGCGGCTGGTACTGAGATTGTGAGTGAGGAAGCATATTTCTTCTTGGATGTCTCTTGGGTGAGTTGGATGTTACGAAGATCTTTGTTGAAGAAGAAGCTGTAAGGTATCTTGGGTTTATCTGGAAATCCTTTCAAAGGTAATGGTTTAGTCCAGTCAGTGAAGTAAGGCTTTTCATGGTTTTTGGAACTGAGGTCGATATTCACTTCAGGATTTAGCCAGTCAAACTCTGCAGACATTGCACTAGCTATATTCTGTATATGATAATCGTATTCCACTTTGTTTCCAGATCTTGACTTGAGGAATTCCTGTGCATCCCTATTGATTCTTCTGAGCTCCGTCTTTGTGAGTTTGTTAATCTGAAGATCCTTCATTATGACTTGGGTGAACTGTAGAGTATTACCAGGAAGGGGTTCTTCATCTTCAAGAGGAGGTTGAGCTTGAACCATTTATGTCAACCAATCATTCTGAGGTGTGTCATCATTGTCGAGCCATGAATGACGTCTTTTCTTCTTTGATTTCTTAGACTTAGATGTAGCATCCTTGTCTTTATCCTTTGATGGTGACGATGGTCCAGCATGAGAATCGGGAATAGGTGAGGCACGGTAATCGGTGTCAGGTTGACCCTGGTAGTCATCAGTAGGTTCCATGAAAGTTTCTTCCTCTTCAGTTGGACCTTGACCGGTAGCTGAGGGGTGTTGTGGATTTCCAGGAGGAGTGGAGTCCTTTCGTGGTTGTAGAGAATATGAGGGACCGGTTCCAGACATAGGTTTCTTGCCTTTTGAGTTTGGGTCAGGGTCGTCATCTTTTCTTGACCTTTTCAGGGTTTCAGCTGCTTCTTTGCATGACTCTTTGGATATGTAAGCCGCCATAGCATCAGCAAGTGCTTTTTCTTCAGTAGTCTGTGTGGTTTTGGAGGCAACATTGTCGAAGAGTTTAGCAAGCATTTCATTGAATGATAATTCAGGAGCTGCAGTAGAAGCTTTTGCAGTGTGGAGCGTGAATGGTGTTGTTGACAACATTTTTCTAACGACGCTTCTGATTCGGTGATCTAAGTTGTCCTTGATTGGTTCAAGAAGGTTTGCTACTTCAGGAGTGACCATCTCAACTAGATTTTCAGTGAGAAAGTCTTGTGTGACAGTCCTTATAAATCCTGTGTAATCAGAGTTCAAGAACTTATCGATCAGCTGCTTTGACTCCTGAAAATCTTCAACTTGTTTGGTAAGACCGGTAACCATGTTGGTAAGTTTGTTGACTTGTTCCTGAAGATCAACTGGTTGTTTTGATTCATTGATTGAATGCTGCTTTGATGCGGTTTCGGAAGGTGTGGGAGATGAATACTCAGGTGATGATTCGGATGATGACTCGTTGTGAGAGTTTGAAGAAGAAGCAGGAGGAGTCGGATCCTTTGGTGGAGAGTCTTGAGGAGGTGGAGGTTGTGCTGAGGAAGTCTGCTGAGAAGGTGACGTAAGAAATATGTTGGTGTCGAACGCGTTCTTCTCTTCGTTTTCTTTTCTTCGACGTTCCTCTGCTTCCTCTGCTTCTCGTGCAAGAAACTCTTGAGTAATGAGGTATTTATGTTCCTGATCCATAGCAATATTCTCTTGTCCGCCAACATTCTCCTCTACATTAGCAGTTTCAGTCATATTGACATCTCCTGTATCGTTTGTATCTTTAACGATGTCATCAAGCTGTGGAGCTGATTCTATCGTAGTGGACACAACGGGAGGAATCATGCTGCTTGTAGCTCCTTCATGTTCTGACTGATCGATAGGTGGTGGTGTTGGAGGTTGAGACATAAGTTGGCTTTCGAGAATTGCTTTCCTTTGTTCTTTGCGAAGTTGCTTTTCTTCAGCTCGGGTGTCGACAACTATACTTTTCAGTTTGCGTTTATCGACCAACTGTTCAACGATTGGTTCGTCTTCATCATCATCATTAGGCTCATTAATAGTGATCCCTTTCCTTCTTCTTGTCTCTTCTTCATAACTTTCTAGACTTTGTTGTATAGCGATCTCTGTAGCAGGGAATCTTTCTTCAGGTGCTCTTACTCTCAGTTCATAGTCTGGTTCTTCTTCTTCAGATTCTGTGTCGAACTCGGATTCTGTGTCAGAAGGTGGAGGTGTAGGTTCATCACGAAGAATGTACTCTGGAGTTACCTTCTGCTTTGGCTTGATTGCAGGTTTGGGTTTGGATGTTGGTTTAGGTTTGGTGGAAGTCTTTGGTTTAGTTGATGGTTTTGTCTTGGGAGCAGCCTTAGACTTAGTCTGAGGTGAGCCAGTGGTGCTTGTAGTACTCCCATACTTTACACCTCCTTTGCTACGAGTCTGAATAATAGCTTCTTCCTGTGCCCCTTTGTAAGCATTATCATAGTATTTGTAGTTCAGACTTTTCTTGATCTTGTCATTAAGAAGGTATTCGGGAAGCCTCATTCCTTTGATTTTGGTAGAGGAAGTGGTCGTCTTGATGAATGAGGTGGTGAAGTCGTCCTCGAAGAGGTGCTTCGGCTCATTAGGATCAGTCATCCTCTTGATGAATTCTGGTGTGTCTTTGCAGAAATGTTCTATGAGAAGCTTGGTGAATCTTGTGAACGGGATCATAGTCTTCACACGTTCGGTTTGAATGCTGTAGACTATATCGTTCATGATTGGAACTGCAAAGTCAATAGGTGTCAAAGTCACCATTCCCCAAAATGTTTGCAGATGTTCAAGCCTAGGATGTTCATGACCACTTTTTCTTCCTGATATCGATCTTACAACCAACAGACAGAATGTTCTCCAGGGCTGAGGGATATTCTTGGCATTGAATCGGAAATGTTTGACTAGAGGTACGTCATCATCAACATCATATCCTAACTCAATAAAGAAGTCAAGAAGGTCCAGTTCAGGTAGTATTGGAGCAAATTCGTTGTCAGTTTGAGGCAGGAGAAGGGCTGTACGAAGAACGTCGAGATCTACAGTGTAGACTTGGCGATCCAATGTAACAGTAAAAGATTCATCATCCAAATTAGCCTTAGCCGTAAGCCAGAACTGATGAAGGTAGAACAGAGAAACTGAAGTAGAACAGATGAGCAGATGTTTGCATGGATGCGCAAGTAGAATATCTTTGACAATCATGCACGAGTTCTCAGTAATTCTCAATTTGTCGAAATCAACTCGTGGATTGTTGTTGCCAATCGTAACATTGTAGTTTTCGGGAGTGATGTCATCCATGGTGAGTAATGGAAGAGCTTGTTCAGGGACGTTCTCGTTGTGTTCTGCCATGTTATTCTGAAAAGCATGATCATAAACCAAACATCCAGATTTGTTACGTGTTAACACTGTTTCGAGTTTGATTATAGATATCTACTTAAAACAAAGTTAAGCATGAATGGTTCAATTATTATGTGTGAAGAGGCGAATGGTGAACATTAGGATGACATTGATCATATAGCATCACAAAATCAATCATATAATGCTAAGACATATACCTAAGCACAAATGATATCCTAGATACATGATTACATCATACGTTACTTCAAATAATAATCACAACACAACAATATGTTTTTTTCGAAATTACAAGATCATGATCTCTAAAGTTTACATATTACAACTTATCGCAAACATATAAAACCATTAAGTGTGATTTCGAAAAATTTAACAAAAGAAGAAACATTTTCGCAAACATATATGTTGACTGATTTTAGAAAAAATTACTAAGTGTGTTCTCGATAAAGTATTTATCGAGAACATACTCATATGTAATATTTTCGAGATCATTCAAAATATAAGATTGCGAAAGTTTTCATGATTTCGAAAACTATTCTTGCCAAATTTATTTTCGTAAACATACTTAAACGAGTGTTTTTCGAAATAATATTCAAGGAATGTAATCTCAAAAATAAAATTTTCGAAAATACAAAGTCTTTGAAAAATATTTCGCAAACACTTGTTTGAGTGTGATTTCGAAAATAAATCCACCAAGAATGGTGATTGCGAAAAACGTGTTCTCGATAAAAAATTCTTATACAAGAATTTTTCGAAATGAAGCCAAACGTACGTTTCTTTTGCTAATTGTTATTCCAAAGATTGAGACCTGTCATAAAGAATGATTTACAACAATTAGACTAATACAAGAGCACACGTGTTCAATGTTCTCGAAAAATTCAAGAACATGTTTTCAATAAAAATCTAAATCGTGAACCCACTGAATAGGCATAGTTGCAACGATCATAGATCATGTATAGGAACAAGTAAAGCACAAATATCATCACACATGAACATAGAACGAGAGATATCCATTAAGAACGAGATACCATGCTCCATAGAGAATAAAGCATACATGTATACGGATCTAATTAACGAGCACAATAATGATACTTATACACATAGCAACAAATCCCACCAATAAGATACTAAAAAAATCAACAGAAGCAACTAAACCCAAATCGACACTAAACCCTAGTTTTCGAAAATAACACAAACATCTATTGGACAACGATTAGATGATATAGGAATGTTAGAAACAAGTTATAGAACAAAATCCCTATCAGAAATTAGCCACCCAAACATGTAATGTATGATCTCGAAATTCACGAAACCCTAGGTTTTCAAATCGATAAAACTTGAAATCTAACTGTTAGTTTTGCAATTAAACGAAAACCTTTGTTTGTAATCGAGTAAGGATCACGTAGAAACTTACTGTTTGAATATTGGTTGCACGGATTTTTCGTTTGAATCTAAGCCGTGGATTTCGAAAGAGGGTTTAAGGTTTGAGAAATTGTGAGGTTTTAGAGAAAAACGGGTTGTTTGTTTTTGTTATTTTGAAACTTTTGAATTTTGTCACTTTTGGTCCCTTAACTATTGATATTCATTGTGAGTCCTAAAGTTAAATGGCAAATAAGTGAAACATAAAGATGTACTCCTAACCGCCATTGTAATGAAACCTTAATCGAGATGAGACGAGGGAATGAACGTAAGACTTCCACAATATCCGAAGTACCGCATCATTAGAAAATATGCAAGTATATCAATTTGAGAAAAATTGTGTAGCATTTGAGCTTATCTCCCCCTCAACACTTGTAAAAATGACAATATGTTGAAGAGAAGTGATATACTTGCATTTTTTTTTTGCAAGAAAATATTTTACAAAGATAGTTTTGATGTTTGATGATCAATTGTGTTTTAAAAACTTTTCCAGATCCTCTGGAGTCAAACATCGCATACCAATTTGGTGAACTAGACTAGCAAACCTTGATGGTACTAAGGATTTGGTAAGTAAGTCCGCCAATTGGTACTCAGTCCCAACAAAATAAAGTTCAACGGTACCCTTTTCCACATGCTCTTTGATGAAGTGATATCGGAGATCGATGTGTTTGGATTTGCAATGATGTACTGTGTTGCAGGAGATAGCAATTGCACTTTTGGAATCACAGTAGATAGGAATCTTGTTGAATAGGTAGCCATAGTCCTTAAGTTGTGATCTCATCCAGATGACTTGAGCACAACAAGCAGACATGGCTACATATTCAGATTCTGTTGACGACAGTGATGTGCAGTCCTGCTTCTTAGATTGCCATGACACAAGTTTATCTCCGAGAAACTGTAATCCACCAGATGTACTTTTGCGTGTGTCTAAACATCCTGCATGGTCAGCATCTGAAAAAGCAATTAGTTCAAAACCAGAATCCTTCGGATACCAGATTCCCAAGTTAATGGTTCCCTTTATGTATCGAAGGATTCTTTTGACCTCACTGAGGTGCTTTTCAGTTGGTTTAGACTGATAGCGAGAGCACATGTAGACAACAAATACTCTATCAGGTCTACTAGCTGTGAGATACATGAGGGACCCAATCATACTGCGGTATTTGGTAGGGTCAACTGGAGTCCCATGTAAGTCAGCATCTAGTTTTGTGGTATAGCCCATTGGTGTATTATAAGTATCACAACTCATCATTCCATGTTTCATTAAAATTTCTAGAGCATATTTGGACTGATTTATAAAAATTTCAGGGGTGATTGATGAACTTGTAGTCCTAGAAAGAACGAAAGTTCACCCATCATGGACATTTCAAAATTATCTTTCATTAATTTTGCAAAATCATTAGAGTAACTTCTTTTTGTTGAGGCAAAAATAATGTCATCGACATATATTTGAACAACAAGTAAGTCCTCCCCGTAGGTTTTTGTAAATAGTGTTGGATTCACCGATCCTTTAGAAAATTTATTGGCCAGCAAGAAAGTGGACAGTTTGTCATACCACGCCCGAGGGGCCTGCTTAAGTCCGTAGAGTGCCTTTTTGAGTCGGTAAACGTGATTAGGACGCTCAGGATCAACGAAGCCGTCTGGTTGGCTAACATAAACTTCTTCACGGAGTTCTCCATTAAGAAATGCTGTTTTCACATCCATTTGGTAAAGCACCATGTTCCTGTGTGCAGCATAGGCCAAAAAGATCCGAACAGCTTCATGTCTAGCCACTGGAGCAAAGGATTCAGCAAAATCAAGTCCTTTTAGTTGAGAGTATCCTTTCGCTACCAGGCGTGATTTGTTACGTATGACAGTGCCTTCAGCATCTAGCTTATTCTTCCAAATCCATTTTAACCCGATGACAAAGACTCCGTCAGGTCTTTCAACTAATTCCCAGACTTCTAATCTTATGAATTGCTGAAATTCCTCTTGCATGGATTCAATCCAGTTGTCATAAGTCATTGCTTCTTTAATGTTCTTGGGTTCTTCGTGACAAACTGTGAGTGCATAGATACAAGTTTCTCCATCAGTGTGAAGTCGTTGTCTTGTCATTACAGGTGCATCTGGATGGCCAATAATATGAACTAGTGGATGGTCTCGAGTCCATTTGTGTGTTGAAGGGTGTAGTTGATAAGTATCACGCATGTTAGCAGGATCCAAATTGCGTGTTGACGACTCAGCTATATCATGAAAGGTAGGAGCCGGTGCAAACGGGTTAAAGAACGCATCAGGATCATGCTCTGCGGGTTGTGGAACTGATTGTGGTGTGGGATCTTCAGCTGAATGGCGGGAGTTAGAAACAGTTTGTTCTGCTGTAGATGGTGATGCAATTGGAGGACCGTCTCTCTCAACACTTGTTGTAGTTTATTGAGGTGAGTCTGGTACTAGAAAGTTTTCAGGTTGAGCAGCGGAATTAGGTGAGACCTCAGAAGAACGGTATTCAATTGTATCATCAAACAGTGGAGCAAACAAGGTTTCCAATTCTTTGCGGTTGAGTGGCAATGGTTCAGCCGAAGATTCCGGAGAGTTAAGACGGTTGAAGTCGGGTCCTAAGCTGTATTGCTCATAAGCCATTTGTGTGAGTTCATCAAAATTAGCGTGAATGGTTTCTTGAATTTCTCTTGTACAATGATTCCATATCCGAAAACCTTTAGAATTTTCACAGTATCCAACGAACACTTCGATGTCAGCCTTTGCTTTAAGTTTACCTAAATCATCACGATCATTTTTCGGATAACAAAGTGCTCCAAATACATGAAAGTAATCGATGTTCGGTTTTTTCTTGTGAACAATTTGATAAGGTGTTTTGTGATGGCGTTTAGTGATCATGCAACGGTTTTGTGTATAGCATGCGGTTGAAACAGCTTCCACTAACGTCCTGTTGCATCTTTCAACAACTCCATTCTGTTCTGGGCTTCTAGGAATAGATGTTTGATGTTCAATTCCCACTTTCTCGAAATATGACCGAAGTGTTTGATTCTTAAATTCAGTTCCATTGTCAGTTCTGACTATTCGTACCGTATTGCGTAGCTGAACTTGAATTTTAGTGAGAAAGGTGATGATCATTGACGGAGCCTGATCTTTACTTCGTAAGAAATAAACCCAAGTCCATCTGGAGTAATCATCCACAATTACAAGAATGTAGCGTTTACCGTTGATACTTTGAACACGCATCGGCCCACACAAATCCATATGTAGTAATTGTAAAACATGTTTCGTACTGTGCTCAGGTTTTGAAGGAAAATGAGCCCGAGTACTTTTTCCTTGTTCACAGGCTGAACATAAGTGATCTTTAGTAAAACGGAATCTTGGAAATCCATCAACAAGTTTATAACGAGCAAGGTCAGTCATAGTTTTGAAATTCAAGTGCGAAAGACGTTTGTGCCATAACCAAGATTTAGTCGATTCTGCTTTGGAGAGAAGACATATCAGAGATGTAGCAATCATATCTGACATTGATATGGTATAAAGATTAGAACCACGTGAGCCAGACATCAGATTGTTTCCTTGTAAGTCACGAACGAAACAAGTTTTCTCACGAAATGCAACTTCTAGATCCCCATCACAAAATTGACCAACTGAGAAAAGGTTGTGTCCAAGGCCTTCCACATAATATACACGACTGATTTCAATGTTCCCACTGACATAGTCACCATATCCCATGATTAAAGCGTAATGATCATTCCCGAATCTGACAGTACCAATGAACTTTGAGACAAAGTTTTGTAACAGTTTGAGATTGCCTGTCATATGTCGGGTGCATCCGCTATCAACAATCCAGAGAACAATCTGTACCACCTGCATCACAAGAAGAAGACACGGATGGAACAGAAGTAAGGGTGGAACCCAATGAAAGTGCGGGTTCCTGTTGGTTAGAAGCACGTGTATTCAACAATTTAGGAATCCATTTAAAGTCTGGTTTGTGTTGTAACCAACGTTGCCAATTCCAACTAGTTCGAGCTTTCTTAATGGTGAATTCACTAGTGGTTGGCTGATTCCTAGATTTGTTCTCGGCACTTATGGGGGTAACTTCAACTTCATTAGAAACCGTAGAAGGCGGCTTTCCTAAGTTAGACTTAGAGGCAATAGTGGGCCTAGAAGGAATGCGTGTTCTACGTTTCTTATGACGATTCAGAAGAGAATTAGCTATACATTTTGTATGATCACCAGATGATACGCTTTGACGACAAAACACACAAGATGCATTAATATTCAAAATATTCAAAGGTTCATCATTCGTTACATTTAGATTTAGATTACAATTTGCCAGATTAGAATCTAAATCTGATGCAACATGAGTTTTATTCAAATTCCTAAGTTGATCTTCTACTTCTTGAGCTTCTAGTGATCCTCTCTTACGTTGCCAGAGCCTATTCTTCTTTTTACTTTTTCGTTTGGGTCTGCTAACGCTATTAGTGGAGACTAGTCCTGTAGAAGTGGAGTTATCAACATTAGTATTTTGAACAATATTTCCTTTAGCAGTTTTGTCTATTTGATACAATCCTGGTGCTATCACCGTGGTGTCAACAAACTTTCCTTTTTGGAGTATCATGATTTTCTCTTTCAAATCTATGATGATGTGATTCTTATCCTGAATATTTGACTCAAGTACACCATTGCAATATTTGATGTCTTCGTGGTTTTGTTGATATGCAACATTATCACTTTTTAAATCCGCAATTTCTTTCTCGTATTTGAGACACAGACTTTTGAAAGACTCATTGTTTTTGCAAAGCTGACAAGAGTTTGAAATATTTTGACTTTGAAGTTTCAATTCCGTTTCAAGACTTTGAGCTTGACACCATTCAAGCCTTTGTTTGAGTTGACAAATTTCTTTAGAAAATTGTTTTGTCACATCATCATTTTGTATTCTCAGCTTATCATTATCCTGTTTAAGTGTCTCAATTTCCACATTCAACAAGTTATTATCAACACAAAGATCATCCATAAGCATAGAAGTACCAGATTTATAGAGATCATTCATGATAACAGACAAAATATCAGCATTGAGAACTTGTTCCAAGAGTCGATCAGCATCATTCTTTAAAATTCTATTTCTTTGCGTTTGAACCAAAATCTCATTTTCAGTAGAGTTGAAAACGTTTATCATATTTTTGACCTCGTTTTGAAGTTCCTGATCCCAACGTGTAGCACAGAGACGAAGGTGTTTGACAATTGGCAACATTTGTTTTTGAAAAATATCTCTCTTTTCTCGCTCGTAAGCAGATTGAAAAGTTTCAATTTTTATTTCAGAATTACGTTCAATTGTTTCCTCCAAAATTTCGATGTCTTCCATAAAAGTTTTGAAATAATTTAAGACACGACAACTTTTCGGTAAAGGTGTAAGTTCACCGGATGATGGTAAAGGACCATTAACTTGTGCTACAGTTTGGACAGGGGCCGCATTAGAGGATGAAACATATGACTCTGTGACGTACCATGATTTCTCAGGTAATTCCTTTTGAGGAACAAAAGATTTAGAAATGTGTGGAGCTTGTGAATAATCATATGGTGTCCAATATTGAACATAACTCATTTTTGATCGACTCTCGTCTTCAAGTTCTTCTTCTTCCTCAGTATCAAAAACAACAGCACGCACAATCGTATTATCAAGCATGTGGTCCATACTGTAAATCTTAGGATTTTCTTTGAATGCTGTGTGAAGAAACATTGATTTGAAATCGCAAAGTGCAAATCCTTTATCGGGTCTCGGTTTTAAAGAAAATTTCTGTATTGTTGTGACAGAGTTCCCGTGTTTGTAAACAATGTTACGAAATTCTTTGAGTTGTTTTTCAAGATCAACAATCTCACCGAGTAAGTCATCTATATACTTCCTTTTTCGTATTTTATGTTCACAAAAATCCTTTTTACAACTTGACAATTCTGTTTCTGTTTTTGAAAGTACTGTTTGAAGACGTTCAACTTGCATTTTCAATTCACACTTCTCACTTTCAAGTTTAGAAATCAACTTTCTGTTTGAATCAATTAAATCTTGCATTTTGTGTTGCAGATCTTGCTCTTTGTTATACGAATCTTGAAAAGCTTTTTCAAAACTTTTTGCATGTTTAATCTTGTCTTCCTGATTTGAAAGTTGAATTTTATAACACTCAATATCTCTTGCAAGTGATGCATTTTGTTCTTTTAAAACTTTGTTTTTCTCGTTGCATTTTATGATTTGCAATTGTTGTGCATCCAGTTGTTTAGATAACAATATTAGGTCAGGGTCTGGATCAAATGATGGTTCATGTTGTTCTATATGATCATGTTTGTCATTCTCAATAGGATCATCAAATGAAACAGCTGTGTCATCATCAAATATGACAACTGTGCTTATTTGTTCATCTGTTTGAGAAGATGAAGATGATTTAGATGGAACAACTTGCGCCATATCTGATTCAGAAGCAGAGGGTGAGGCTATTTCATGTATTAGGCATGCTTTTTGGTCATGTACCTGAGACAAGCCGTCAGTGTCATACACTGGACCTGAATCATTAAACTGAAGTTCCTGCATGTTGGCCATAAGCATCACAGCTGCATTGGCTTCCAGATCTTCCATGTCATCATCATTGTTCACATTTGCCATGAAGTTGTTATCTTGTTCAGGGAAATGTCCATCTTTTTCATCTTGAAGAGCCATGAGTAATGCCTGCTTGTGAAACTTACTACCCCGAGTTCTTGGTTTGGGACATGCTGTCGCTATGTGACCTTGTTCATTACAATTATAGCACCATACTGCATTCCCTGAGTTGGAGTTCCTAGTTGCAACTGGTTCAGACCTTTGCTGAGAAGATCCTGAGTTGTTCCTGAACCCCCCATTGTTATTAAACCTCTGACCATTCCCAAAATTTCCTGAAGAACTTCCTGAACCAGATCTACCATAGTTACGATTCTGAATTTCCACTCTTCCATCATTGACAACAGCTTGATTCCTTGTGTTAGAAGACGAACGTTGACGGTTGTTTGTTTTGTTGGAGAATTTGCTGAAAGCACGAGCAATAAGAGCAAGTCCCTGATTCAAAGTATTAAAGTCATCATCGTTATCTTCATTGGAGTTTGAGTAATATGCTGCATCATTGTTGTTTAATGGAACAAGTTGAGTAGAAGCATTCTGTGAAGATGAATCATAAGGGACCATTTGGTTCGAGGTAGAAGACTGTAGATAACTGAAGTAGTTCTGCTCTTGAACATATGCATGATTTGACATTGGTGGTGGAGCATAGGGAGATTGAGCTACGAGAGCCAAAGAATTTGGTGTTGGTGTTGGTGTGTATCCTCCTCGTAGAGCTCAATCTTTTTCAACTTCAGGTTCATGGTGTTTCAGAAAATCACACAACAAACCATACGGTGCATCATGAAGATTTTTTGTTTGACGAACAAATGTCACATATTTATG
The DNA here is from genome assembly GCA_030686995.1 of Artemisia argyi. Classification (NCBI taxonomy): domain Eukaryota; kingdom Viridiplantae; phylum Streptophyta; class Magnoliopsida; order Asterales; family Asteraceae; genus Artemisia; species Artemisia argyi. Next base: position 256,509,593 of record CM060709.1, on the reverse strand, counting down.
CCAATCAGGGCCAAGACTACCAACAAATTTGGAGTTCACTGCGATCCTTGGTACTGTGATTTTGTGACGTTCCAGATCATTGACCACATTTGTGAAACGATGATAGTAGGATTCAAGAGACTCTCCTGGTTCAATTGTGATGTCTGTGTATTCCATGTAAAGTTTGGATTCCATATCATCTTTGTTCAATTGAGTGCCTTCCATAAGGAGATGAACATGTTCCCACATAGCTTTGGCTGTTTTCTGAGCATCGACACTTCGATAAATTGGATTAGGTATACCTTGAAGTATATAAGCCATTGCATACTCATCAGCTTCACGATGTAATTTTTGTTCTTCTGTGAGTGAAGATTCTGGAAGAGGTCTATCACCAGGAGGACGTGGAGGATCAGCATTTGGATCACCAATTTCAAATCTTGTTGGCCACTCAAATGGTCCTTCAAGTATCACTTGCTTCAAGAATTTCCCATGAGGTTTCTTTAGTTCAAGAAATCGTAAGAATCGACTTGACCATTGAACATAGTTCCCAGGTGTTAGCATTGGAGGTGTTTCAAGTGATCCCGCCTCATGTCTGGATTGTTGAGTTGTAATAACTTCACACATTCTATCAAACCAGTGAGGTTGTTTGGAGGAGAACAGAGTATTTTGTTGGGACATTTGATATGGTTGTTGTTGAGGAATGATTTGATGTTGTTGCATCATGAGATATTGTGGTTGTGGATTGAACGGTTGTTGTTGAAAGTGTGACTGTGAAGGTTGTTGATATGATTGTTGCTGATGGTATTGTTGTTGCTGATACTGCTGATGTTGTTGCTGAGGATTAGAGAAGTAGTAATGTGGTGGTTGAGACATCTTTGAACACTTGTGTAGAAATGGATCTTTGTAGAAGGTATAGGTTTAGCCAAATCTCGAAAACTTTTGCACAAGTAGGTGATTGCTAAAGTTTGCTTTAGCAGTGATTGCGAAACTTTTACACTCAACTTGAGATTGCAAAACTCTGTGAATCAAAGATTGCGAAACTTTGAGATTTTGAAAAAATATGAGGATTGCGATATAACCAGATTCTCGAAACTTTAGTGTTTTCGAAACTTTATCTTGTAAAAGAGAAGTTTTCGAAATTCAAAGAGCTTTGCGAAAGAATGTTTGTGATTTCGAAAATTATGAAAATTTCGAGAACACAAATTCGCAATCCCACTTTCGAAATTCTACAATTTCGAAAGTAATCCAAAAGTCGGAGTACTTTTCTTTCTTCTACAAGAAAGAAAATACTGAGTCCACAAAACGAAGTTGATGTAGAGCACTTAGTGTAGATCTCGAAATAGGGACAAAGCAAGTTCTCGATAAACTTGGCGAGTAGTATTTTCAAAGAAAGCTAACCTAAAACGCGTTTTTATTTAAAGATTCTTGTACTTTTAGGTATAAAATGAAGATTTCTTGAAGAAAGTTGAAAACTTGATAAACTTTATAAAAAAAACAAAATGTTTTCGAAAACAAGTACAAGAAACCCTAATTCGAATTTTGTGATAAAAGTTTGGAACTTTTTGTTTGTTTTGATTTGTAGAACAAGTTTGTAAGCAAAGATGTGCTAAAAACCAAGAAACAAGCAAGAAAGTGCAAAAATTTTAACAAAAATTCGATTGAAAAAAAACGTTTAAGATCAAAATTCAATGAAAAAAAAACAATAACTACACCTTCTTCCGGCGAATGATACCACTTGTTAGGTCACCATTTTGTAAACACAAGTATTAAATTGAGATAGATATAAGGAGTTGGGTGATTATAAGAATTAGAGAATTAGAATTGCAAGAGTTTCTTTAAGATATCAAATAACCAACCAAGTATTACATAGACCTAAGCATGGTATATATAGGTAAGGAGCTAGGGCAACATCCTACTCCTTCCCCTTCTTACAAACGTGCGGGCTTTTAGAGCCCATGGACCATATGACTTAAGCCTAGTAAACTTGAAACAATAACATAAATATAACTTAAGCAACCTATTATTACAAATGACCGAGACTTGATAAAATAGTAAAACTTTGGTTCCAACAGTAAGGTCACATCACATTTAGGGCAAGCTTTGTCATTATACATTTATGGTAAGAAGTGTGTTTGACTTACTAAGTGGTAGCTTGCAAGTTTAGTGTTTGACTTGATATTATGAGATGTGACATTGTTTGGTTTGCAAGAGTAATGAGATGTGACTTTGTTTGGTTTGCAAGATTTATTGCAAAAACCAACTGCAGCCCTGGCGGTACCCTGGGGGTACACGGGCGGAACCCTTTTGAGGGGTCCGCCTGATCCGCCAGACCTGCAGAATTGTTTGCTATAAATACCAAACCATTTGTTAGTTTTTGGTAACTCTATTAGGACATATTTTCACATACTCTCTCAACTAACTCAGTAACCTTTTGATTTGTGTGATTCTCTTATGTAGCAAGGGACTTCACAAGATCATGTAAGAAGTTACAAGCTCCAACTCTAAAGTTGCAAGTCTTGGTAGCTTGGTCATGTATAAGCTTTAATAGTTTATACTTCATGTGTGTCATGTATATAGATGTAAGTGGTTAGTATTTCATACGTGGGAATCGCACCAGGCTTTACCTCTCAAGGGATCTTGAGAAGCTTACAACCCCCACCAGGCAGTGTACCTGATTGTTGTAGTATAGTATAGTGACAAGTACCGGGGGATTGATCGTTCAGCTAGGAATAGTGTCGCTAGGATTAGAAAACCTAAATACTAGTTCTAAAGGTGAGGGATGATTCTTTTTGTATTTTTATATTTTTTAGAAAGCAAGTAAAAATCTCGGGTTTGAAGGATTTGGGCGGAATTAGTTGCTAGCCAACTAACCCAATGCTAAAGATGCAATCAAAATAAAATACTAGAAATGAAAATAAACTAAATTAACTAAGGTTGTGAGCAATAAGTGGAGAAAATGTGTTTACTTAGATTTCACTACTCCCTAGACATCTTTTACACGTTAATTACTTGTTATAGTTGCGTGGATGACGGATTATATTCCTTAATACCATTCATGGGGTGGCGCACTTAACTCCCCAATCCTATGAGCTCTTATCTCCTCTTATGCCATGCCCATCACAACCATAGGGATTATAAACAGTGGCTCATGCATTAAATACAACCAATAAAACCTAGTGCACATCAGTTCATGTTTCCTAAGACGTTCAAGCATGTTACCATTTGGAGATCTGCCAGTTTTCTTAAGCCTAACATCGAATTCATTCATCATTGGTTTCATAAAAAAGTAATCAACACATAATTAACATCTAGGTTTCATTAGATCCAAGCAAACACAAGATAGATCTAGCCTAGCATGATGGAAGTAAGACAAGAACAAGATATAGACAACCAACACATAGACATATTGATTGAATTAAAAGAATACTTATCTCAATTACACATGAAAGGTATCAAGGGCTTAGAACCCTTGAAAAACCTATAAAATTCGCACCAAGTTCGTACTTAGGGTTTCTCCAAAACTTCTCTCTTTTTAATGTGAAAATTAGAAAACTATGTATAGGAAATAGGGTCTGACGGCGTCAAGACAAATCTTGTGACGCCGTCACCTCGCCGCCAAAATATTTCTCGGACTGCCTTGATCTACTTTTGACGCCGTCATGTGTTATGCATTTCCAGGCCGTCATGCATTTTACTCTTGACGCCCTACTTCGTGAAGCCATCAATTCTGTACTGGGTCGTCATGGAAATTACTCTTGACGCCGTCAAGATTTTCTTCTTGACGCCGTCACCTACTGTTCCCAGCAAGGAAAATTAAGACTTTGGCGTTTTCCTCACTTTTATGCTCCAAAAACGTCCGAATTGCTTCCTTTTCCAGATTTCTCTCCCAAAGTACCTAAAATCACAAAAGGAACGATTTAGGGCAATATTTGATCAAATAAATTCAATTCCGGGCTTAAATGACCCCCTAAAAGTGGTTCATTTTTCGCCTCATCAGTATTTTAGGCCTCAAAATACGTAGTGTGTCGGGAGTTGTTGTACCCTTGTAAAAGAACTAACGGGAGTAGTTGTACCCTTGGTAAAGAACTCGACATCTAGCTTAGTGTTGGTAAAAGTATAAGCGACGATGGGAATGGTTGTACCCGTGTAAAAGAACTCGACATCTAGCTTAGTGTCGGTAAACGTGTAAGCAATGTTGTAAAGGTTTTCTCCACCGGTGAAAGGAGCTTGTTGATTAGTGCTTATAACTCTCGAGTTGGAAACTCGGGGCGTGGATGTAGGGCAAGAAAAAAGAGTCCTTGTAGCCGAACCACGATAAACAATCATATTGTGGTTTGATCGTTTCTTTCTTTATCTTTGCTTATTACATGTTGGTCTTTAGTTAGAATTGTTAGTGACATATAAAGCTTTTCAAAGAACTAAACAAGTAAAGATGTGTTTGTATCTTCAAACAAAAGTAAAAGCTTTTCAAATAACTAAACAAGCAAAGTTAAGATTATCACAAGCAAAGCTTTTCAATGTATGAAACTAGTAAAGTTAAAATTGATATTTACATAAAAAGCTTTTCAAAGAATCAAACATATAACTTTGTGTTTATATCTTTAAGCAAACGTAAAAGATATTCAAGTTAAAAAGAACCTAAAAAGCGGTAAACTATTCAACCCCCCTTCTAGTTTTCCACAGTATATACTAAGGCTGTAAACGAACTGAACGTTCAGTGATCATTTCATGAACCGTTCGGTAAAAAGTTCGTTTATGTTTGTTCGTTTATTAAATGAACGAACATGAACACTATTTTATGTTCGTTTAGTTAAATGAACGAACATGAACAAAAGTCTCGTTCGTTTATTTATATTCGTGAACGTCCGATTAGGTGTTCGTTAAACTTCGTTTATGTTTGTTTATCTATTTATGTTCATATATCATATCTTTTAATTTTATAATTTTAAAAATTGATTTGTTTAAACAAAGCAACACTTATAAAACAATATATTGTGAATAATTCAATAAAGTTTATGTTTGTTTGTCTATTTTCATTTATGTTCGATCGTTTATGTTCTTTTAGCGTCTTAATGAACGAACATGAACAATTCATTTTCTTAATAAATGAACATGAACAAGAAAATTCATCCGTTTAAGCGTCCATGTCTGTTTATTTGTCCGGTTAAAATTAAATGAACGAACATAAACAATGCTCTGTTCGTGTTCATCCGGTTCATTTACAACCCTAGTATATACCGTATCTTTTAATTGTATAGTAATTAACTGTCACATAATTTGTGTGCAGAAAGAATCAAAGAATCGTTTGTCTAAACAAGCTTAATTTAAAGTTTTATTAGGTTACTGATTCGGATGAAAGTTAAGTAAAAAGGCGCGCTTCAAAGTTTACCTAGCTCTCAACTAAATAGTTGTGTGTTCAAGTTTTCGTGTAGCACAATGTTATATTTTCAATGCATATATTGTACGTGAGCATATATAATATACGTGATCATGATAGTTGGCGTCAAAACTTAAAACGATGGTTGAAAAAGATTTACATTAAAGAAAGAACGCAACCTATTAGTATAATAGACAGCGACACGCCCTAAACATGTATAGGAGAAACTGTTAAAATGGCACATAAATAACTATGTAATCACCCAACCAACCACCCCTTGGTGATCTTTCTTTATTACAACTATAAACACTGAAGACTTGTCCCCAAACGGATGCAAGCCAATACAATACAAGAATCAAAGATAAGATTGTCCTCCTAATGAGTGCAATCTGATACAATCAACTCACACACTATCACCAAACTAAACCAAAGCTAAAAACCTGTAGATCAAGATGATCTACTAAACAATCTATGAAAGAAACCCAGAAACTATATGAATAACAATACAACTTTGAGAGAGAGATTTGACTGCGTGTTTTGATTGTGAGAGATAAAGCTGAATAATGAAACCCTAGCTCCGGATAAGAGCTTATATACACACATGTTACACTTTGCACCCTGCACAAACACAAACAATACAAACACAACTCAAAGTAATATTAGTTATATAAATGTTACCAAACAAACCCTGGAGTTTCACAAGTTTGAAAGAGTATTTATTTCAACACCCCGTTCAAACTGATGAAGCAAACAGGTTTACCATACCAAGTTTCTTAACCATGACTGCATGTTGTGCAGACCCAAGTGCCTTAGTCAACACATCAGCAGTTTGATTTTTAGAGTCAACTTTCACAGTTTCAATTAACCCAGAAGCAACCTTTTCTCTAATAAGATGCACATCAATATCAAAATGCTTAGTCTTCTCATGCATAACTGGATTAGCAGCTATTTGCATAGCAGACTTATTATCACAACACAATTTTACAGGCAAAAGATGATCCATAACTCCTAGATCTCTTAAGATCTTAAGAATCCACATTATCTCACAAGTAACAGATGCCATAGACCTGTACTCAGCCTCAGCTGAAGATCTGGATAAAGTATTTTGCTTCTTACTTTTCCAGGAAACAATATTCCCATTGACAAAAACACAATAGCCAGACATTGATCTTCTAATGACTGGACATTTAGCCCAATCAGCATCTGAATATGCAACAACATCAAAATTGCCACCATTTTTCTTAAAACTTATACCACTTCCTGGTGCAAGCTTAATATATATCAAAACTCTTAAAGCAATACCATAATGAGACTGTAAGGGAGCATGCATATATTGACTTAAGCAATGAACAGCATAAGCAATGTAAGGCCTAGTCATAGTAAGATATATAAGCTTCCCTATTAACTTTTGATAACTTGTTATATTTTTTAACAACTTGTCATCATCAGTTTCTTTATGATTCAAAACAATATTCTCAGGCAATGGTGTTAAAACAGGCATGCAAGCAAGTAAACCATAATCATGAAGTAACTCTAAACAGTACTTCCTTTGATTCAAACATATCCCATTGCTATCTTTTAAAACTTCAATCCCTAAAAAATATTTCAACTCTCCAAGATCTTTGATTATAAACTTGTTTTGTAAAAAACTTTTAAAATGTTCAATTTCAGTTTCACAATTTCCACAAATAACCATATCATCAACATAAACCAGAAGATACAAAACTGTACTTCCTTTTTTCTTGATAAACAAAGAATAATCATTTTGAGATTGTTCAAAACCATTTTCAAACAATGCTTCAGTCAATTTTTGATTCCACTGTCTAGGAGCTTGTTTCAATCCATACAAAGACTTTTTTAACTTGCAAACTTTATTACCTTCTGTATGATAACCTGGAGGAAGAAGCATATATACATCCTCATTCAGATCACCATAAAGAAAAGCATTATTCACATCAAGTTGAAACAATTTCCAATCATTTTGAACAGCCAAACTTATAAGACATCTAACAGTACTCATTTTAACCACAGGACTGAAAGTCTCGTCATAATCAAGACCTTCTTTTTTAGAACAACCTTTAGCAACTAATCTAGCTTTATATCTATCAATTTCACCATTGGCCTTATACTTGATTTTAAAAACCCACTTAGAACCTATAGGTGTTCTTCCAAAAGGAAGTTCAACCTCTTCCCAGGTTTCATTTTCATGTAAAGCATATACTTCTTCATTCATAGCATTATTCCAATTAACATTTTTAGATGCTTCTTCAAATGATGAAGGTTCAAAAGATTTATTCAAATTGGAAACAAAACAACAATTCTCAAAACTTAACACAGAATGATTAGCAAATTTACCAATACCATACTTAACAATTTACCAATACCATACTTAACTCTGTTATCAAGAATAAAGTCATTCAACTTAGCAGGCAACCTAGAAGACCTAGATGACTTCCTAGAAGTTCCTTCCTCTGCTTGATTTTGAAACACATTTTGGAACCTAGGACCATATGTATTAATATCATTGTTTCCTTCAGACTGATTATTATCATCTAAAGGAGTAGCAGACACTTCTAAATCTAGTTGCTGTGAACTTGCAGAATGCTGTATCTGTTCTGATTCTGCACACTGTTCTGTGTTCACTACCTTACTAGTTTTAGAAGGACTACCTTCTCTACCAACAGATGTACCTTCCCTCTCTATATTTTCTAAGTTTGCATCATTGGGAATGGGACTAGGAGTTTTGGTTTTTGACTCAGACTCAATGTTATCAAAAAAATTCAAATGTGTTACTTCAGAAACAGATTCTGAAACAACACTCTGTTTCATTCTTAAAGGAAAAATTGTTTCATAAAATTTGACATCTCTGGAATAAAATATTGCTCTGTTTTCTAAACTCAAAAGTTTGTAAGTTTTTTTACCACTTGCATAACCAATAAGAACACATTTCTCAGATTTTTCAGAAAACTTATCTGAACTTTTAAAGACTGCAGCAAAACAAAGACCCCAAAACTCCTAAGATGAGACAAACTAGGTTCCCTACCATACACAAGAGAAAAAGGAGATTTTCCATTCAAAATAGAGGAAGGCAACCTGTTGATCAAATAAGTAGCAGTTAACACACATTCAGACCAAAAAACAAGAGGAATCCCCCCCTGAAACATAAGACTTCTAGCTACATTTAGCAGATTCTATGTTTCCTTTCAGCAATACCATTCTGTTGTGGTGTATATGCACAACTTGTTTGATGAATAACACCTTTGTCATTAAAAAACTCATTCATTTTATGATTAACAAACTCAGTCCCATTGTCAGACCTAACCACTTTGATTTTCTTATCAAACTGTGTAGAAACCATGTTGTAAAAAGAAACCAACATATCAAAGACTTCATCTTTTCTTTTCAACATATACACCCAAACAGACCTAGTAAAGTCATCCACAATAGTCAAAAAATATCTATAACCTTCTCTGCTAACCACTTTATAAGGCCCTCACACATCTAAATGAATGAGATCCCCAAGAAATTTAGATTTATGTTCACTTATAGGAAAAGGGTCCCTTGTTTGTTTTGCCTTATGACAAACTTCACAAGGGCCATTGTGATCAACATTATTTAAACTCAAATAACTTTTAAGCAATTTTAAAACCTGATTAGCAGGATGGCCTAACCTATTGTGCCAAACTTCCTTAGAAACAAAACAACAGAGAAACTCACTTTTAACCACATTAACAGAAACATCAGCAGTCTTATCAAACAAGTATAAACCCCCATATTCACTACCAGTCCCCAGCACATTCTGCTGACTCAAATCCTGAATATAACATTTAGTTTCATCAAAACCAATCCTTAATTTGCTATCTTTAATCATTTTATTAACAGACATCAAACTAACACAATACTCAGGAACAACCAACACATCAAATAACACAACATTACTATTAAGTTTCAAATTTCCAACATGAGTAACTTTAGCTAAAGTCCCATTAGGGTGACCAACAGTAAGACTTAAGTCAGAAATATCAACCAAGTTAAACATGTTCAAAGCAGAATTAGTCAAATGTTGATTAGCTCCTGAATCAATTATCCATCCCAAATGATAACTCAACAGTTTTCCATGATTTTGAAGTTCAAGCCTAGCTTCACAAGTACAATCATGCAACTTAGTAAGAATATCAAACTCTCTCCATAATGAATTCAACTTATGATAATACTCAGAGACAGGCAATCCACCTTGTTTAAAACAATTAATCTTTTGAAGCAAGTTAAACACAACAGAACCATCAATTCTATCATAAGTATCCTTCAAATCTTTCCAAACCACAGAAGCATTATCAGAAAACACATGACCAAGATACACATCTTGAGACAAAGAAGTTAAGATCCAATTTAACACAACAACATTACACCTATCCCACTGTGCTTCTAACAAAGGACTAGCAGCATAATCAGCCCTAATACAACTACCATCCAGAAAACCCATTTTGTTCTTAATTTGAATAGCTAATTTAATAGCACTTGCCCAAATTCTGTAATTCTCAACTCCAACTAATTTAATAGTAACAATAGAAGCACAATTAGAGTCATTAGGATGAAGATGCAGAGGATTACTCTGATCCAAACTACTTATCATAATAGCCATAGTGAAAAAACAGGAACAAACAAGAACACAATAACAAGAAACAATAAATCAACCAAGAAACCAACAATAACCAACTAACAGAATAACCAACTAAACAAGCAATCAAGCAGAAAACAAACAATAACCAACTAACAGAGATAACAAACTTAATACTAAACAATATCCAAACCAAACTCACACCTAAGAATTTCCGATTATCCAGCAGAGTAGACTGGGGCAAACCAGAGCAGGTTTCCGTACCAATCAAGTTGGCAGGTCAAGGAGTTAATCTGTCCGTTTGCACCTACTCTTACTAAAACAATGGATTCTTAAGAGAAGAAACCAACTTCCAGTGCTAAAAATGGCCAAGAAAGGCAGCGGAAGACAGAACAACAGCTCTAGATTCACTTAGTCTAGAGCTATTGTAACCAAGAATCAAGCCCAAAACCACAGAACCACCTGATCAACAAGAAACCCCAAATAACCAATAAGGGTTTCAACAATACAATGCCAAACACCACAAGAAACCGTCAATTCTTCAAGAATCACTTCCAAACACCCTTAATCAACCAGTAACCAAAAAACCCCCAAAAATTAGGGTTTCAAGAAAAAACCCTAAATCTTAAATTGAGGCCTAAACAAACCGATTAACCCAAGAAACCACAAGATCCAACACAGAAATCGTTGAATCAACACAAACCCTAAAACCAAGAACCACCAAGAAGTCAACCGATTAAAACCTAGATCTCTGATACCATGTTAAAATGGCACAGAAATAACTATGTAATCACCCAACCAACCACCCCTTGGTGATATTTCTTTATTACAACTATAAACACAGAAGACTTGTCCCCAAACGGATGCAAGCCAATACAATACAAGAATCAAAGATAAGATTGTCCTCCTAATGAGTGCAATCTGATACAATCAACTCACACACTATCACCAAACTAAACCAAACCTAAAAACCTGTAGATCAAGATGATCTACTAAACAATCTATGAAAGAAACCTAGAAACTATATGAATAACAATACAACTTTGAGAGAGAGATTTGACTGCGTGTTTTGATTGTGAGAGATAAAGCTGAATAATGAAACCCTAGCTCCGGATAAGAGCTTATATACACACATGTTACACTTTGCACCCTGCACAAACACAAACAATACAAACACAACTCAAAGTAATATTAGTTATATAAATGTTACCAAACAAACCTTGGAGTTTCACAAGTTTGAAAGAGTATTTATTTCAACAAAAACTATGTTGTTTAAACTCGCCTCGATCTATCTAGTATATGTGTTTTCATCTTGTGCATTTGTAGGGGAAAAAGAGTTAAGCTTAAGCAACTGGAAAAATGGTGATCTATGGTTTGAGCTGCAAATAAGTCGAGTTGCTAACATGATCACTCTTTAATAACTCAACTCAAAGTCTAGTGAAAAGAGTACGAGCTTAACTCGAAGCCTTTTTAATAACTAAGCTTAGTTTGATCGACATTGAGCATGAGCTTAAATTTTATAATAACACATACTGTACATATAATCTGACATTGTCACATTGAGCTCGAGTCTCTAGTCTCAACTTGGATATATTATATTAATTACTTTCAAAATGGTTTATAATTAAAAATATGTTTACGATTATTCAAATGCTCTTGAAATAAACTTGCATCCAAATGCATCAACATCAATGCTCAGTCGGCATAGATTGATTTATCTTCTCTTACTCTCCCTCACGGATCTTTATTTCTATATTGGTTATGCATTTTTCACTAGTTGGTCATAAGTCAATGTATAATAAAATTCTATAAAATAAAAAGAACCTTGATATATATAACTTAACGCTATCAAAAAGTATTCAAAATAGATATTTATTGTGTGATTGAGACGTCCACGAAACTTTAAACTAACATAGTTCATTCGTCAATATTAGTTGGGCTACCAACATCAACCATAATATTGACACATTGTCGTTACGCCCTTAATGCTAGGTTTTAAAAAAGACTTTTCATGTTTGTGATGGCTATTCATTTAAGTCTTCGGGTAGCACCACTAGACCTTAAACAAGGTGGAAATTCTCGTATTCCATACCAAAAACGAACGCAACCTTACTGTAGATCTTCAATATGTGTTTGCGCGTAGGACATTTTTTTAGTTGTTCTCGGTTTACCTATGTGAAATGAGTTTGTAGCAGCCGGCCTAGTGGTACTAACACGATCCTCTAACCAAGAGGCCGGTTCAAGTCGATCTCAATATAGACCCATGTGATACCATTTACAATCGTGATACGTACACACTACACATGCAGTATCGATCGTTTTGGTCACACACACATAAATGTATTTAAAATGTTGTAATTTCGGGTGTTATTTCTTGATAAAGAAGATGTTTTTCTTTTGTTGCTAAGAACATGCACATTGAATTAGCAGCATAAGCTATGTTCCTTAGCACCTAATTAACTATTTCTAGATCTACGAATTACTTTTTGTACGTGTCGATGCATCATGTGATATAAAGGTATCCCCTTAAAAAGCTTGTAACATGGCTTGTGGCCCCTTTGTAAAAGATGGAATATTTTCCATATGCAAATACATCAGCTTAAATCATGATTTGTATATCTACCCTTAAAAAGGCATGTATTATTTTATCATCTAATAAAAGATATGATAAGTATTTAGCTAGCAACCAAATACTTAACTTGTCCTTCTTATAAAACCAAAATATATAAAAAAGCCACACATGAGTCTTTTTTAGAAAATAACCATCTGTTATAGGCCGCTAAACTCTAATAAGTCATACGCATCATATGTTTGTCGAATACACCATACTAAATACACAGTTGTATTTTGTCTAAAATTTTGTATTAAATCATTTTCACCTCTAAACGTGTCAAGCATTATACAAGTTGTACAAATGGCCCATGAGCAAACAACCCTCATTCCAAGGATGCATGTGGCCACTTCTTTATGTGTCCTAGATAAAGTTCAATTCACCTCTTTGGAGGAACATGGTTATGGTTGATTATATTGGTACTTAATGATAACGACCTCATTTGTATCATCTATTTGGCCCTTTAAGAAGATGACTTATCTCATCTCATGACCGAGAGCGGCATGTGGAGTGGCCGGCTAAGCCGGTCTCTAACGAAAAGGATGGCTTTATCGGTTTTAAGTCTATGTGATGATTTCCTTAAATCATGTTATTTAGTCGATCAAAAAGTCAGAAATCGGAATTAGCTAAAACGATTTCATGAAAAAGAATGTTCATGTCACATCACATGTCCTACTCCTATTGTATATGCACTTACGGGTCTTAACATATACTAACATATTGTTAACTTTAATCAAGAATATCTCACAATATTCTTATGCTTAATCATTAGAAAAAGATGTTTAAGATACTTGATCAACTATCTTTTTCAATATTACAATTATTTAGATTCGACATGCATGACCACCCTATGATTTGACTAGCAAAACAACACTTAAATCGTGTTAATGCACATGGTTGATTGGGTAGGGGAGAAATGTTAGGAGTGTAAAGGTGTCATCATGTGGCTGCAACAACAATAATACACATTCAAACAACAATTATCACTACACTTGACATGTTTCAAAACAATATAATATTGGTCAACTATAGACCAATAACACATTAGTAACTAGTACCACATGCAATAACAATGCATATATGCATAACATCACTTGTGTTTTCTTATTCTTTGTAGAGAGAAATGCTAGGGTCACAAAAAAAGTCACAAAAAATTCCACAAAAGAGACTGATTGGTTCAGTAAGAGAGAAAAGAGAAACTATTACACAGTACACCAATAAAACGCTGACACGTCAACTTGTGGATGTTTTTGTAAGAGTTTCCTTGTGGGTCTAGCATACCTCTTCTTTGTATATCATTGTACTATTAGCAACAAGAGGTACATGAAGGCACATGATGAATGCAATGCAACCTATTAAAGGAATGGCATAAATAAGGTGACAGATTTGGCACCTAATGCATTTCTCACCAAGTGTACAAGTTCTAAAGTAAATATACTGAGGCAAAAAGTACAGCACAGTACCTGCGGTACGATTCGGAACTTGACCACATCCCCAAATCAAACCATAGGTACTGGTCCAAGTTAACCGCTAGCTGAGTTTTATTGACTTCCGAGCATATCGTGGGGCCTAATGAGGTGTATACCCCGTGAGAGTCATCATTTAAGTTGCTACTATGAAAGCGTATACAACCCATAGAGGCCGATAGCGAATTAGTGTTGTAGTTTAGAACAATAGGCTAAATGAGTAAATGACTAAATGAATGCACCAACGATGAACCAACAATACATGAAAGGGAATTGACTATGATACAAAAGGAACATACAAATATAAGAAAGAAACATCAAAAGGAGAATAACTAGAATTAAATAAGCATTTAGTTTCAAGAATGGCTATGTAGGGCAGTGTGCTTGTAATCTTGTAAGTTTTTCTTTTTCCTGTTAGTATTATAGTATATACCGGATAATAATTTGTAACGGTAATGCCCTGTTTCGGCTTCTTGGTTATGCCAACTTTTTCCTAGCAAAAAACATCATATCCAAACCCATGTCCTTTGGTAAACACATTCATACCCCAAAACCGTAAATCTGCTTACTGTGTTTTGATAACAGATAAGCACGTCTAAAGGTGAGATTGCTTATTTTCTTATATGTGTTTAATGTATATAAGATGTTATGAGTAAGCAGCTTGAGGTTGCTTATTCCAATAGTCTCATATACCCCAATATATGATAGCAGTTGCCAAGGAGAAGGGAATTAAATAAAAGAAGCATGCATAGCATTTCCATTTAAATAACCCAGTGTGAGTCTGAGATAGCAGTCAAATTTGCCAAATTACTGATTATATCCACCAGAAATAATTAAACCTTTAGACAGTACAAAGAATATGACAGACAACAAGACTGTTGTTAGAACCCATTAGCCAGGGGTATTTTGGTCATTTTTTTATAAAGATATTGTTTAACAAAAAGACTTTAGAATTAGAACTTGAAGTTGCCAGTTGATACATGCATTTTACTATATATCATGCCTCTCCTGACAAACACCACATGAAGAAGCCAGGATCCAGACCCTACACACATTATTTTGTCCACATGGTAAAGTGGAAGGCCAGTGCATATCTGACCCACAACCTCTTCTATATCTTTATAAAATTGCATAATATTTTATAAAAATGACAGCAATTTTCCCTCTCATTCTTAAAATTTGACACCAATCCAATTCCCACAAAAAATAATTCAACAATGCCTCTTTATATTCCCTCATATCCTCCTCAAGGCTTAAAAAAGCAACAAACTTTTTGAATTTCAGTTTGAACCCAATAAAAGAAAACATCTTATGATTTCAATCCAGCAATCTTTTACATAAGATTTCCGAATCTTAATAGTGTTTAGACGAATAATTAGTGTTGAAAATGTCTACTAAGGAGGTTGTGCATACCTTAATAGATGATCCACAAGAGTTGCAGAAGCAATTAGGATGCATGAATGGTCTTTTCCAGCTGTTTGACCGGCGTTATCTTCTTGGTCAACGACGCCGTAGTCACAACCAGAAGAGACTACCTCCACCTCCAGGTACCACAATCAATGTTCTCGTTTTCTATATGTCATATATATTAGCAGCAGCTTGTTTCTTAACAATAAGTTGATAAGTGCATACATGAAAAAAAAGCTCATATTTAGAAACTACTGTCTGAATTCGACTTTAAGTTCATAAAAATAAAAATATAAAAATTATATGTTCTTCATGTGTACACACATATAAGTACTGTACTGGAAGTGTTGGTAACTTATCGTATATTCATATATGGATATGACCATATGTAAAAACATATTGGTTTTCATAGTCTAAACCAGTTGCCTATGGCTCTGTAGGTAAAAGTGACAATGATGAAAAAGAGTCCAAAAATGCATCAGAGCAAACCAAGGTAAGACCGCCGATATATTATAGTCAATAAGTTTACGCTTAAAAAAGGTGATTACTTTGCAAAAAATACTAATACCTGATTTACGGTTGTTGTAGGAAACATCCCAAAAGGTGGTCACAAAAGAGAAGAACAGAGTCTCTGTTGAATTACCAAGAAACTCGTTTTCATCTTCTAGCTCGTCTACAGCCTTGTCATCTTTAGATTGTAGCAAAAGAGCTCAAACAGATATATCCTCTTCTTGTCAAAGTGTCATCTCCGAACTCTCTTCATCTCCATACTTGCACAGAAAACAACCAGATTTGTTTATGCAGTCACCTGATATCAGAGATGTGGTCAAAGATTCGATGACCAGAGAGCCTCGAGCAGTACCGATAAAAACTGGGGCAAGAGATGAAAGAGTGGGCCCCACAATGAAGCATGTTGATTCCCCAAGACCATTTCCACACCAAAAACCCGTTCAATATGAGGGGATACATGATCGTAACCTTGCTAAGCTGAGGGAAATGCAATGGGGAGTTGAAAGAGTAAGGGAACCATCAAGGTTCTCATGTGATGGGCGTGAATCACGTTATTTGTCGAAATCCAGTATAAAGGTCAAAGAGCTTCCAAGGTTATCCTTGGACAGCAAGCGACCGTCGTCATCAAGTGTCGTGGCAAGGTTGATGGGTCTGGAAGCTTTAACAGCCCCCATTGACAAAAGCGAGACATTGAAAACTAAAGAGGATGAATTAAAGAAAGATCGTGCTTCTGTTTCCCCAAGGGTCAGGAAGAATCCCGTTTCACCTCAAAGGGGCATTAGTCATGTAATTACAAGAATACCACTGGAAACAGCTCCTTGGAAGCAGGAAGGTGGTAGTCGAGGCTCACAGAGGCCGCCATACAAGGGTAAGGATGGTCCGGTAAAAGCCAAACCTGTCTCTACTTCTATATATGGTGAGATTGAGAAACGGTTGACCGAACATGAGTATAAAACTTCCGGTAAGGACCTACGAGCCCTTAAGCAGATACTAGAAGCAATGCAGAAAACAAAGATGAGGTTAGAGAACACAGAGCATCCATTGGACGACGATAGGCAGAGACAGAAAAGTGAACAACTACTTTCCCCGACCGTCAAGGGGACTAGTCCTTTCAGGAAGCATGAATTCCTGAAAGTGGAAACGAAACCCGCTGTGATGGTCACTGGTCTTCGGAAAGTCAAACAGACAGATGCTAAAAAAGATTCCGCTGGTAAGCAAAGGTTGAAAGATCCAACTCTAAGAGATAGGAAGGCAACCGGCAGACCACTGTCGCCTTCAAACTTTCAAGAGTATACTGGAACTGTGAGCCCGAGATTGCAGAGATCGAAGAATGTGACATCATCTGATTTGAGCAAGACCAAGAAGCAACGCAATCTCATAGGCTCAACGACCAGAAACCCAAAGACAAAATCCATGGATCCACTACAAGAAAGTAGTGATACAGTGTCTTTCCAGTCAGAAAGTTATAGTCTTGCTTCACAAAATGATTCGGAATTCACAAGCGCCGAGTGGATGCAAGAGGTCAATAGTCCATTTCGACCAAAGGAAAATCACAGGGTAAGTGAGGATAAATCAATCCGTTTTAAAGCTTACACACACACACACACACACTGGGTGAAGTCACTTGACTTTATATTAACTTTTCGATACGTGTAATGTTTCTACAGGGTAACATAGCAGAAAGGTTGATTGAAGACACCCCTATAGCTGATCATGCCAAACATACCATGGAACAACCTAGTCCTGTCTCTGTTCTTGATGCATTTTACACTGAAGAATCACCATCTCCAGTAAAGAAGAAAATAAGTACTTTATATGGTACATATCCCGTCAACTGAGCCACCTAAATGTTTTCCGAAGTCATTTTACAATCTTAAATTTCGCTAATATACTTTCTCAACTCTTTCTCATTTCAGATGATGAGAATATACACTTTGAAGAAGCACAAGCTAACAGCACAAATGTGGACCAGTATTCAGAGTTCAATATCGTGAAATTAGAAAATATAAAGAGCCTAGTTCATCAAATTGAATTGCTGAACACGAGCACTGATGATGATGCTACTACTGTCAATGACACAGCATCATCTTCAAGTGATGGTGAAACTGGAGATCATAGATATGTAGCAGAGATACTAGGAGCATCAGGATGCTTAAAAGATCTGGACCGCACTGCCACAATAGTTCAGCTTAATCCAGCAGGCGGTTTGATCAACCCTGAGTTGTTCCATGTTTTAGAGAAAACCAAAGGATGCATAGAGTTCACAGATGGTGGATACCAAAAAAAGAACATGAGAGCAAGAGTCGACGAGAAAATCAGAAGAAAATTAGTATTTGATACTGTGAACGATGTTCTTGGCTACCAATTAGCCACTATGCATAAAGGAAGGATTCTGACTGGGGATAAGCTACTGAAGGAATTGTGTTTGGGAATAGACAGTCTGCAAAATAACTCAGAGAGAGGCTTATACGATGAGGCAGATGAAGTGATAAACATCATAAATGCAGATGTGAATAAGAGGTCACATGATTGGGACGAGTACTGCTATCAGGTTCCAGGTCTGGTGTTAGATATAGAACGCATGATTTTTAAAGACTTGATTAGCGAGGTTGTGACTGCTCAGGTGAAGTGTCTAAAAGATTGGCCAGTGAAGCATCGTAGGCAATTGTTTTCCATGTAGAAAGTTGAAACATGCTCGTTTCCCTTTTTTCTTTATCTTTTGCTGGCTTTTAAAGCACAATTTTAGATTAGTGAAAGCATGTACCTACGTCCTACAAAGAAAAGTGTAGCTACATGCATATATAACTATAATACAAAATTAACTGCATTTATGTATGTCTCATTTGCTTCAAACTAATAACCATGAACAAAATTCTAGAGAAGACCATCTACCTTTTTTTTCTTTATATCTTTTTTAAGATTTATGAAGAATAATTATCTTTAACAGGCCAAAATCTACAAACAAATATCTTTTTGGCAGCAGTTAACATGAAAACAAGTAACAACTGGTGTGAGGTGCACATTAGTGTTATTATGTTTCAGCATGTTTTCACATGACCACCTGATTATGCCAATGATTAAGCATGCTTTATCAAAGGACAGAAAACAATAAAAAGTAGGGTATGATTGTCCCCCTAATTATACTTGAAGATAGGATAGCATGCGCCTGCTATCATTCAAGCATTAAAAAAAGGGTAAACGACTAAACGTCATTCCTTAGTGCCCCCACCAACCGGTCTAATAGCAAATGTCCCAAGAGAAAGGAAGGCGATGCACACACTTGAACCTGATACCTCACTTGGAATCTCACCTTCTTACTGCTAGGGAAAGCAAGCGGATATCATTCAAACTTAGTTAACCTGATAAAGGAACATGAATTTTAGTTTTGAGGTTCACAATTACATACATAAGGTAATGGCCTGGCCCGCTGGAAAAAGACCAGCCTATCGTAAACCTTAGGCAAGTTATAAGGATTAATCATAACCTGTCTAGAAACAATCTCTAGCACATGGATTTATAGTAAAGTGCATACTCAGATTTAAGACAATGTGCTATCAATGACATCAGAGTTCAACCAAGTTACATGATTGTTTATAACAAGAACTAGCATAAATAATGACAGAGTACTGATAGTCTGATACTCCTCCATTTCACTGAATTGCAATAACTGAACATGCATGCATATAAATAAAGTGTTGCAATTGTAGACCATTTACTTACACCAACAAAAATTGAAACCCTAGTATTACGTAACAGGAAAAATCGAGGTCATCAAGCCATATTCCAAACAAATTTAAACAGCCTCTTCAAAAGACAAGACTGGCTATTCAAATTAAGGTGTAAGAAAAACTATAGAAGTGAAATTTGACCACAACAAAGTGCAATTAGAGGTATTTTCCATGTCTAAGTAAGCTCAAAAGCATGCTAATTGATTTATAATTTTGAAGAAAATGAAGGCAATGACAACGTTGAAGATGGGTGATTTGGTCAAAGATAAAATTATTCTGAACTTTCCTACCCAATCCTCCAAAAATTAGGAGGAAAAAACCTTCAAATCCATTTTCTTCCTTTTCCTTTCTCTTTTTAAAAAAATTAGAGAACACATATATTTTTTTTTTTTTACTTTCTGTCCATTTCTCTTCCTTTCTCCTTTAAAACAATCTTAATAACAGAATGTGGAATGAAATATCTATCGTTACACTACTAGTTGAAGATTTTGAGATTAGCTATCCACTTTCAATGTATGTAGCATTGTGTACCAAATATAATATCACAATACATTAGTTAATGATAATTACATTATGAGGTCACGGAGGCATGTAAAATTTTGCCTACTAAAAAAACATACAGGGCATCCCAAAAAGGAACCTTCTTTAACTTCCATTGCACAAGGGGAATAGTTAGGGAATGGTTAGACCCTCACTTCTAAGCACACCAAATGAGTTTGGATAGCATTTACACCATTGTATTTGTATAGATCAAAGCCTATGGGGAAACTATTTGAATTAGAAAATTAATTCCATTTCCTTTGTGTTGTAAACTGTGATGCAGATCTTTATAAGTAATAAAACCTGTTAACTGCAGTGAAATACTAAGATCAGCTGCTTTGACTAAACAATAGATAGTGTAAGAATTCCACTAGAATACCATCCCCCTGTTTTTTATTTGGTTCTTAAGTCCGGGGTGTTTGGTTTGAGGGTATGGGTATCAAGGAATGGCATTTATTCTCATTGTAGTTCTTTGGTTAATGGGTTTGATATATGAGAATGGGTATGAAACCCTCAAGACTAGCCATTTTAGTGGGTTTATAAACCCATTCTTAATCAAATACGGCCATACCCACATTCCGCCATTATAAACCAAACACCCCCTAAAGCTTATGAAGCCTTTTGCAGTGGACCAATTTGTTAACATACCACCAAGCCATTTTTATTAACATAACTACACCGAGCCTTACTGCGTATTTAACATGGGCATGCATGTAAACTAGCTTTTAGTTATATCCTATTGTGGAAAAAGAAAAGTAGTTTAGATCAACTTCTTAAGCACCTATGAAATTCAAAGATCCTGCAAATTATGATTATACTTATCTTAAATCGAATTACTCCTTAAGCATCTCGGAAAAACTAATATATGTTCGTGATTCAGGATTTGACTTCGATTTTGAGAGTAGCATCCTATTAAAATGGTTAAGTTACAGAAACTGTTTCTGGGACAAGCAAAGTGAAGACTGTCGTAACCACCTAAAAGTGAAGTTTGTATAGCAATATATAAACAAGGACTGGACAGTAAAGAATCTTCATTAAAAAGAATCATCATCGTCTAAAAGACATTAGTGAAACTACAAACATACCTCTACAACTCCAAACTAGTATACAAATCCGACATGGAGAACTTTGAAACTAGCAGCTGCTGCTAGAACTCCAAACTAGTATACAAACACTACGTTAATGTTCCTAATTTACAACTGCATCATTTCGGTATGCTTTCCATTTTCAAATGACCCATTCACAATTATCTCCTTTTTCCTTTTCTTTTCATCCCTCGAGTCATCATCTGCAAACCAAGAAATTGCTTCCAAATTTCCTATTTTGCCGTCTCTATTTCCAGTAGCTAAGGATTTCTTGCCAGTTTGCAACTTTAATTTCACCGCAGGCCGTTTTTCAACAGCAACCTCAACATCACTGCTTTTTAACCCCTGAATTACCGGAGCAATTCTACCTAGTGGAGAAACATCTTTCGCCCATAAGCTAAGGCTTTGCACCACATCTTCTTCCACCACAAGTCTCTCGGGAACAGAAACAAACGAAACCACTTTCTCCCCGTATTCTAATGGAGATACAAGAAACGGATTAGTCACTTGCTCCCTTCCACCATCAACTCCCGGTTCCAAAACCGGTACATGAAAACCATTACTAGCCAAACGTTTTTCCGATTTCAACAACGATGTTTCAACAACCTTCTCTTCTTGGTCAACCTGCATTGTCTCAGTCTGTTCTACACCAACAGGAGGTACACTAGAATACGTCTCAGGATCAGGAAAACATGGTAGCCAAGACGGGATACAATCCACCGGAGGCATCACTCCACTACTCAAAAAACTCGCTCCCGCCTCCCTATCCTTAACAACCGGAAACTCAGGAACCAAATACGCAAACCCAACTTCTTCCGTATCACCAACATACTTCATAACCTCCTTAACAATCCCAGACTCCAAAACACAACAATCCAAATCCGAACCACCCGCAAACCCTTGACACCCTCCCAACTCCTCCATCCCTCTCACCACATCAAAAACATTACTCTCCCTCCTCCCACCCAAACCCGCATAAAAACTCGAAACCTTGCCTAAATCCTGCACATACTTACACATTACATTCGACAACACCTCAAGCGCCGAAACCTCACACCCTTGTAAACCTACACTGTCACATATCTGAGCTACAGCAATTCTTGCAAGTGATTCTACAAATTGTTGAGCATTTTTCTTCTTTTTTTTACCATCATCACTCATGTTATCAAATTCATATCAAATTTATATAATGAAAGATGCAAACTTTATGACTTAAAATCAATCTTTATAACAAAATAACAAATACCCAAATGGCTAAATTGCATATATGATCCAATTATGTGGTCAAATCAAAATCTTGATGAACACTTACTGATTGTACGGTTGCTTGCTTCTTTTTGGGTGGATCCGAATGGGTCGAGAGTAAAACCCGGATTGGGAAAAAGATGACCCGAGATTTTTTATTTTTATTTTACAGTGGGAGAGTATGTTTTTGATTTGGGTTTTATAGGGAGGAGAGTGGGGAAGTGAAGAGGGTAAAAGAGTAGGGAATTTTATGTTGAATATGGAAAAAAAGAAACAAGTGCTTCCGTAGCATAGTGGTATTGCGTTCGCTTCGTAAGCGAAAGGTCGCGAGTTCGATCCTCGCCGGGAGCTTTTCTTATATTTTTTGAAAAGTTTTAAAATAAGCCACAAAAAGTGAGCTTATGAAACATAAGCCCAAAATCAAATAAGCCATAAGCTGGCCATATAAGCCGAAACAAACACCCCTTTTATAGACGTGAAGGGCTTGTTACGATCCAACATCGGCCAAGTATGAGATTGGTTGGTGGTTTATAAATCTAGGTGTCCCCTCCTCTTACAAGCTAGCTTTTTGAGAGAGTTCTACACTTGGACTTATGAGCCGATACAATATAAATAAGGTTTTGTTAATGACAATGCATTTAGTATTGTTAATAAAAGTAATTTTATGCATTAATAGTTGTACATGAAACTAGTTAGGACTCAGAGGTACACGGTTATTATTAAAGCTACAAGTAGATATGATTATGCAGGTTTTAATACCTTATTGACATCTCTAAGGACTGTCGCTATCGTTTTCCTATAAATAATTGCATGAACTTCTTGTTTCTGACTGTAAGATGGGCTCGTCAACCGTTTGCACAAAAGATATCAGTTTACAATGATGCTACTACACTACATTGATTAGTACCGAGTACTTAGTTACTAAGTGTGAGTAATTAACTTCTGCCAAATGGTTTAGTATTTGCGTAGAGAGTTAGTTGTTATATACCTGTTCTTTAAACTTGCTACAAACTGAGAGTGGTCGACTATTTTGACCACAATCGTTGGTTTTCGGTTTTAAGATATAGTGTGTCAAATTTTGAGAATTTATTTGTATTCTTGCAAATTTGTTAGAATAGTTTGTATTGTATTAACATAACAAAAATAATGTTAGAAGCTCAAGTATGATCCTTGTACAAGATTGATATCTTTTGGTTAAAATATAAGAATGTGTTGTGTATATATTCTGATATAAACCTGGTTGGTCCAACTGTCCAACATGACGATTAAGGATTCGTTAAAGGCAGAATCTTGTTTTAGCTTCGCCATGTCATTAGTTTGTCATATATAACCAGTAAATCAGTATGATTACAGAAAATGAAACTTAACCAATAGAACAATAAGTACTAAATAGGCTACATGTATATCAGTATATGTTCAGTGCATTTCATTCATAACAAAATTGAAGAGGATGGCAGTATAATCGTCATATTTGTACCCATTTACATTCATAGGGCATACTATTGAATTCAGATAATAGCTTTGAATGATTACAGATAATTTTCGCTTACAACGGCTAAAAATCCAAACGGTAATCAGATTTTTCACACACCGGCTTAAGATTCCACCTGTTTTTGTTAGCATCACAATGAATGAGCCAAGAAAAATCGACAATTAAATCTTAAAAAAAAAATTAGGAAGAGACGAATATGCATATATATACCTTAGCTACTCACTACAAGGGACCTGAATTCTTTGCCATATAATTGAGTCTTCTCATTTAATGGTGTTTTTGTCATTATTTTTATTATTTTTGTTATGGTTTAAATCTCAATGACACATTGGAAAACATGAGAAGCAATGGAACCATTGGTTGCCACCAGCCTCAGGGATTGTCAAGGGAGCTTTTGGTGCCGTTTCTGCCTCTGTTGATGAGGATTGATGGTTTGCAGTCTCTTCTTTCGTTGGAGTACCTCCTCCTACATTTCTGAGAATTGAAAAAAGAACATAGCTCATTACATTAAGGTCGGGTCAAATAATGGAGTAATAACTAAATCACCACCCAAAGATGTAAGCTTACACTTCAAATGCAAATGAATTGAGACTATTTGTACTAGCACTCGTCCGTTCATTTTCTGCTGACGTGTCAATCACAGTTGGCAATTAGTTTGTATTGTATTAACATAAGAAAGATGATGTTAGAAGCTCAAGTAGATCCTTGTAAAACATTGATATCTTTTGGTTAAAATATAAGAATGTGTTGTGTATATATTCTGATATAAACCTGGTTGGTCCAACATGACGATTAAGGATTCGTTAAAGGCAGAATCTTGTTTTAGCTTAGCCACGTCATTAGTTTGTCATATATAATCAGTAAATCAGTATGATTACAGAAAATGAAACTTAACCAATAGAACAATACTAAATGTAGAGGCTACATGTATATCAGTATATGTTCGGCGCATATTCATAACAAAATTGAAGAGGATGGCAGTATAATCTTCATATTTGTACCCATTTACATTCATAGTGCATACTATTGAATTCAGATAATAGCTTTGAATGATTACAGATAATTTTCACTTACAACGGCTAAAAATCCAAACGGTAATCAGATTTTTCACACACCGGCTTAAGATTCCACCTGTTTTTGTTAGCATCAGTAAAGAGCTGCATAAACAAACAGTGAATGAGCCAAGAAAATTTGACAATTAAATCTTAACATTTGAGGAAGAGATGAATACGCATACAAACCTTAGCTACTCACTACAACAAGGGAACTGAATTTTGGCATATAATTTAGTCTTCTAATATAATGCTGTCGTTGATATTCGTTTTACTAATTTTGTTATGGTTTAAAAATAATCAATGACACATTGGAAAACATGAGAAGCAATGGAACCATTGGTTGCCACCAGCCTCAGGGGTTGTGTAGGGAGCTTTTGGTGCCGTTTCTGCCTCTGTTGATGACGATTGATGGTTTTCAGTCTCTTGTTTCGTTTTAGTACCTCCTCCTACATTTCTGAGAATTGAAAAAAGAACATAGCTCGTTACATTAACGTCGGGTCTAAAAATAATAACTAAATCACCACCCAAAGATGTAAAGCTTACACTTCAAATGCAAGTGAATTGCGACTGTTTGTACTAGCACTCATCCGTTCATTTTCTGCTGACGTGTCAATCACAGTTGGCAAGCCAGGTGACTTAATAGCATCAGGTGTCAAACCACCATCCATTGAAAAACTCTCATTCCCCATATGAATACTAAACAGCGATTCATTAGAAGCTAAACTCCACTCTGAATCATTTCTACGTTTTTTAACAATTTTGGACGACAGAATCCTGTCTGAATCATAACTCATCACTTGAATCGGAGGAGACTGTTTTGGAGATCCATTTACTATATCTACGTCAGCCTTAGTATCATTTTCGCCAATATCTACTTCAAAACGACTTGAAGATGAAAATGTAGAGGAAGAAGAAGACCGACAATCAACCATTATATCGTTATCACACGACTCATCATCAACCGGCATATTTGGATCCTCACTACTACCACTCACATTATCATGTTCCATTTGTTCTGTTAAAATAGACCCTTATAAAAATTTATATCACATCATATTAACTAATATCGTGTAGCGTAAATTAAAGTTGTAAGTAACATCTTAAGCAACTTACACATAACTAATCTATTAAATGAGAACTAAATGCTTTAAAACTATATAGCTAAAAAATATATAACTTGGGTTTCACGTAAACATTGTTCTTAGGAACATATGAAATAAATGATGATCATCTGTACAAAGTTATAAAGAGTCAGTGATGATGACTTACATAGTTACATGAACATGACCCCTCTAGGGGTTTAGATCCATGTTGGCACCAGTTGTGCCGTAAATTTTACGATAAAACCGAGATGAAATGGTGAACTGTGTGAATCAGGGTTAGGGTTTGATGATTTAGTAACTGAAGGATGAGAGTGTTTTTAGGGGAAACAATAATTTATTTTCTTGATTTATATACGCGGGAAGATGTTTGTTGGAAAGTTTGGGGGTGGTTTTGGAGATGTGGTGAAAGATGAGGGGGTCAAAGGGCAATTATGGAAACTTAGTTGTTACTAGTTAGTTGGTTACCATTCAAGCATTTCCAGATATCCTCAGCTTATCTACATGGTTATGGAAGCAGCTGTGCAGAAACAGCTTTTCAGCTATGGAGCTCGGTTTTTCTCGAGTAAGTATGTTATCGGTTATTAGCTAGGGGGTGTTTGGGTTGACTTATTACATTTTGAAACAAAAGATATTGTTTGGGTATATTGCTTCTGATTGTTTTGTGTCTTAGAATTCTTAATAAGCAGGATATCTAGTCATTTAAATACGAGAAGTTGTTTATCTGCTTTTGCTTATTCTGTTTAAAGTTAGTTATAGGTCACATGACTTTGTCGCTTCTTTAAATCGGGCTTCTCTACATGCTTCCTTGATTAGTTTTTAACTTATTAGCAGTATATGCAAGATTAATTTGGTAGCGATGTGATAGAAATTCGGCAACTTTATAATTGAAATTGATAGCCTCACAACTTAAATCTTGCTTTTTTGGAACCTTTGCTAATTAGATGCGCCTCATTTTCAGCAAAGAAAGCATCTCGAAACCATACTGATGCACCATCATATGTACACCAGAAGTCAAGTTTTTCAACTCAATGTTTGAGCTACTCAAGTTACCCAATATTTCCCATTGTGGGAAGGCAACACAGGAATGCGACAAAGGCAAGGTCTTCAACAGAAATTTTGTAACATTTGATGCAGCATACCTACAATTCTTATCATATTAGGACATTTAAACTATCTGATGCAACAAATTGCATACCATGTTTGGGGGGGGGGTGAAAGTAAGTATGTTGCATCAAATGTTTTAAAAAATTTGACGGGTGTATCAGTTAAGGTGAATGGTACATTAGTACATTGCATTTTCTTGCACTTTTTACTCAGACTTATGCACACGCAGAAAACTAGAAAGTGATTTATGTGTTTTAAACAGATTTATGCAAGGAGGAGGAGATCAAACACGGAGACTGATACATATGTACTAATGGAGCCAGGGAAGGCTGAAGAATTTGTAAATGAGGAAGAGCTCAGAGTCAGATTGAAAGGCTGGCTAGAAAATTGGCCAGGCACAGCACTGCCTCCTGACCTTGCAAGATACGAATCCTTAGATGATGCTGTAACGTTTTTAGTAAAGTCAGTTTGTGAACTTGAAATTGATGGAGATGTTGGCTCAGTTCAGTGGTATGAAGTTAGTTTGGAATGAAAACTATTCAAGCAATTTGCAATTACAAAGTTAACTTAAAATGTATGGTATTTTTCGCTTCTTTTTCATCTTTGAACCATAACAATATCACTTTCATACCCGAAGTCGCCATTCAGTACAGAAAGATAGCTAAGCAATAAACGTTATAACATATATAACTGATTCAAGATCCAATCAAACATAGGGAGACTCAAATAACATCTAACAAACACACTTGAACAAATCAAGATAATAAGCTCTATAAGCTTTATACTGTATCATCCAAGATTCAAGTAACCAACCCCTCTATGGACTAAAAGCATTTGAACCCGTTAAAATTCATCAAGTCTTAAGAGCACCTAAATCTTGAAACTTTGAAGCTTGAAGCTGCAAAAATCACAAAAAAACTTATATCAGCAAAAACACCACATTTTCAAAAGAATCAAGAATGTGTACAGCTATGCATCATGAGGCCATACCTTATGTGGCTGAATACCATTAACCGAGGGCGGTAAAAGACCAAACGCCTTCTTAGACTTAGTTCTAGCAAGTAGTCCTTTCGAAATAGGCGACATAATCTGATCAGTTGGACTTTTATACCTGTGCACAAAACAAACCAAGACTCAAACTTTATAACACATAAAAAACTCCCTTTTAAGTTCAAGCAATACCCGAAAAGGAATACTTACATTTCCGGATATTTAAACGCTTTCGGGACTGTTAGACGGTCAGGAGTCGCGATTTTTACTGAACCAGAAGTCGAATTTGTCGAAAGTGGAGGTGGAGTTTGTTGTGATGGTGTTGCAGTAGACTTTTGATCCATTGCTTGGGAATGATAATGTGTTTTGAACTGTGATCAAATGCTGTTTTTTGTGTTTGTGTGTGTGTTTGGAAGAATGTAAATAAGGGGGTTAAAGAGACCGTTGGTGGACTAACGGAACAATTTGGTGGGCCATGGTGGCTGTTTTTTTATTTGACTAAACAAAAGTCTGTGTCTTTTGTCTTTAGATTCTTGTTATTCTTGTATTCATTTTCTATTGATTTTAATAGTCTCTAGTGTGAAACCATGACAAGAATGATTGTGAGACTGAGTAGTAACGATGACCATAAAAGAGACCAAACAACCCCATTGACAAGATCACAAGAATGATCGTAAGCCTAAGTAGTAAACGATGACCATAAAAGAGACCAAACAGCCCCATGACAAGAATGATTGTAAGACTAGTAGTAACAATTACCACAAAAGAGACCAAACAACCCTTTCACATAAGCAACAATACAATTTTTTAAACACAGACCAAATGCTCATAATAAGGGGGCCAAACTTGTGATTGAACACCTTTTTTAAAACTAAAAAACATTACAATAATTTTTTTTTAGCAAAATTACAATAATAATTAAAACTCGGTAATTGTTCATTTATTCAAATAAAAATAAAAATTACAACACAAAAATTTGATAAACATTACACGAAAAGAAAAACACAATCGTCCCATTTGTTTTTTGTATGCATCCAAACAATTTTAGCACTGATTTGATTTTGTATTTGTCTCGCTATTGTAAATAAATCAATATGAATCTTGTAATCTTTCAAAGATTCTTCTTTTAAGAAATTGTCAATTAAAACACATTTTTCTTGCAGAATGTCTTTGCATTCCTTGTATGCTTTCCTCATATCATCTTTAGTTGTGCTCGCTTTGTCAAACTGCACAGCTAAGTCGATAATCGCTTTGCATACAAATGTTATCCTCATCAATTTGTTTGAACACTAGCTTTGATTTCCTCGATTGTATGTGGAAGAAAACAATCCATAAGATTTTTGGTAGAGAGAAGTTATTTTTTGGTTTGAGAAGTTAAAGTATGTATACTAAAAGGATTGAGGTTGAAAGTGTGTATAACAATAAAGAAGTAGTATGGTATTTATAAGGTAAAATTTAATTATTCTTTTTTATAGTCCCAACGTCTAGCCTAACGGCTAGATTTTTTTTTTTTTTTTTTTTTTTTTTTTTTTTTTCTATATACAAATTGTGCCCAATTCATTCGGTCGTGCAAAAGACTAAAACTTTCAGATTTAGAGAGATAGGGGGGGGGGGGGGGGGGGGGGGGGACGCGTTCCATTTGGTCCTCGTAGGGGAGATGCATTTGGTTTGAAGAGACTGGCCATACCATATAGTCTCATTGCTAGTAGACTAAGACTAGTAGTAACAATGACCACACTTGTGACCAAACAACCTAGCCCCATTAGTGTCAACTCAGCTATACCAAATGTATGACCAAATGATCGAAGTAAAGCGATCGCAATTACAACGAAAAGAATACCCCACAAAAATAAATAAATAAATAACTCTCATACACATACAAACTCAATTCATTTGGTCGGCTAGGCGAGCAAATCTTTCAATTTTTGGAAGGAGGACGCGTTTGGTATGGTCTAGGTAGGGTAGGGGACACATTCTAAGACTATGTTAATTCACAATCTATCATAACACAATCTTTTTTAAAATATTAATTTTTATTCTTCCTCGTATACAACCAATACACACAACCAATTTCAACTCTTTATCATTTATCAACAACCCAACCTAATATATAATATTATTTTCGTTATATTTAGTTTTTAAGGGTGCGTTTGGTATGTTATCCGGAATCACTAAAAGTATGGTTTTGATTAGAGGGATGGGATTAGGGTTATCAATTCCATTATTGTTGTTTGGTATAAAATTTTAGGAATTGGTATCACATTTAGTAGGGTTCATCCAAGTGCTCCAATTCTGTTATTTTGTGGTGGAAATAATCAAATATGCGAGGCCGATGGGAATGGTTAACAAAAGACACTCCTCCTTATTGGTTTGCATCTATGATTGTTGGAATCATACTTTAGCAATAAAGCTCCAACCAAACACTTAGAATGACTATGAATGTCACTGTTTGATTCCTATACCCTCCAAACAAACACCTCTTAAATGAATAAAAATATACAAAGCCACTTATGACATGTGAAAGGTTGGCTCCATAATCTATATATCACCAAACGAAGTTGCATGTGACACATTCTATCATTTGTATTTTTTAATATAATATTAAATATTTAATACTTGTCTACCAACCGATTGGGTTCACAACCCATTGATAAACATAGCCTAAATGGGGAGAGTGACCAAACCATTTGGTCGTGCTACGAGTAGTCTAATGGTTCATTATTACACGTAGGGGTGTCAATTGGGTCGGGTTCGGATTAGTCGAGTTCAAATCACCTCGGGTTAGGTCAAAGGCTAAAAATAACATACAACTCGACCCTATTTTAGTTCGCGTTAATCGGGTTCCAGTCCTTTCGGGTTCAGGTCAATCCGAACATGAGTAAAATGTAATAAAATTGTCGATTTGTACTTGTTTAAATAGATAATTTATCTAAATTATATCAATTTAAAAAAAATAATAAAAAATAAAAAAACCTTATTCGGGGTCAATTAGGTTGACCCGAACCGAGTTAGCAACATTTTCAACCCGATGCCCGACCGCATTTAGTATTTAGGTTACTGAGGTTGACTAGAATAACCCGAATAAAATTATTGACCCGAGTAACCCGACCCGAACAAGCTTAATTGGGTTTGAGTCGAGTCGGGTTTTTTTGCAACCCTAATTACAAGTTATAATTTTGATCTTTTTGTGCTTTAAGAAATGAATTACGGAGTAGTTAGATAGTAGCAAAAATTACAACTATGGTTGTTACAAAACTCATGTGTGTCTTTAGGTAACTATATTAAAATGTTTAACAAAAGATGGTTCCTCTATGGATATACTACACTTGATAAATGATGTAATAAAATTTCGAGGGAGGAGATAAAGGAGGCGATATTTGATTGTGGTTCGGATAGAGCGCCGGGCCCGGATGGGTTTAATTTCAGGTTCGTGAAGTTCTTTTGGGGTTTATTGGAAGATGATTTCATTAAGATATTTGATGATTTTTTTGAGCATGGTGTTATTAGTAGAGGGTGTAGTTCGTCTTTTATTACTTTAATCCCGAAATCAAAAACGCCAGTGGGTTTGAAGGACTATAGACCCATAAATCTTGCAGGGATTATTAGTAAAGTGATTTCGAAGGTTTTAGCCACTAGATTAACGAAGGTGTTGGGCACGGTGATCTCAAATACTCAGTCGGGTTTTCTCAAAGGAAGATTTATTTTAGATGGTCCCTTGATTATCAACAAGATGATAGGGTGGCTCAAGAAGACCGGGAAGAGGGCGTTTATGTTAAAGTTGGATTTCGAAAAGGCATATGATAATGTCAACTGGGAATTCCTTCTTTCGACTCTAGAACAGATGGGATTTCATGACAAATGGTGTATGTGGGTGAAGGGTATTTTGAAATCGGCTAGATCTTCTATTCTAGTGAACGGGTCGCCAACGTTTGAATTCCAATGTGAAAAAGGAGTTCGTCAAGGAGACCCTTTATCTCCTTTTCTTTTTCTTGTGGTTATGGAGATGCTTCACTGTTTATTTGACAAGGCGATTTCACTAAGGGAATTTAAAGGAATTCGGTTCAAAGAAGACGATTCAGTTTTGTCACACATGTTTTATGCGGATGACGCCTTAATAGTAGGTGAATGGTCACAAGATAATATGGAGAATGTGGCTCGAATTCTTAGAGTTTTTCACCTTTGTTCAGGGCTGAAAATTAATTTAACTAAATCGTTTTTATACGGGATTGGTATGGATCAAAATGAAGTAGTGCATATGGCTAATATTGTTGGGTGCCGGGTAGGGGAGCTTCCGTTTGATTACTTGGGTATTCGGGTTGGTGCCAACATGGCTAGAAGTTGTAATTGGGAGCCGGTCATTGATACGGTTCGAAAGCGACTCTCGAATTGGAAGGCTAAAACATTGTCGTTGGCCGGTAGATTGATTCTTATTAAATCGGTACTTTCGAGTATTCCAATCTACTACTTATCGTTGTATAAGGCGCCTTTAAAAGTTGTGGATCAAATCGAAGCCATGATGAGAAAGTTTTTATGGTCGGGTACCGAAGACATCAACAAAATTCATTGGGTTTCGTGGGAAGTGGTCACTACGGAGAAAAACAAAGGTGGTTTGGGTGTTTCGAGGTTGAGAGACGTCAACTTGGCCTTTTTAGCGAAATGGGGATGGAGATTTAAGATAGAGAATGGAGCAATGTGGAGGAATTGTCTGAAATTCAAGATTTGGAAAGAATGCTTCTTGCTTGCTCGCTTCGAGATTGTGTTGATTCTTGGCCTTGGGGTATGGAAGGGAAGGAAGCATATTCAGTGGCTAGATGCAAACAAGCTTTGGCTGTGAACAATTCTGCACCGAGAAATTCCAATCTTAAATGGGAGAGATGGGTTCCTTTAAAGGTGAATCTTAATGCGTGGAGAGCCGATCTTGACAGACTTCCTACGTGTGAGGCTTTGGCGAGGCGACGGGTTTTCATTCAGGACACTTTATGTCGGATGTGCAGATCTGCAAATGAAGATTTAAAACATATTTTGGTCGACTGTATCTTCGCATTTGGAGTCTGGAGTGGCATTTGTAAGTGGTGCAGGTTAGATCCGTTTGTTGCTTATGATTTTAATGATCTTCTACTTCTTTACAAGAATGTACATGGCGGTAAGTGGAAGAAAAAGATCGTTAGAGGTATTGTTTTGATTGGTATTTGGGCGATATGGAATGCGAGGAATGAAAAAAATTTCCAAGGCAAATATATGATAGTTATGAAGACGGTGGCGGAAGTGAAATCAAAGGCTTTTTTGTGGTTGAAGTATAGATCGAAATTTGATTGTATAGTATGGAAGGATTGGGCTAAGTACCCGTTGTACTTGTGTATGTAATTGGGGCGGTGCTCGCTTTTTGAGTGCTTGCCGTTTTTTAATGAAAGTCAATGTTCAAAAAAAAAAGTCTCCTCTGGATATTTATGAGGATGAGATAATCACACTTAGGCTACTAAGAGGAAGAATAGATAGCGAAGTAATAGCACATGTTGCAACAACTCTCTAGAATAGAGTATGAAGGTCACTCTGGTCCGGAGGTAATGGCATGCAAGCTAGGACTACTTCGAGCTTATGATGTACCAGCAGAGAGATGTTGTAAGATAATGTAGAATGGAATAGAGTGGTCCACAACGGCCACCTACGGCATAAAAAAAAATGATACACGATGGCAGCGCTTGACCTCATCAGCGATTTGCTCGCTGCACCTAGACGACAAAATCATCTCCACAATGCTCGCGTCGTGGAGCCGAGTACATGTAGTATAAATAGAGTCGTTCAATCAGAAGAACGGCACACAGATTCATATTCCGATATAGAATATCTCTTCCTCTCCTATATTATAGCATATGTTTCATACAAAGCATATACTTATTCTTAGAGCTTGGTCTTGGATTAAAACCTTGGGATATGGTAATCGGTTTTTTTTTTTTTTTTTTTTTTTTTTAGCCCAAAATATGAAGGAATTAGCACTAATCTCCGAGGTCGAACGGCTAAAAAATTGGTTACGGAAAATTGATTCAACCGAAAAAAAATTAAATTAAAAAAAAATAAAAATAAAAGAGGCATCAAGCTAACCTATGCTCGTTTGTTAACTCATAAAGAAGACAAGTTTGGCTACAACCGCCGCGTTGCCGGCGCACCTGTTTATATGGGTAAATTTCAGTAAATTATTTTTTTATTCAGTTAGGCAAAGTAATACTTACTTTATTTTTTCATTGACTACAATTCGTTGCGTATTATTGTTTGTGTGGTATTTACGGTACTTTTTTTTTTGTATCATAGGTAAAGTATTTTATTATGTACAGGAAATAGAACTTTAAAAAACTATTATAGGTTTCGTGTTAATCTATCTTATGCGGCTATAAGTGAAAGATTCCTGTATCATCTAGCAATCTTACAGTACGAAGTAACAATTTTTGCCATTTATTAAAATACATAATGATGTTTCTATTGTACTAAAACCAAAGTGTTTACAGGTAGTAATAACCGACAAACTTGCAAAAGTTTTTTTTACATGGTCGTAAATAAATATACATCCGTATAAAACGACTCATTTAACATTCAACAAAAGTTTGCGGTTGAAAAGTAATACTACCATTGAAGCAATACCAAGTAATGATCTTTTTTTTCCTGACTATTATTGCACATGTTAGTACAATTTCAATATTTGTTATTCAATTTGTGCTAGAATCTCGAACTTATAGAAGTCGTGAACCAAGCCGTTCGAAACTCATGAATACAAATGAGATCCAGGCATTTGAGTTGTTTTCCGAAAATTATATACAACTAAGCATTTTTTGTTCTTGAGAATGGTTGGCAGCTTTCCCTTAAGTCATCAGCCATCATCCTTGCCAACATGCAACATTGAATAATCTTGCTGCCATACTCTTCCTGCCGAATCCAAATACTCAGGCACCATTCTGCTGCAATTGAAGGTTGAACATTTAGATGGAAAAAATAAATAAAGAACAGGTTATGCTTCTTGTTTATTTTCATAAAACAGGTTGCATGCATCTATCTATCTGTTTTGCTATTTATCTGTTTTGCTTGTGATGATTGCATATTTTGGTTCATTAATGCACTGGTCAAACTGTTGGAGATGTGAAAGGTTGGGATACATGCATGCATTAGCAATGATGATTCACTATTCATGGGGAGTGGCTCAAGAGTTGTAATTAAATATTTCAGCCTTTTAAATGTTGTATTAATAGGCAATCACGAATTTTAAGAGACTTTCAAGTGCTATTTAAACACACAATCACAGAAAAACCCCAACTGTTTCATATATATATATATATATATATTTTTTTAAATGACAACTCCCTTGCCATTTTGCAAAGAGCTTGCTGTTGTTGCTGGGTCAAGCTATGTGAAGGACATGATGATGGAAAAGTTAAAAGAGAGGAAAGTGTTTTGCTGTTGGATGAGCTTGAGCTGAAGAAGAAAGGGCAAGAAATCCGGTCTCGGATAGCTGAAAGGGACTTTGTGATTGAAGAGCTAAAGCATCTGTTCCCTTTTGATTCTGCTGTAATGAGCATTGCGGAACTGACAAACATGCAGATCCAGGACTCAGCAGAAATCAAAGAGATTCTGGCAACCGTTTCGAAGAAACAGACCCGGGCAGCTGAGGTCCGGAAGTTCATCGAATGGCTTAATGGGCAACCATACTAAGCTTTTGTTGGCTGGTATTCAGAAATTTAGTTTTTTGGGCATAGTCTTTTGGTGGGCTGGTTAGGTATGGGGGTATCTTGTAATGGAATCTAAGTATGGTCTAATTTTGTGGATACTTTGCATGTAAACAGTTGATTAATTACATATTCTGTCTAGTTTTATCGAATGAATGAAAAGGCATTCTCGTAACGTACCTGTTTTTTAGCAAATAGCATGGTATTATGTGATCTGTTTGGTGTAGTATGGTATCATGTGATTTGGTTGCTGGAGCTATTTGATATAAACGCGCACTGTGTGACCTAGTACATAAGCAGAGTGCCTTTGTTAGAATAAAACTGATAACCAAATCTAATCTATAAATAAGAGCAGTCACTTTTAAAAAGTAGTATCAAACAAAATTTTTTGAACCCCAAGAGTGTCCAACATTTATAAGCATGAGCGAAACAAATAACCATGAAATTACCTCGACTGGTGATATGGAAGTTAGATGTAACGGAACATGCCAGTAAGTTTTTATAAGGCCTGCATAAGAGATAAGACAACTGTCATTACCATATGCGACAATTTAAAGAGAGCATGAAAGAATCCTTTTTCAAGCCTGAGGTTGTGAATTATTTATAAGCATTAACAAAAGAAACAGGTATAAAATTACTGTGGAAAACTAGAAGGGGGGTTGAATAGTTTACCGTTTAAAATCTTTTTAACTTGTTTAGTTAGCTTTGAAACTTTACGTTTGATCAAAGATATATACACAAACACAATATATAACATGCAAGTAAATGAAAGAAACGATCAAACCACAACACGAGTATTTATCGTGGTTCGGCTACAAGGACTCTTTTTCCTTGCCCTACGTCCACGCCCCGAGTATCCAACTCGAGAGTTTCTTTCACTAGTCAACAAGCTCCTTTTACCGGCGGAGAAAACCTTACACGCCGCTTATACTTTTACCGACACTGAGCTAGATGTTGAGTTCTTTACCAAGGGTACAACCACACTCCCGATACACTTTGTATTTTGAGGACTAAAATACTAACCGATCACTACTGAAAATACACATCAAATGAAGTGTAAACTACACAAGTCTACACAATGTTAAGCTAACAAGTCTTGCAACGTTGTGTTGAATACTTGTTACTTTTAATGAGCTTGTGAATCTCTTTGCTACAAAAAGAAACTTCACATATGAAATGTTAAAGGGTTATATGAAAGAATGAATGTGTGTGTGTAAAATATGGTGTAGAGTGATAAGCCAAAAATCAACTTGTGGCTTGGTATTTATAGCAAAGCCTTCTGCAGGCCTGGCGGATACGGCGGAACCCTCAGATGGGTTCCGCCCGTGTACCCCCAGGGTTCCGCCGGGCTTGCAGTTGGTTTTGCAATAAATCTTGCAAACCAAACAAAGTCACATCTCATTACACCTTGCAAACCAAACAATGTCACATCTTATTATATCTAGTCAAACACCAAACTTGCAAGCAACCATATAGTAAGTCAAACACATTTTCTTTCCATAAATGTATATTGACAAAACTTGCCATAAATGTGATGTGACAATTCTATTTTAAGAAATAAAAAGTGTTGTGTTTTATGAAATGTAAAATATAGCAAAAGTCTAGTTTATGCAAGTCTTTAAAACTAAGATTATGTTTTACTTAGAAACTAAAGTTTACATTTTGTCGTTAACAAAACTTAGCGAATATCGTAAAATATAAATAACGTTTTTAGGCGATATTTGTATTAACAATCTCCCCCTTTTTGTTGATGACAAAACATAAACTTTGTTTTTAAGTAACTCACAAAATCTTGGTTTTTAAGACTTTAAATATATATATATATATATATATATATATATATATATATATATATATATATATATATTAAACTTGTTTTACTTAAGAGATGAAAATCATATTAAGTTTTGAAGTTTCAATATATTTCTCCCCCTTTTTGTCGAAACAAAAAGTAGAGTAGCGAAGCGGAATAATGCACTTGCTCCCCCTTGGTTGTTACTCCCCCTAAAAGCAGTGCCAAGATGGGAAACATGGATTTTGATCCTACAAAAAAAATGGTTAGTTGGTGATATATATAGTCAAGCTTGTAGTTACCACACACATTGCAACCACAATGACAACACAAAAATGATCAACCAACAATGCACGAAAGTAAGTAGAAAGAAATATCATTCCAAATAAATTTTTGACTTTGAAAAGTCAAAAGACAAGAAATGTGAAATATTCTTCTACTTCTAAACAAAAACTAAAAAATAACCAAGAAAGAAAAATAAAATCCTACTTTCCTAAATGAGGCAAACGGCCTCGAAAGGTTGTCTTGGATTTGTTTGGGTGGGAAAGAGCATCCAAACGTTCTATGACGTGTTGGAATGAAAAACGGGTTTCATCTTGGAATTGGTGAAGCAACGTTTTGATGCTTGCACCCATTTGCTCACTATTTGAGCAAACATGGGGATGAGTGGGTGGAAATGGGTTGGTTTTGGTTTCTTGGTTTGAGGGTTGGTTGGTTTTTGGTTCTTGGGTGGAGGATGGATTTGGTATTGAGTCAAGCAAGGTGGTTTGAAATTCCATTGCTTGATGAAGGTGGTTCTCAACCATGCTTTGGATTTCTTCATATGAAGGAAAGAAAGACTCAAAGGTTTGGGCTTGAGAATGTGGTGGAGTTGGGTGATCATGGTTTTCAAAGTTTGGTTCTCCATAAAGAGGACCATGGATGTCATGGCAGATGGGGTGAAACAACATTGGTTTGGGTTGATGGTACACTTGTTGTGGTGGTTGGGTGTGGTTAAAATCCTCGTCAAGGTCAAGAATTGACCTTGGTGATTGATTTGCAAAAGGTGGTGGTTGTGTAAGTCTTGGTGGAAGGTCATTTAGATCTTGGACAAAAGGGTGTGGTGATGTGGGAGGAGACCCAAATAACTCCATAGGTTCAATTTTGGGTAATGGTGATGGTGATGGAGTTTTGGATGGTTGGGTTGGAGCACTTGGTAGAGTTGGGTCAATGGGTGATTTAGTAGGTGGTGGAGTGAGCTCATTTGGTTCATTGGGTTATGGAGATGGAGATGCAAGGTTCAAAAAGTGTTCATTTTTTATAGGTGAGGTGAATTCATCCGAAGATGAGGAGCTTAGGTTGATGGATTGGTTAGACCATAGTGGTTTTACACTTATCCAGGCGGTTCTCCGGATGGGTCGTGATGGTTGAGAGGTGATTGTTGACTTGGTCATGGTTAAAATGGTTTAAAGTTCAGAAATTGTGATGAAGAAGGTGTGATTTGATAGTGTTTAGGATAGTTTAATTTATAGTGATGAAGGATTGTAGAAAGCAGTGTTTGGATTTGATGTTAGTCCATACAAAAATGGAGGTTCCTAATGATTTGGAAAACTAATTGTGGGTTGTCATATCATGGAAGTCAATCCAATGAAAATGGTGAAGTGAGAAGACAAGGTTTGCACTAAATGCTTAGTGGTTTTGGTAGATTTGTTGAAGTATAAATCTCAGGGATTTCAAGGAACCTTTAGAAGGGTTCTTTCCTTTATGTGTGAAGTGTCCTTGGGGTGGTTATGGCTATTTTTGAAATTTGGAGGGAATTGGTTTTGGTTGAGTTATAAGGAATGAGAAGTACCCTATTGTGCTAAACACATTGCAGGAAATGGGTTTCTATCTAAAAGGATTGGATTTTGGTGTTTGGATGTTGAAATATTGAAAACAAAAACAAAATTTCTGCAGGCAACTGGCGGAACCCTCAGGATACACAGGCAGAACCCATTTGAGGGTACTGTCTGGTCCGTTGGGCCAATATTGGGTTTCCCAGAAAATACACTGGCGGAACCCAATTTTGGGTACCGCCAGATCCGCCAGGGCTAAAGAAATTGGCAGTCCGCGTTTTTGACCCGCGAGACGATTTTCAAAATTTTCGAAAACTTCTAAAATAAAAAAGATAGTGCATTTCTGGTTAGGCAATGCAAAAAATAGACACGTAAACACACATATCATAGGACTTTGACTTTGAGGTCGAGAATTTCACTATGCTTAGTGAAAATATCATAAACATGAAAATTTGACAACTTGCCAAAAGTTGTCTACCTCCATCAAAGTTAAATACTACATGTTCCAAATTGTATCAAACATTGTACTAACACACAAATACGTCATAAACATTGTTTAAACAACCAAATTTGTTCAAATAGCACCTAGTGCCAAACACTCCTACACACCCGCACTCATTGACGGTCAATCTTGTTCTTAAGCTTTCCAAGGAATCTTCCAAGATTCTTAAACATTAGGAATATCCGGAAGTTGGGATAGGTATTCGAGAGGTGGGAGCCTAGAGTTTGGCAAATTGTCATCTTCACTCATTGAGGAAGATGAAGATGAGGTAGGAGGATGTGTGGAATGAGAGAGTAGTCAAGGCGAAGACCGTTTAGAGTTGGTGGAATGAGTGAGATGAACCTAAAGAGACGGGTCAAGAGCATTCCATACGGCATAGCCGTTGTGCCATGCTCTGGAATGTCGGCCATTCTCTTGGCCATGTAGTAGGCAAGATTGAAGGGTTGCCTAACGGACAAAGAGTAGAGCATGTAGCAAAGGCAAAGGTTGATATGATCTCGGTTTCCTATGGTGCTAATGACATTTGCTCTAAGGACTTCCTCCCATTTCTTGAATTGGGGCTTGAGTTCATTCATTTCCATTCCATTTGGGTCCTTATCGACCACATTTCCCGAACGGGTTCTCCTAGTGTTGGTTGTCCTAACAAAGAGGTGGTCACGAAGTACATCTTTTGATACAAGAGGTGTGTCATAAGGATGGATGCGGTCTTGGAGGGTGTCAAGAGTTGAGAGGGAGTGCAAGTCGGAGTAGATGCAAGTACCTCGGTTTAGGACACTTATGATTTGAGCAAACTCCTCAAGAGTGAAGGAGTATTGATGACCACTAGTCCTAAGTTGATAGACATTTGACCATAATCATCCGTGGAGAGGACGGCGGATGCATAGAACTCTAGAATGAACCTAGGACAAATAAGCTCGTCGATATTCAAAAGACACTCAAAGTTGATTGTGGCAAATTCGGCGTAAAGGTTTGTTCCTTATAGGAAAGACGGGTCAATGGTTCTACCCTCATGGACATAGTGTTTTTCTAAGGCTTTGAAAACGTTAACTTGGTTTGGGGTAAGGCCTTTGGTTTTGTGGTATTTTGGTAGGTACTTAATGGTGTCCTTGTGGTCGTAGTGGGTTAGAGGAGGCATAATGATTCCTAGAACAACAAAATTTCACATTTTAGTTTAAGTAAACTACTATTATAATGTGGATGTTCTAGTGTGTGCCTATATGAAAACAATGTGGAGATGCGGTTATCTTGACTCATTTTGATGCTTCAAAAACGTTTTATAATGCAAGTTTTGTTATAAACCAAAAGATAACCCAAACACTCCTAGTTCAATGTAGCTTCGTTTGAATGTACCCGAAAATACATATTCGTTATGTATTCCCTTTAGCATTCAAGAGACATTATGCAAGTGATGTTTTAAACATAACGTTTTGATTTTGTATTCTCAATGTGAGACGAAAAAATATTTGTCCTATTTGTGAGAAATTTTTGAAAAAATTTGTCATGGGATGTTTTAGAAAACATGTTTACACTAAGTAAGAATGCAATTTCTAACTATGGGGAACATGATTAGTTTAGTTAAACACCTAATTTTATGCATGAGTTTCTCAAGTTTAATGCATAACCCCAAGTTTTTGTTTTTGTGCAAAAATAGAATTCCTAGACTCAGATCAGGATTGTAATCAAGTTTAGAATACTTACAATGATGATTGATTTGTAATGCAAGTGAAAGGAAGACCAAGAATTCGTAGGTATGGATGGATGGTAAAGTGAATAGTAACAGTTTGGAAGTGGTGGTATGAGATAATGGGTGTTTGGTTTAATATAAATAAAAATATTGATTCTGCAGGTCAGCGGATACGGCAGACCCCTGAAATGGGTTCCGTCCGTTGTGTCTGAGGGTTCCGCCGACCCTGCTGAGAAAAAGAGTTATGGATTTGTTTTGATTTTTGTGATTTTTGTCTAATGTTCAGAACTACAACGTAGGTTCCATGAGTCCTAAGCCTAGCCTAAGAAGGTTAAAAGGTTCACGTTTAAGGGGTTTTGTGAGAATGTCGGCTATGTTGTCTTCGGAAGAAACTTTCTCAATTGAGATATTTCCTTTTTGAACGTTGTCACGAAAGAAATGAAGACGGATTTCAATATGTTTGGTACGAGCATGTTGAACCTGGTTTTTGCTAAGATCAATGGCACCTTTGTTGTCACAAAGATTTGTGATGTCGTTGAGTTGAATTCCGTAGTCGATAAGAGCTTGTTTCATCCAAAGAGCTTGTTGACATGCCTTTCCGGCCGAAACGTACTCGGCTTCCGTTGTTGAGATAGCAAGAGCCGTTTGCTTCTTAGAGAACCATGAGGTGAGACAATGTCCAACAAAAGTACAAATACCACTTGTACTTTTTCTATCAACATAGTCACCGGCATGATCCGAGTCGGCATACACTATGGTGTCTATTCCCGTTCCTTTGGGATACCATAAACCTAAAT
The DNA here is from genome assembly GCA_030686995.1 of Artemisia argyi. Classification (NCBI taxonomy): domain Eukaryota; kingdom Viridiplantae; phylum Streptophyta; class Magnoliopsida; order Asterales; family Asteraceae; genus Artemisia; species Artemisia argyi. Next base: position 256,466,985 of record CM060709.1, on the reverse strand, counting down.
GTGTAGTGCCCTTAAAATATCTAAAAATCCTTTTAACGGCTTCGAGATGGGTAGTCTTAGGAACTTCTTGAAAACGAGCACATAGACAAACACTAAACATAATGTCGGGTCTACTAGCCGTTAGGTAAAGTACACTACCAATCATACCTTTATATTTAGTGCTATATACGGATTCACTTTCCTCATCCTTTGTGAGTTTAGTTTCCGTGGACATAGGAGTTTTGATTGGTTTCGAATCTTCTAATCCAAATTTCTTAAGCATGTCCTTAATATATTTAGATTGGTTAAAGAAGATACCATCTTCTAGTTGTTTAATTTGGAGTCCTAGGAAAAAGTTGAGTTCTCCCATCATACTCATTTCAAACTAGTCATGCATGATTTTTGAGAAATCCACACATAATTCTTGACAAGTTGAACCGAATATAGTGTCATCAACATAGATTTGGACTATGATAATATGTGAATCTTTCTTCTTAGTGAAGAAAGTATTATCAACTAAGCCCATGGTATACTTATGGTCAACTAGGAAGGTTTTAAGTCGATCATACCATGCTTTTAGAGCTTGCTTAAGTCCGTAAAGAGCCTTTTTAAGTTTGTAAACAGGATTTGGTTTTTCAAAATCGATGAAGCCCGGTGGTTGAGCAACATACACTTCTTCATTTATGACTCCGTTTAGAAATGCACTTTTGACGTCCATTTGAAAGAGTTTAAAATTGTGTGCACATGCATACGCAAGTAATATTCTAATTGACTCGAGCCTAGCAACCGGAGCAAAAGTTTCATCGTAGTCAATGCCTTCTTGTTGGTTATATCCTTGTGCAACTAGCCTAACTTTGTTTCTAGACACAATTCCATTTTCATCCATTTTATTACGAAATACCCATTTTGTTCCAATTATAGTTTGACTCTTTGGTTGAGGAACTAATGTCCATACATCATTCCTAACAAATTGGTTTAACTCTTCTTGCATTGCAATTACCCAAGACTCATCTTTAATGGCTTCATTAATGTTTTTAGGTTCAATGGTTGACATGAAACAAACGTAGTTGCTTTCATTTTGAACTTTTGACCTTAGTGTTCTTTCGTTAATGTTGCCTATGACACCATCTAATGGATGACTTTTAGATTCTTTGACATTGACAAGTTCTTTGTTTAGTAGTTCATCTTCCTTGTCATTACCTAAAATCTCTTGTCTTTCTATTACTTGGCTTTCAACTAAGTCATCATCTACCAAAGGTGATGTCTTAGAGGGAGGTGGACTCTCGTCAAATGTTACGTTCAACGATTCCTCAACTCTTAAGGTTTCTTTGTTCAAAACAATGTAAGCTTTACTATTTTGTGAATATCCAAGAAATACACCTTCATAAGACTTTGTGTCAAATTTGGTGAGATAATCCTTGGTGTTAAGAATAAAACATTTACTCCCAAACACTATAAAGTATCCTAATGTAGGCTTTTTACCTTTATATAGTTCATAAGGAGTTTTATTCAAAAATGGTCTAATTAAGACTCAATTTAAAATGTACGTTGATGTGTCAACGGCATTACACCAAAACTTTTGTAGAATGTTTTGTTCATTAAGAATTGTTCTACTCATCTCTTGCAATGTCCGGTTTTTACGTTCTACTACACCATTAGATTGAGGAGTACGTGGAGCCGAAAAGTTATGAGTAATACCATTAATATCACAAAAGTTTCCAAATTGAAATTCATTATCAAATTCACTACCGTGATCCGTTCTAATAGACACAATATTAGACCCTACTTGATTTTGAATTTTCTTACTTAGAATCTCAAATTTATCAAAAGCTTCATTTTTACTTTTCAAAAATTTTGTCCAAGTATATCTTGAGTAATCATCAACTATGATCAAAGTGTAGAAGTTACCTCCATAACTTTGTATAGTGGATGGACCAAATAAATCCATATGAAAAAGTTCTAGACACCTAGATGTAGAAACCAAGTTTTTAGCCTTATGGCTACTATGGACTTGTTTACCGACTTTGCAAGCATCACAAAAGTGTTGGTCATATTTCAACTTAGGTAGGTTTCGAACTAAGTCTTTGGAGGAGAGGTTTTGGATTAGTCTCATGTTAGCGTGTCCTAAACGTCTATGCCGTAAAGTTGAAGATTCATCTAACGAGGTAAGACAAAGTTTGTCTCTAGATGTTGGATCCATCTTCATGACGTATATGTTGTTCTTAAGGACACCTTTGGCTATGGTTATACCATCTTTAAGTATTTTACTTCCGTTTTCACTAAAAAGGACATTATACTTATTACGACAAAGTTGACTAATACTAAGGAGATTAAAACCTAAGTTATCAACATGAGCTACATCATCTATAAAAAGGGAGTCATGAGAGATTGTACCTTTTCCGATGATTTTGCTCTTAGCTTTACTACCAAACGTCACATTACCTCCGTCACATTTGTGATAAGTAGTGAAGAGGCTTTTGTTACCCGTCATGTGCCTTGAACAACCGCTATCTTTAATCCATTCATCCGGTTCCAAACAAACTTTGAGGCACACCTATTTTATGAAAAACACTCAAACATTTGGTCCCCAATTTCTCATGGGTCCATTTTGGTTAAGCATACCATTAACTTGTTCCAAATATGAAAATAGAGCATAAGGGTTCCATGACATGTACTTTGGAGTTTGGTAATGTCCAGGAGTGTTTTGGTTCCAAACATGTTGGTAGTTTGGTCGAGCGTTGAAGTTGCTCTTGGGAAAGGGGCGTTTGGGAATTGGAGTCTTAGGTCTTGGTTGAGTAGTCTTAGCTCTAAATTCATTTTTACTAAGTCCTACTCCAGTTTTAAACACAGGTTTTGTTCCATTTTTATACGTAACTTTAACAAATTTTGAACGATCCGATATGGATGGAGTTACTGCTGCAGCAGACCTGGCGGAACCTTCGGGTCCAACGGGAGGAACCCTGGATTGGGTTCCGTCTGTTCCGCGGGCTGCTGTAGCAGTTTTGTTTGTTTCTTGTGCAATCTTTTCTTGTTTCGTTTGACCCTTTGCAGTTTCTATTTTCATGAATCCTAGTCCTGTTTTATCAAAGGGTGACTTTTGAATTTTCATAATTTCATCCGCACAAGAAATGCTCTTATCGAACTTCTTAAACTTTGTGGTTTGTTTTATTAGATCATTTTGAGTAATTTTAAGTTTCTCAACTTCGAGTTTAAGTTCTTCACATGATTTGCAAGAAGTGTCAATACCTTTACTCTTTTCTAATCTCTTAGCTTTTTCTTTTAATTCATAAACTTCATTTTCTAAAAACTCCTTTTTAGTTTTCAAAAACTTATTTTTGTTTATGATTTTTAAGCTCAATTCACAAAGTTTGTTATATTCTTTTTGTAAGGTGTCATCATCAATAGAGGAGTAAGATGAGTCGGAGAATACCTCATTTGAGTTGTGAGCCATGAGAGCAATATCATCATTCTTTGGCTCATCGTCATCTCCTTCATAGTCACTCCAAGAACCACCCACAAAAGCTTGTTGTGGTTTGCTCTTGGGTGGTTTTGGACATTCTCCTACAAGATGACTTGTGTCTCCACACCTATAACATTTTCTTTCAACTTTTCCTTTCCTATCATCACGATCTTTTCGGAAAGTTTTCTTGTCATCTTTAGGTTGCCTTACAAACTTTCCTCTTCTACGAAAGAACTTCTTAAAGTCTCTAACGGCCATAGCATATTCCTCATCATCACTATCCGAAGTAGATTCTTCATCATCACTTGATTGGACTCTAGCTTTCAAGGCAATGGACTTAACTTTTTCTTTCTTGCCTCTAACTAGTTCCGAAACTTTTTCCATTACCATTTCATGAACCTTGAGGTTTTCAATTAGCTCGTCAAGTGACATGCTTGAAAGATCTTTGGATTCTTCAATTGCCGTCACTTTTACTCTCCACTTCGGATGGATTGCTCTAAGAAATTTCCTGACAAAATTCTTACTACAAAAAGATACATCAAGTGCTTTAAGTGAAGTAATAATAGTGTTAAACCTAGCAAAAGCATTATCAATAATCTCATCTTCGGAAATAACAAATTGTTCATATTGTTGAACAAGAAGATCAATTTTTTATCTTTAACTTGTGAGTTTCCTTGATGAGTGACAATTAAAGATTGCCAAATATCTCTGGCGGTTTTACACATAAATACTCTTTCATATTCTTTCTTAGGCAAAGCATTGTAAAGCATCATTTTAGCTTCATTATTTTTACCAATCAATTTCTTTTGATCATCATCTTTAATGTTAGTAACTACGCTATCACCATCAATGATTATATACCATAAATCTATATCTTTAGATTTCACGTAAGTTTCAAAACGATTTTTCCAATATATAAAACCATTTGCTTCAAAGAGTGGTGGTCTTTGTATAAATTGCCCTTCTTTGTAATTTTCAAAATCATGGATCGTTTCAAGTTTTTAAAACACAATATATTTTAAAAGCTTGAGTTACATAGCTCTTGATGCCAATTGTGGAAAACTGGAAGGGGGGTTGAATAGTTTACCGTTTAAAATCTTTTTAACTTGTTTAGTTAGCTTTGAAACTTTACGTTTGATCAAAGATATATACACAAACACAATATATAACATGCAAGTAAATGAAAGAAACGATCAAACCACAACACGAGTATTTATCGTGGTTCGGCTACAAGGACTCTTTTTCCTTGCCCTACGTCCACGCCCCGAGTATCCAACTCGAGAGTTTCTTTCACTAGTCAACAAGCTCCTTTCACCGGCGGAGAAAACCTTACACGTCGCTTATACTTTTACCGACACTAAGCTAGATGTCGAGTTCTTTACCAAGGGTATAACCACTCCCGTTAGTTCTTTTACAAGGGTACAACTACTCCCGATACACTTTGTATTTTGAGGACTAAAATAATAACCGATCACTACTGAAAATACACGATCAAATGAAGTGTAAACTACACAAGTCTACACAATGCTAAGCTAACAAGTCTTACAACGTTGTGTTGAATACTTGTTACTTTTAATGAGCTTGTGAATCTCTTTGCTACAAAAAGAAACTTCACATATGAAATGTTAAAGGGTTAGATGAAAGAATGAATGTGTGTGTGTAAAATATGGTGTAGAGTGATAAGCCAAAAATCAACTTGTGGCTTGGTATTTATAGCAAAGCCTTCTGCAGGCCTGGCGGATATGGCGGAACCCTCAGATGGGTTCTGCCCGTGTACCCCCAGGGTTCCGCCGGGCTTGCAGTTGGTTTTGCAATAAATCTTGCAAACCAAACAAAGTCACATCTCATTACACCTTGCAAACCAAACAATGTCACATCTTATTACATCTAGTCAAACACCAAACTTGCAAGCAACTAAATAGTAAGTCAAACACATTTTCTTTCCATAAATGTATATTGACAAAACTTGCCATAAATATGATGTGACAATTCTATTTTAAGAAATAAAAAGTGTTGTGTTTTATGAAATGTAAAATATAGCAAAAGTCTAGTTTATGCAAGTCTTTAAAACTAAGATTATGTTTTACTTAGAAACTAAAGTTTACATTTTGTCGTTAACAAAACTTAGCGAAAATCGTAAAATATAAATAACGTTTTTAGGCGATATTTGTATTAACAATTACCTTGGTTGGTGATGGAGGATATCGGATTGCTTACTGCCAGCCTGCAACATACAGTCAATGGGAAAGACATCATGAAATGATCTCAAAGATATAATAAGTTAAAAAATATATATATTTAAAGAGAGTGAAATTTCTTATGTTCCTTGGTTTACGATCTGTTACAAATTGACAGTTTGATTGCAGCATACTACACATGTGTTGTAGGCTTCCATGTGTCTGACACAATCCTGAGGCCAAGTAGTCAATCTATGAATGCAAGAATAACAATTACTAAAAAGCTTAGGGATTTCGGTTTTAGCTAGCCGTACCTGATGATCCCAGCTGGGTCGGCGAATCCTATCTGCAAATAGCCAAAGGTCGAATAAAACCAGCAAAGCACACACACAAAGTGGGTGCACAGGCAACATTGTATATTCAAATGCAACCCAGCTTTGCCGTAGAATGGCATGTCAGATAGGTAATAGCTATCCGAAGTAATCCAGGTCTGACATGCCATTCTATCAGCAAAGCTGGAACGGCAGAACATTTAACTCGATTATTTCAGCGGCCGACTTCTGAATCAGCTTCCATTGTGTTATTGTCATCTCATTACAGTGCAACCCCATGATTGGTTTCTACGCATCCATTGTTAGTTCCGTCTGTGGATGAGATGATTTGTTACGGCAGTGCTAGAAAATAAGTTTTCTGCAAGAAGCATAAGACTGGAAATTGAGCTCTTGATCAGAATCATAAGAGGGTTTTAAATTCGAATGCAAAGAATGTTTGAAATTTTAGTAAAACTGAAGAAGATCAAAGTCGCAACTGTTATTAGGTACATGTTAAGTGTTTTATAAAAAGGAAAGTTGCTTAAAAGACATAAAAGATAGATAAATGTTGGACCGTTTGAAAGGGAGTGAGTCCATTTCATGCCAATCAGTAACAATGGGTTTGGTTGTAAGATATTCAAAAACAAATTGCACACATGAATGATTATATGAAAGTAAGAAAGTGGCAGGCTATACATACCAGTAATAAATAAAGGGTAACTATTTTTGGTTAAAAAAAAATCTTTCTGGGCTGTTAAAGGCTACTTTGTGACACACAGATCGCATGGTTTAATAGATTTGTGTCACACAAAGTAACGTTTAACAGCTCAGTTAGATATTTTTTTAAACGCTCTTTTGCAGCAAAGGTTGGCTGCGTATACACAAGACCTGTTGGTTCAGAAAAAACAGAAAAGCGAGGTCATAAAAGGATGAGGCTGGTGCAAAAGAAAGAAAGAGAAAGTGCATCTGAAACTGCTTATAAAAAAAGGTGCATTTTTTTGCGTAGTTTATAAAAAGATAAAGCTTGTAAAAGAAAGCAAGAAACGACTTATTAAAAACTGCTCTTTCAAAGCTCATTTAAAAAAAAAAAAAAAGAATTATCGACCCTGAATATGTGATTCCAATAGATTTACAAAACTTTGCACCAATCTCTTAAACAGGTATCCTAAAACATATAAGTGGTACCCGACCTGTGTATCTCAGTGCGGTTAGAGTTGCACTCGCGACACACCATGAAAGTACATTCTGCAACAACATGAAAGTGCGTTTATAACATTTAAAAGATAAAAGTAAGTGACACAATCACAATCAGGGAAACCAATAATTTAGCGCAAATATAATTACAAAAGTATTTCAGCTTTAATAGGTTGATTTGAAAGATCATTTTGGATTGTGAATGACATAACACTTAAGCACATTTAAGAACCTGTAAATGTGTGCGTATAAAGAATCATTAACGGGGCTCGCCCACAATCTGTTACAACAGATGGAGCGGGTTGCGTACTACACCCTCAGTAAAACGTCTTAAAAGTGTCTATTTTACCATGATGTTTGGATTAACGTCAACCGACTCCACACATTGAAGCAGCAGCTGCTCCTTTCCATACTTAAGATCCATCAAGATTGCCAAGATCATCATCACAGGGCCACTTCCAATGCAGTTGGTGAGACTCCCATCGGAAAACGGGAAACATATCTTCGATCATCATCATACATCTTGATTATTACAAATTGACAGACTTAGGTAACACTGGTCTGCCATGGCAAAAGTCCCTACAATATAGAGAATTTGATTCATCAAACAACAAAAAAAATGATACTAAAGAGATCTTCCTAGATAATGTTTACAGTTTCAACGTTTTCTGGGCAACAAATTTTCGTATAGTAAAGCTTAAAATGGAACCTAAGGTGGTGTATGGCTAACCGTCTAAATAAATCATATAGAAAGTCATTGCATTATATAACTTAGTACCATTTGTCTATTGCATTTTCAAATGACAGCCTCACACATAATCAGGTTCTACTGACCTTACGTGTTTCTTGGTACGCCTCTTTCTTTCTCTCCCTTCTCCTCTGAGTTCTTCACGTTACAATATTCCCCTTCAACAGCTTCCCCTTCAACAGCTAACCGTCTAAATAAATCGTATAGAAAGTCATTGCATTATATAACTGAGTACCATTTGTCTATTGCATTTTCAAATGACAACCTCACACATAATCAGGTTCTACTGACCTTACGCGTTTCTTGGTACGCCTCTTTCTTTCTCTCCCTTCTCCTCTGAGTTCTTCACGTTACAATATTACCCTTCAACAGCTTACTCGTCACTTCCATCTTCAGTTTCTGATTGAACAATCAAAAGTGTTAGTGAGACATATTCCACTACCAGCAACGCATATGGAGTATGGGTAAGCATCTGAAACTGAAAATACCTTACTTGTACACATCTTAAGCACAAAGAAATCCGACATGCATATGGAATGCACCTGATTGCGAGATTCCAATACACTTGTATCCTGGATCAAACCCACATTTAACACTAACATAAGACAATCCAAATGTTTAACAGCAACACGAAAACAAATATATAATTAAATTTGTCTCAAAAACTGCAGCACATAAACCACTACGAACGGCTGTCTATCGAATAGGAAAAGGTTTAGCCTTTACGAACCTTTTAAACGCTTAGCTCACCCTTTCGTCAGCTAATTTCCCATTTTTACAGCCAAACAGTCAGCCGTACGAACCTGCACTTGTTCTTCGAATCTGAAAACAAACATGACAAAGCTAAAAAAAATACTCCGCTAAAATAATTTCCAAATCCTGAAAACCCCAGCTATCAAACCCCCCCAATTGAACCCTAATTATAATTATCAAAATCAAACAACTATCAAACCCTAATTATCAAAACCCCAGCTATCAAAAGACACACACATGATTGATCACAAAATTTGAATGTTTTTAGCTTAACCCAATAATCAAAACCCTAATTATGAAAACCCCAGTTATCAAACCACCCAATTAAACCCTAATCATAATTATAAAAATCGATCAACTATGAAAACCACAACTATCAAAAGACACACACATAATGGATCATAAAATCTGGCTGTTTTTAGTTGAACACAATAATCAAAACCCTAATTATGGAAACCCCAGTTATCAAACCCCTAAATTAAACCCTAATTATAATTATAAAAATCAATCAACAATCAAACCCTAATTATCAAAACCTAACTATCAAAATCCCTAATTAACAAAAGGCATACATATAATTGATTAACGCAATGGCAAACATACCTTCATTCATTCAGTATAAGAAAAACGCCATGGAAACCCAAACCCAACATAGCTCAGGATCATCATCATCAGTAGCAAAAGTGTGTGTGTGGTTAGGTAGGCTGCGTGTGTAGTGGTTAGGGCGTGTGATAGTTATTAACGCTGCTATGTCCATTATCTCTGGGTATGGGCCAGCATATCAGTAAACGGGCCACACAAAAATTGGCCAAGACTTGGGCCTAATGCTGGCGGGAAAAAAGTTGCCAAAACGGCACCGTTTATAGTCAGGTTTAATATAAACCTTAATGCGTTGACTGATATTGGGCTACCACTTAGCATGTTCAACGTTTAAGCCTAATAGATAGCAACTAGCCCATTGAATTATAGCTATTCACTTCTCTCGGTTACGTAACAGTACTTGCTACTTTCTCTCTCGAGATATATTATTTCCAACATACAAATATTGTGCTAAATCTTATTACATACAAATATTGTGCTATATCTTATTTTGAGGGAGTTTTGACTTGATCGTTAGATGGTAGATCTTGTGGCTTCGACACCGGGTCCTCTTTTAATCACAACAATAACAATACCCAATCTCACTGGAGCGAGGATCATATCCTCTTTTAGCCAGACTCCTTAAATGTTTGTAGCACAATTCAAACTTAAGATAACAAGAAACAACTTAAGATAACAAGGAACAACATTGTAAAAATCATAAAGACCACCCACAAAATCACAACATCTAGCATTATGAGGAACGATATTTCTTCAACAAATAGTCAAAACAATATGACTTGTTATGTTACTGTGTTAAATAAGAGTTTGACACTTTATTTTAGTTAGAGTGGAAGGTATGGTGAAGAGGGAAAATTACTCATTTGGGGCCCACGGGTATCACATCACATTAACACCTCTTAATAACTAACCCCTTCCTCACTTATAACTAACATCAACTTACTCATTTGGGTCCACCACTTACAACTTTTTTTTTTATTCATTTCATTGAATAAACTAAATTCATTTCATTAAATAAAAAATACAATACAAGAAAATAAATACATACGAAACATAAAATAACGATACGTTTAAAAATACAATACTAGCCGTTAAGCCTTTTATTCAAAAACTTACGATACGGAAGTACAAACACAAACGATAAGGAAATACAAATACTCACGATACGGAATTACAAATACTCACGATACGAAAGTACAAACACAAACGATACGGCAATACAAATACAAACGATAAGCAAATACAAAAGCCGTTAATCAATATATCTGTTCCATATGGGGCTGTTTTTCAAAATGAGCCACACGTGAATATATTTGACGCCTTGCCCACCAAAGCGTTCTTTGAAAATGTTCATTGCATTGTGAAGACGATCATTGACCTCACTTGTACGCTGCAAATTGAAGTAAATATCATTGAATTTTTGGCATTCACAACTCATTCTTACCCACTTACCTGTTATCTGGCTTTTGTTATGAAAAGGACCGTCAGATTGGTTGTTGAACCTTTCTGTAACCTCATTCCAAAAAGCGGATTCGCTATTGAATTCGTGAACGATTAGCCACATGTCGGCTAGCAAGTTTTCTTCTTCAGCAGACCAACGATTAGCCATAGTAAAATTGTTTAGAAAGTGAAGTGTGTGCAAAATAGTATGTTATGTGATGCTTTATATAGGGGTGTTTAGAAATTCAAATTTCAAAAACTGAGCGGGATATGTGTAAATTTGAAATTCAAAAAATGGGCGGTTAAACCTTTAAATTCAAATTCAAAAAACAAAATGTGTGCATAAACGTTTAAAATTCAAATTAAAAATTACGTGTGGTAAAAACTTTAAAATTCAAATTCAAAAAACGGGCGGACAAACGTTTAAAATTCAAATTTCAAAAAAGAGCGGTATATATTTAAATTTCAAATTCACAAAAACGGGGCTATAAATAGCCATTCTCAGATGCTCACTTTACACCTACAATTCATACACAAATCATACATAATTCACAAACAAATCATACGAATCAATGTCACACAACACATCAGCAGATAATGAATCGGTTTACAACACACCACCGGAAGATCTGTTTCTCGTATTCCTATACGACAATCCACCACAAAACAATCCACCACAAGATCTGTTTCCCGTGTTCCCGTATGACAATCCTCCACAAAACACTCCACCAGAAGTTCTGTTTCCATCGGCAAACAATCCAACCCAAAACAATCCACCGGCATCCAATCCAACACAAAACCAACCCAATACCTTTGGGTTGACTGATGAAGAACTCTTCGAGCAAGATATGCAAATGTTGTTAAAGGTTCAAGCGGAGAAACAACGTCAAGAAAGAGCTCGTGAGGCGTATGCAAAAGCTAAAAAGGATCGAAGAAACCGTCGAGCAGAATGGCGATGAAAAATGGGATTAAACCGTGTGCCATCGAGTGAGGACGATTTCAGTGCCGACTATTCGAGTGACGAGGGCTATGGCACAGAGCCACAGACTGAATCATTTTATTGATTCGTAGTTTATTTTAATCGTAGGTTAATCGTACGTTGTTTAATGTATTTCAATTCCATGTGTTATGTATTTTAATTCCGTGTTTAATGTATTTTCATTTCGTGTTTAATGTATTTTCAATTCGTTTTTAAAAAACAATTACTCATTTACAAGTTTCCATATTTAAAACATTTTACAAATCCTTTACATCTCCAAATATACTTTTAATCTTATATTTACACAAAATAAATACAATAATTACAAAGAAAAAAAAGGACGATTTGCAGAGCTCAAAGCTCGTTGTGCAGATGAGCACCACCAAAGTGGCGAAGCATGGCGAAGCAGAGGTGGTGTTGTAACGAGCTTCAATGAGCTTGAACTTTGATCCACGTATGACTGGCGAGGTAAAGTGGGGATCCATACCTCCTGCTCTTAGAGACATGCCTTTTTGAGAAAAGTAGTTGTTAGAGTTAAAGTTAGGGAAAATTACACAGATAGGTAACGAACTTTAAAAAATTTTCAAAGTTAGGTAATGAACTTTCTAAAATATTAATATAACATATGAAACTTGTTGTAACCGTTAAAGTTATGCAATAACTTGCACTTTTGCAACTTGTAACTGGCTAAACCGGTAAACTTGTACAAAAAGACAAATTGACCACACATAGTAACCATTGACTTCCACTTTACCAAAACCCGTTTCCCCCCAATTCCACAAGAACCCTAATTCCCAAAAACGATTCACCCCCAAATCTCAATTCCATAAATCATCTTTGTCTAATCAATGTAATATTCAATATGACAAAACATAAACCTGACAAGAATCGTGTTTTCACAGTTAATTTATACCACGATGGCTATTTTACAATCAAACCTTTCGATTATTTGGGAGGGGATATCAAACAAATCACAGATGTTAGGTTTGAAGGTATGTCATTTGATTAACTATTTGATTTAGTTAAGCATTTAGTGCATAACCCACTTAGGAGGCTGTATTATTGCAAAGTAGGCATACCATTAAGGTTAGGCATCAAACAAATTAAAAATGATGATGATGTCCAGGCTTTTTTAATAGTTGGTTATGAAAATAAATGGGTTGTGGATTTGTATGCTGAACATATGGATGATGATGCCTTAGATATTAGGGACCTTGCAGAAACCAAAACCACCCTTAAATAAGACAATTGTAACCATAATCTCTATCAATCAAAATTAAATAGAATTTGTAACAAAGATGTAGGGAAAGCAATAATATTATTGCATATAACCAGCATGACAGCTTACATTTGATTGTGTTTACAAGGGTTTAGCTAGTACTAAATAGAACCCTTAAACAACAAAACAACACAATCCTAATGATAACTATTAGAGCATACTACTTAAGGACAAGGACCATAGCTACAACAACTAAAAATACAACCATGAATGCATACTTCCAAGCAGTGGCTGTTTTGTTAGCTTTGTGCAATTCACCTTCAAGTTGTTCAATCATCCTTTGCCTTGTTGCTTCTCTTTGAACTTCACGCCTTTGGTTTGGATTGAGTTTATTGTACATCTCAAAAAGATGCATTCGGTACCATTCACACTCCTCTTCAGGGTCATACCAATCAAAATCTTCACACCTCTTTGTGCCAGGTCTCTATAAGGAAATAAATAGGTTTTTACTAATTACATTACTACACTTTAAAAATAAACAAGTGTTGTAAGCTTACCCAGCGATTTTGACAACATATAAACCGACGAGCTGGATTGTCTTTGGTCCATGAAGTAACAACCATCGAAGGCCTCCCACATTTGCAGTTGGCATACCATAAATAAGACGAGGAAGACATGATTTTGATTTGGAATTGGTTTAGATTTGATTTGTGTGAATAAATAGATATTCCCGTTATGATTTTGATTTGGAATTAGGGTTTTATAAAAAAAAAAAAAAAAAAAAAAACGGGTATGAAAAAAGGAAAGGGGGGATATATGTGGTTATCTGGGGCCACATGTGGGACCCACTTGTGTTAAATGATCATATTGCATAACTTTAACGGTTACAACAAGTTTCATATGTTATATTAATATTTTAGAAAGTTCATTACTTAACTTTGAAAAATTTTCAAAGTTCGTTACCTATCTGTGTAATTTTCCCTTAAAGTTATACTTGTATAATTTTCCTGTTTGAAATCTAACGAGCGTGGAAGCCCGTGCGTTGCGGCGGGTGAGTTTGCGTGGATTTTTTATTTTTATTTTTGTTAGGTTTTAAATGTATTGGGTAATGGGACATTTTTATTTGATTTTTTTTCAATCTTGTATGCTTGAACTTTGATTTTTGAGTACAAAGTAGTCGGTGTACCCGCGCGTTGATGCGGGATCACGATAAATGTGTTCGTCTTTCTTTTGTCAGGTCGTCTTTCTTTTCTTTTTTTTTCGAGAGAGTTATGTGAAGTTATACGTATGTATATTTGTTTTCGTTGTAAAAATTATTTCGTCAACAATGGCGAAAGTTTCGTAATTTTTCGAGTCCGTTTGCTATGTCGAATGAGCCCCGATGTGTTTTCGTGGAAAGAATTGCCAAAGTGACAGTTTAGTCCCTCTGCCCCAATATTTTATTTAACACCCCCACATTTTATATTTTCATTTGTACCCCTATTCATTTCATATATAAACTATTTTATTTTTATTTATTTCATTTATATTAAAACACACACACATCCCTTTTTCTCTCTCTACACCCTGGTCGGATTCTTCATCGTCGCCGTCAACACCAGCAGTTTCCGGTCACCACCGTCGCCGAAATATTTTCTTGCGATACATTTTACTTGCCAATTTGATAGATCGGTTTCTCTACTTTATTTCTGGAGCGTCTGAGCTTCTGGCTCCCACCGTAGCACCCTCACGCGCCGCCACCATCTTCTGTCACCATCACTGCCACCGCCGCAACCTTCCCACCTTCATCACCATTGCCAAGACCACTGCCACAGTCACAATATTTTTTCGTTGATCTATATTTTTTTTCGTAGATTTATATATATATTTTAGATCCGTATATATCCAGAAAAAAATATATACATATTTTTGTATATTTTGTAGATCTAACGTTTTTTTTTTTTTTTTTTTTTTGTTAGTGTTGCGATTTGGTTGCTTTGGCGCTGCTGTAACCGCTTCTTTTCCACCAAAACGTTGCCGGAAAATTTTCGTGTGATTTATTTTTAAATCTGTTGTTAAAATTTCTTGTGGAAATTTTGTTAAATTAAGTTTATGTACTGTAACTGTTTGTAGATTCGTTTCTAATGAACACGTCTTTTTTTTTTTTTTTTTTTTTTTTTTTTTTTTTTTTCTCATTATTATTTGGTTTATTATTATTATTTGGTTTTTATTGTGATAAACAGTGAAGTATAGCCCACTGAAGCTCGGGAAAAATTCTCATCTTTAAATTAAGTTTATGTACTGTAACTGTTTGTAGATTCGTTTCTAATGAACACGTCTTTTTTTTTTTTTTTTTTTTTTTTTTTTTTTTTTTTCTTTTTTTTTTCTCATTATTATTTGGTTTTTATTGTGATAAACAGTGAAGTACAGCCCACTGAAGCTCGGGAAAAATTCTCATCTTTAGTATATATATATATATATATATATATATATATATATATATATATATATATATATATATATATATATATATATATATATATATATATATATATACATTGTTCTAAAAGGCGCGCCAAGGCGCCGCCAAGGCGTCGCCAAGGCGCGAGGCGTGGCCTCGCCGCCACGAAATAGACCATGGCGGCTGCTCTAGGCGTGGCGTGGGAAAAGGCGTGACAAGGCGTGAAAAGGCGCGCCTTTTGGTAAGGCGTGGCGCGCCTTTTTGAAACAGTGTTGGTTTTTTTTGTTTTTTTTTAATTATTATTATTATTTTAATAACTATTTGAACGATCATTTGAAATTTGGGCTATTTGTTATTTGGGTATGATAATTATATAATAAGTAGTAGTTAAATGTCTAATATAGTAGTCCAAATGTATATAAAATATGATATTATAACATAAATGATAAATATATAAATATTTTTTCGCCGCCTTAGTCACGCCGCAAAAAACGCCATGGCTTCGCCATGGCGCGTAAGGCTTGAGGCGTGGCCTTGCCGCCACGCCACGCCTCACGCCATTTATAACATTGTATATATATATATATAATGTTCATTTTTATCATTTTGGTTTGTCTTCGTTGTTTGTTTTCAACTTTTAATCGATCAACGTGTCTATCAAAGATTAAGATGAAATTTAATTTGCACACAATGTAATATTCTAACCTTTTTTAAATTGTGAGCATTAAAAAAAATAAAAATAAATAAATAAATAAATAATTGACTCAGACAACATAGTTTTATGGTTTCTGGCTATATATCATCATTTTGTGAAGTAAAAATAAGTAAAGTTGGTCCCCAAAAATACCTATTAAAATAATTAACTTATATCTATACTATTTGTAATAACAACATATAACACTGCTTTTAAAAAAAACAACATATAACACTAATTTAAATATTATTTAATTATCAAACTTTTATATTTCTTTTCTAACCAATAAACTTTCTTTTTTGCAATTACTATAAATTTTTTATATAATAAAATAAAACCCCTATTGGGAATTTTTCATTTCAGAAAAATGCATTCATACCTTATTTAGTAATAATTGTATTTAAAAAAAAGATTATTTTCTTATTAGGTAACATTTTATATTTATCCATAACACAAGTAGAAGATAAATACAAAAAATATAGATAAGATACAATTAACACAGGTAGAAGATAAATACAAAAAATATATATAAAATACAATTAATAATATGATTAAAATTTTTAAATAATTATCTTTATAATAAAAAACTACAATTAAACATTATAAATCAAACAAAACAAAGATTAAATTATTTGTTTTTTAATAAATAAAAATATATAATTCAAAATTTTTTTAAAAACCCGCGCACAACTAGTTAAACCTACAAAGTGCACCAAAACTACAAATTTGCAAGTATGTACGAGGGTATTCATCTAGTTAAAAACACAAGAATAAGAATCAAGAAAAAGAAGAAAAAATGAAGTTAAGTGACTCCTGTGAGGTTGAGTAAAAGTGGGAAAACTTAAGCAAAGAGAGAGTGGTTGCTTACTTTATGGCGAGATCCCGTGAGTGGCACCCGCCTCAAAAAGTCACTCTACTTTCTTTCTCCGTGCCATTAGGAATAGAAAATCCCGCTAATAATACTTTCATTAAAAATCATATTAGTGATGATCATATTTATTAGTAGTAATCAGTATTGCACCTCCCAGCTGAACATACTGATGAATCCAATTTTCAAATAGATGCTTCTGCTGCTGGGTTCCCAATTTTCAGGTAATGAAAACGCAAAATGTTACATAAAAAGATGTTTCTTTTAGGATATGTTCATATAAATTTTTAGGCTTTTTATGTAACTAATGCAAATGTTTATGCATGTTAACGGATCATTTTGCTATTTAAACGGAACTAACATAATCTCATCTAATATTTGCAAGTGGATTCTAGTAAAATGCACCTTGTTCAATTAAATGCAAGTTAAATTGGAATTGGGTCTTGGAGTAGATTATCTGATTATTGCATTTGACCGGATGAAACTAAACCGGTGGTGTCACATAATGAGCGTGCTAAATCTTTATGTTCGTTTTGACTTTTGACCCTTCGGTTATTGTACCCTATTTATACTAAAATCTGAACGAAATAATGTTGTTTGTTTTTGTATAATTGTCATAATAATTTTAAGTGATCGTTTCTGCAATTTATTTAAGTAACTTATGCAAACATGAAACAATACTTTTTATCATAAATATAACATAGTTAATAAACCATCAAATATATTATATTAACACGAGTCTTCAATCTCTTATCGAGTAAGAGGTAGTAAGACAAGTCCCCCACCTCTTACTGAGTAAGATGTTATATGTCTAACTGGTCTGACTCAAAAGCAAAAAACAAACAAGCAAAATATCTGCCCACCTCTTATTGGTAAGAGTAAGAGGGCCGGTAAGACTTTTTTTAAAAAAAACAAACACACCCGGTAAACAGTGGCTTTAGTATGTCCACCATTTACATGGTCACTCGATTAGGCTGTTTTACTTGAAATTTGCAACGTGTTTGGTTTGTCTTTAGTGGTCTGCTTACATTTGGTTACCCACGTCTAATATGACTTACATTTCACTTTTTGATGAGTTGTTCACTTGTTCGCTTACTACAAAGTTTGATCATGTACTTAATGTGGCTCTCATAGAAACGTATGTAATTTAAATTTTAAGCTTGGTTGTAATTATTGATTCTGGTGACAGGAATAAATGGCTACAATCTCACTAGCAGATGTTGCCTTTAGGACCCTCCCACACCACTTGTTCGTTTCCACAGGCATTGGTGGGTCAAATTCGTGCACCCATGCCAAAAAGCATTCACTCAACTGTAGAATCCCCTCCAAGAGTAAAAGGTTTATTTCACATTTCGTAATGCAGTTCACTCCGTTAATCTCGACAAATCTGTTACAGTCGAAAATCTATTGTTTTGCAGAAAAGCCTTATCTAAAAGAGACAGTTTGTTTAAAACAAGGGCAGTGGTGCGCTGTAGTATGGTATGTTATACTCCTTTACTCGTTCTTGTTTATTTAGCTATAAGTTGTTGTACAACATTGTACTGAACACTGTTTGTTACTGATTTAACCGAACTAATACCCCATGTCACCATATATCTATTTTTTTTGCAGGGTGATTCTGGCTTGCCTTCAGTAGATATTGCTGGTAACGAAGACAGTACCGAAGTAGAAACCAATGAAGATGACTTTAAGGCAGCTAGAAGAGCACTTTACGAGGCACAATCCAAACAACAAGCCTTAGAAAAAGAAAGAGATCAATTACTAAAAGAGTTGTCTACTACTAAGCATAAGCAACAGGAACTTTTGACATTACTAATGCGTGAGAAGAAATCGTCACATACAGAATCTGTTTTCCTAAAGGAAAAAGTTCTCAACGAAATGAATAAAGATGCAACAGTTGTCAATGGTGGACGATTAGCTCTTGTAATTGATGACGAGTCATATAAATTAAAATTGCTTAGCGAAGGTCCTCGTAGAGAGATACCAGTTTGGATGGCGCGAAGGATAGATTCTGTTCGTACTAAATTTCCTCCTAGAAAGATTGACATTTCTGAAGCCAATACATCAAATTATAAATCTTTGGAATTGCCTAATCCTGCGGAAGTATGGTCAATTGCACAAGCTAAGCCAAAAGATGATGACACATTAATTGACAAAGAGTTGATTGAAAAGAAACGAAAAGCTTTAGAGCGTGCTCTACAACGAAAGACCATTCAAATACAGAAGACTCCAGAAGAGATAAAACTAGGTGCTTATCTTCAAATTTTGATAATTTTAATCTTTTGTTTATTAAGTCATGTGATTATGTTTATTTGACTTGTTATTTATCTCGCACAGAACCAGGAACTGGAACAGGACGTGAGATTGTGGTTAGTGATTTATTATAAATTTGTTCTTATGTTGTTGTTGTTGTTTGATCTCTAATGAAGTTGTGATTCCATTAATGAAGTTTCAAGGTTTTAACTGGGAAAGCTGTAGAAAAAAGTGGTACCAGGATCTGGCTCCGAAAGCTGCAGATTTATCTCGATGTGGCATTACAGCAGTGTGGTTGCCTCCGCCAACTGAATCAGTTGCTCCACAAGGTCTTTCTGACTTAAATAACTTTAAATAATTTAAAGATACATGACATGGTATAATGATATCGGTAAACATTATGGAATGATTACAGGGTATATGCCATCTGATCTCTACAACTTGAACTCGGCGTATGGCACCCAAGATGATCTGAAGTATTGCATAGAGGAGTTGCATAATCAACATCTTTTGGTATAATTTGTAAATAATTTACAGCCTTACAGCTAGTAGACTGTTAGAAAAAAGAGTCTTATACTGCATCTAGCAAAACTGTTTTTTACTAGTTCATTGATTACAAAATACTAGTATACAAGTTTATTTGTTTTTGCCATCTGTTTTTCTTTCTAATCAATGAACATGCTTCATCTTTTACAGGCCTTGGGAGATGTTGTACTAAATCACAGATGTGCTCATAAACAGGTGAACTATGTCTTGATTATATTCAATTAGGTTTCGTAGTTGTATTGTTGCATTCTATAATAACCTTCCACATACCTCTGTCAATAGATAAAGTTGCTATTTTTCATTCCTTGCACTATATTATGCCTCATAATGCACCAGTAACGAGGGACATGTGGTATTGCTCTTCCTGCTTTTATTGACATCTTTAGTCTTTGCTGGTGACAGAGTGAAAATGGAGTGTGGAACATTTTTGGTGGCAAACTTGCATGGGGTCCTGAAGCAATTGTTTGTGATGATCCCAATTTTCAAGGCCGTGGAGGTCCTTCAAGCGGTATGGATATACTTGTATAAGATAAATATGAACGATTACTAATGTGCCCTTCTGATGGCATCATTTATACTAGACTATGCTTGTAGGTTACCATGAATTGGTATTCTATCTGATATGTAATGGAACTCGCTATATATTCATGTTATGCTATGAATAACCATTTCTAGCGGCATCCAGTGGATGAAATATCTACTGGCTTATATGTTCATGTTTTTGGATTGCAGGTGACATATTTCATGCAGCACCGAACGTTGATCATTCCCAAGATTTTGTAAGAAACGATGTAAAAGAGTGGTTAAACTGGCTCCGGAATAGTATTGGTTATGATGGGTGGCGCCTTGACTTTGTGAGGTGAAGTCTCTTTTGGTCATGATACAAGATATCTGTGTTCGTTTGTTACAACTTACAACAATGGAAGCCAATATAGCTACTAGTATCTAGAAAGTTCTTCTTGCACTTGAAAGAGATGTTCTTTTCAGTTGAACATTCTTGCTGTGTTTGAAACATCATGTCAGATGGTCTTATTAAGTCTCCCATAGTGACTGCCTCTTTTGTTCTTTACACCAATTGATGCATACCAGTCGATATCTACACTATGTTATTGGGAAAATGAACTATTAAAATGGCGTGCATGTTAGCACTACCTTGTGATCCGTACTTGAGGAAAGTTGAACCTAGTTATAGAGCACGTATTGCTGTAGTTATTTTCATGATATAACTATGCAATTCAGGCAGTCACTATGCTTACTCAAATTATAAATTAGTTCCACAGTGATTTCTTTACAGCATATTCTATTAGTATTCTTATTCACGTATATTTTGGAGATTATTGATATTTTTCTTCATACATGTTCATTGATGTGCTGCTTGCTTACTTGTTTTTATGTTGGTCACAGGGGTTTCTCAGGTGAACATGTAAAAGAGTACATTGAAGCTTCAAATCCAGCATTTGCCATTGGAGAATATTGGGATAGTCTGGCCTATGAAGGTGGTGATCTATGCTACAACCAAGGTAACTTGCAGATACATTTCCCTAAAATAATACTTATAGATGTGACACTAAAAACAGATACAGAAAAGATATATAAGTTAGTAGTTTGACTTTATATTTATTCAGCATTCACTGACCCCTTTAATCTATGATTTTGATTATTTGTTCAGATGCACATCGTCAACGTGTTATTAACTGGATCAACGCCACTGGTGGTACCTCATCTGCATTTGATGTCACAACAAAGGTAAATACCCATGCGCCTATCCATATATGTGTTTTCAACAAGAAATATAGACTATATGTAAGGCCGCAATTGGTTTTTTGTTTACTCTGCAGGGAATACTTCATTCAGCACTGCATAACCAGTATTGGAGACTGATAGATCCTAAGGGGAAACCAACAGGAGTGATGGGATGGTGGCCCTCACGTGCTGTCACATTCATAGAAAACCATGATACCGGATCAACACAGGTCCACTCTTAACTTCTTTATTGGGGTCTATGGTTTATACAAAAAAAACAGCCACTCTTACCTTATAAAATTCATGGGTTAAATGTGTAAACATTGGTTGAAGAAGTTTATTATGAATATATTTTTACAGGGTCACTGGCCATTTCCACGAGATAAGCTTATGCAAGGATATGCATACATCTTAACCCATCCCGGAACTGTAAGTTGCAACCAAGAATGAGGCCATCTTTATGTGTTTATATCTCCATAATCTCTTCTAAATAGCTAATTCCTGCAAAATCTCTTATATATCGCAGCCTGTGGTATTTTATGACCATTTCTATGATTTCGGGCTGCATGATGTGATAACGGAGCTAATAGAGGCTCGAAAACGAGCTGGGATCCACTGTCGAAGTCCTGTAAAGATTTACCATGCGAATAATGACGGTTATGTAGCCCAGATAGGAGATACATTGGTAATGAAGCTTGGGCATTTTGATTGGAACCCTTCAAAAGAAATCGATCTGGATGGAAATTGGCAAAAGTTTGTTGATAAAGGCTCAGATTACAGATTGTGGTTGAGAATGTAGTCCTGTTATATTACGATATCCCATGAATTATGTAACATAGTGTTGTAAGAAGTTACAGGTAATAATATCGAAATAATGATGTGAAGCTGTGAACAAATAAATTAGCCATAATATTTCAATAAAAGGCGCATTCGATTGTTAACATCTTCTGAATCTTTATGTTAACTAATAGTATATTAGTATGTACGTTTTATGCAAACTATACAGTATTCTCTCGAGTTTGAACCAAGTAATTGTTTATAACTTTATATGCATTTCTTGTCAATATTATTAGGCATCATCTAGTTTTTATGTCTAAGTGCTATATCAACTTCTATCAGTTTTTAAGAAGAAAAATTTTAAACTGTATATTGCCAAAAACATGTACCGACTAAAGGTGCATATGTTACAAAACCGTATATGTGTACTAGTTATAATGCCCGCGCACGCGCGGGTCTTTTAAAAATTTTTGAATCATATATTTTTATTTATTACCTAGGGTAGGGGTATGACCTGTCTACATTTCTACCTCCCTCATACCTCGCCTTCGCGGGATTGGGTATGTTGTTGTTGTTGATATATTTTTATTTATTAAAAAACAAATAATTTAATCTTTGTTTTGTTTTATTTATGATGTTTAATTATAGTTTTTTATTATTAAAGATAATTATTTAAAAATTTTAATTATATTATTAATTACATCTTGCATGATAGCATTTAAAAATAATATTAAAGTTGTAACGAGTTTTAAAAGAAAAACTAGAAAGTGGAGATGCGGGGGATCGAACCCCGTGCCTCTCGCATGCAAAGCGAGCGCTCTACCATTTGAGCTACATCCCCAATTTAATTAGTCGTATATACATTAACTATTTATTAATGTTGCAACGTAATAAGATTTGGTTACCTGGTACAACCGTAAACATCTTACGTAATACATGAAGATTAATTTAAAACTTCTGTTAAAAAAAATTAATAAAACTAAAAAGCTAAAACAATTTGATATAATGGAGATGCAGGGGATCGAACCCTGTACCTCTCGCATGCAAAGCGAGCGCTCTACCATTTGAGCTACATCCCCAATTTGTTTAATTCTATCTACATTAACCATTTATTAACGTTACAAGGAAATAAGATTTGGTTACTTGGTAGTTAGTACAACGTATAGATTTTATATGTAATTGGTATGTACTGCTTCTTGCGCACAATAGTTGAGTATGAATCTGGAAGGACTTTAAGAAAATTGATAAGTAACGATAGATTTTACTGAAGATATCTTTACCTCTATCAAGAATAAAACTTGATAACAAATTTTTTGATATAAGTGTGATGATAACCCTTATTTAAACTAAAAGGTTGAAGCCAAGTGACACAGTCATGGCTGAAACGTAGGAACACAAAACAACGTTTTGTAACTTTTTTGAAACAGTCACATACATCAAATAAGGCCTAGAAAATATTAAAAAGAAAAAGTAACGACTAGTCCTAGATTGGGTACAATTTTAAGCACGTAACATCCCCTCCTCTTAAAATTGCTCTTATCCTCAAGAGCATGGATATATATGGCTGCAACTTCACGTAAGTTCATGGTGTTCGATCTCCATCTCTTCATCGTCATCACTGAATCCCGTTATTGCTTGGATAGCAAACAACTTTTTGCATTTATGTCCAGACACAAATTGTTCATTGCACCTAGAACACAAGCCTAGTTTTTTCCTTTCATTGATTTCATCAATGGTGAGTCGTTTAGTTGGTGACCTGGTAGAAGTGGGTTGATGTTGGAATTATGATATCATGGCAATTATATAAAATAAACCAAACACAACAAGAGAGCATATGCGGAAGCGTTATAACAAGATCATATAACATGTAATTAATTAATCAATAATAAATAGTAAACATACATTTGTGATTCTAGCCCGAACAAGAATCAATTGCAATCTTCAAATCAAGAACCCTAATTAGGGTTTATGTGGATTATAAGAATTACCCCTTACCTCTTTTGTAATTCAATCCAAGAATCAAACAATAGTGTGTTTGAATCGTGTTCTTGTACACACGTACTAATTCAAGTAAAAGTTTATGCAAGTAAATTAAACACAAAACCTTTTGAGCTTTATAAAAATCGAAACCCTTATGGGTAATAAAGATGGATCGATTTTGAGGACAAGATGAGAGAAAGAAAACACCTATTATGTGTGTACAAGTTATGAGAAAACAATATCCCATGAGGTGTTTATATACTTGATGAAACTTGGAGCTCAAGGCACAAAGAAGGTGGAACTCCTTCTAGAACTTTCTTGACATTCCAATTATTCACAAGTATTACTTTTCTAATCTTCGTCTAACGGTCGTTAGTCATTCTCCGTTAAATACTAACGGTCGTTACTAGTTTTGTGTTTATTAATAATTATATATAACATTTATAAATAATTATTCTTTTACTCTTCATACGTAAAATGTGCAATCCCACGATCTCGAGTTCGATCCTAACATACGACTACTAAAATAATGTCCATAATCTAACAGTTGATGCTTTACGGTTTGAATTGTGGAATTTTCTATAGGTAGTTTTTGTTGGGAATGAGTCTTAGCTTCGTATAGTTGATCCAAGCTAATGGCTGTTGAAAGATTGGTGGGACAATTAGCTTGCACTTCTGCACGAATCGAGTCACTGAAACCACTCACGAAGCAACTTACTTGACGATCTTGGGGTAAATATCCAACTTTAGCCAAAAGTTTGTTGAACTCAGATTGGTAAGATCGGACCGTACCTTGCTGCCTCATTTTTGTAAGCTCTCCAAAATAATCAAGAAACTGATGAGGACCATAAGTTGCATAGATACTGTGAACCAAGATAATCTCGATATTGCTTTGAAGGAAAACGTGAAGGACCAAACGTGTTCATTAGAAAGATAATAACCGCTATTCGGTTAAGTTAGTTAAAGTAGTTATAGTTAGTTATTTCTGGACATGAACGAATGGTTGTGACGTTTGGAACATACCTATTCGAATAGACACATCGGTTCACTTACACCGATTAGTTTAGTATAAGTACTTATGATTATGTAACATTACATTGGTTAGACGAAATAAAGTTATCTTGTTTATATTGTTTGCAAATCAGATTTCGACTCAACACACTTTGGGACCAACAGATACCTTCTTTAAATTCATCCCATGTTGCATTTGGAGTCTCTTAAATCAACACTTGAAACCACAATTGGGCATCATCCTCTAAATTAAGAGAGGCAATCGAAACCCGTTTTTCTGCCGGAGTAGAATGAAATCAAAAAATTGTTCCGTTCGACACACCAAACTCGTTGGATCTTCCTTTCCGTTGAACCTTGGAAAATCGAGCTTCTAGGTTTAGCAGTATAGTTGCATTTGGACCATATCTTGGTCCGCGACCTCGACCGTTGAAGGTTTCACCATCATCAATTTGGTATGTACTGCTTCTTGGGCCCAATGGTGGAGTATGAATCAACAAGGTTTTTAAGAAAATTGATAAGTAACAATAGATCTTACTGAGGAGATATTGACCTCTATCAAGAATAAAACTTGATAACAAAACTTTGGATATAACTGTGATGATTTTATTCAATCATTGAACCCTTATTTAAACTAAAAGGTTGAAGCCATGTGACAAAGTCATGGCTGAAAAGTGGCTAAAAAGTAGGAACACAAAGCAAAGTTTTGTAACTGTTTTGAAACAGTCACATGCATCAAAATAAGGCCTACAAAATATTAAAAAGAAAAAAATTAAAACTAGTCCTAGATTGAGTACAATTTTAAGCACGTAACAGTAATACATGCAGATTAATTTTTGTAACAATTCAAGTATAACGATATTATAAGTTGAGCATGCGACAGTGGCCGAGCCTCTTATGTGTGAATGGGTGCAGCCGAACTTCTTGATATTAGAGCGAGTTAAATTTATGCTTAATCTTATATGATAGTATTACGTTGATGACAACAGCGAAGTCACTTTTTAACACATCAATGAATCATTGCTAGGGTTGTAAAGGAACCGAATGACACTACGGAACCTTGCTATGTTCGTTCGTATAATTTTAATCGGACAAATAATCGGACACGAACGTTTAAACGGACGAATTTAGTTGTTCATGTTTGTTTATTAAGAATATGATTTGTTCATGTTAGGTCATTAAGATACTAAACGAACTCTAAACAAACGAATGAACGTAAAAAAACAAACATAAACCTTACTAAATTATGCATAATAATCATATTTTGAACAATCCAATCATCTTTCATGTGTAAATTTCATGACTTTTAGGTGTTCAATAGAACGCCCTAACTTTTGTAACTTGAACCCTCTTAACTCCGTGAGTTTTGTAGCATGACCTTGCTTGTTTATTGTCTTTGATTTCCTTATTTTTATCTCTTATTTGGTTGATTTTCCCCTTTTTTTTTTTTTTTTTTTCTTTTTTTTTTAGTATGTTCATATCTCAATTTTGTCACATTTGGTCGATAGCTAAATTCCTTGATTTTCTTACATATATTTTCCTATTTCTCATTGTTTTAGCCTGTTCAATTTTGGCTTGTGTAATTGTTTATTGGACTTGAGGTATAATGAAATTTATATATAAATTGGTAATCACTACGTATTTAACATGGCTTTATAGTTATGGAGCAAATTATGTTTGGGTTCTACAGGATATTGTGAATCTTAACTTCCAGGATATTTTTTCATTGAAGTATTTGGAATTGGTTTACCGTAATAAAATCTGCAGTTGTTAAACATGTCTTTTCGATAAATAATATTACGATCGAATAACCGTTTACAAACTCAGATAACAGATCAAGTCACATATGATTGTATATTTGTATAGGTTACATGTGTCGAAACTCGAAAATGCAGTTGTATAAGTAATGATGTTAAAAAATGTTATATTAAGTAGTGAAGTGTTAATGCGACATTTTGGAAATTATAAACATCTGTTCCTGGACAACAATACTATGAATGCAATATTAGTTCTCCGAAGAGTTTTATGCTGGGAGCATTTCCTAGCTGCGACCTTGAGCATATATGCCATTAGTAATTGAGGATCAAAATATCACATTATATGAAATTGGTTTTTGTTTACAAAATACAATAGATTATTAAGGAGACAAAAAAAAAAAAAAAAAAAAAAAAAAAAAAAAAAAAAAAAAAAAAAACCTAAAATGAATTAATTAATGGAGATGCAGGGGATCGAACCCTGTACCTCTCGCATGCAAAGCGAGCGCTCTACCATTTGAGCTACATCCCCAATTTATACATGTTCAATCTATATTAGATTTAATTAGTAATTCAGTGACTTGTAATAGTAAAGTGATACGAGTAAAAGCTTTACACTACGTTTAAAGTTCTTGGAGAGATAGACAATGAATCTACGTACTGCTGTACTAATCTAAACTAGCAATTTGAAGTTTAAACTTTTTGACCTAAACATTTGCTATTCTTGACTTCAATATCTTCTTTGTTTCATGAATTTTGAATCCACAAAATGACGCTAAACATGAAAACTACAAAAAGAAATCTAAAGTGAAGATATATTTAAGGACATGGATTGGTAAAGTAGATCATTCCAAAACTGGGAAGTCTTTGTACTCTATGTTTGTTGTGATTCTCTACAAAAGATATCGTTCCATGCCATGATCATGGGAGATGCACGTTACAAAGTTTGAGTTATTGTTGAAGTAAAAGTTTGCTTCTACTTCAGACAAGTGAGGTGAATCCTTCGGACTCTGATTGGTCCTTCGGATTCAGGGTGTTCCTTGCTGATAGTGGGTTACTACGGATATCTGCAAAACAGGTACGTCCGTTAGTCTCACCCCGGGAATGTATCCCAGGACCAACCTCCGGCGTGAGAATAAGTATGTGTTCTTAGAGAAAGAAAGTATAAATGAAGTTAGAGAGTGAGAGAATTAGTTAACCTTTAAGTGGAGATTTCCTCTCTATTTATAGGCTTTCAATATGGAGTGCCAGGCTGGTTTGTACTTAGTTCCTTAATGTTTGCTAATTTATGCTCCATTATCATATACTTGGTGTACTTGTTTGTACTTTGGTTCATGTACTTACTGGTTTATCCGAATGGTTATGATCTCCGGAAGGTTGAGGTCATGCGGACATTCCCAACCCTTCGGATATTGGTCTGTCTTGCTTAAATACATTTGGGTACGCTTTGTTTGATATAGATCCGGAGGGTATTTAATTGTACAGCGTAAATCCGGAGGGTACATACGCCAACATGTCCCCCCAGTATCATAGTATTGGTTATGCCAATTGTGTGATACTTAGTTTACTTTTGTAGTTTTTCGGAGGGTAAGTCATAGCTTCGTCGTTTGCTAGAGTCGTGTACAAAGTGCCAAAAGTAATTAATGTGTCGTTTAAGGTGCGCCGTCGTTTTTTACTGCGTCCTCTGGATTGGAACACGTGTACGTTCTTCATGATATACGGTTTGGATGGTGACACGTTTGCCCTACGGGTGACGTGTCGTTTCGCGCCCAATTTTTACCGTCTATAAATAGTTCTCTTTTTCTCATTTACGCCACTGTTAATTTTTCTTCTCCACACACACAGACTTCTGACACGTTCTCTCTTCCGTATTCCGAACGATTGTTCTCATCGTCTTTGAGGTACGTCCTAGTCCGTTTAGTTTTTTGTTGTTTGGCTATACTCTTCTCCTTTTCGGATTCATTATGTCGGAATCTACCGCATCGTTTGAGTATGAAGACGTATCTATGCCGGAGGGTTCTCACGTTAAAAAGGATATACATCTAAGGCAGTCTTCGATGGATGAAGGCGAAGTACTTGCCGTAGTGGAGACTTTTGGGATACCGAAGGATTTACATCCGAGGGTACCTCCGTCGGGTCTGACGATGGATCGATTGCCTGAGGATGCCATTGGTTTATACGCAGAGTATTTCTTTGACGGCGGTCTCACTGTTCCTTTTTATACTTTTCTTTTAGATGTTATTAAGTATTTTAAGGTCCATATTTCCCAGTTGGTTCCGCTGGGCATGCACCGTGCCACTCTTTTTGAGGTGTATTGCCGAAGTATGCACATTCCTCCTACCACTCCCTTGTTTCGTGTCTTTTATAAACTCAGCAAGCAGGGCTGTTGGTTTTCTTTTGAAAAACGTGTGCATAAGGATAGGAAAGTTTGTTTCGGGGATTTTCCTTCTTGTCTGAAGGGTTGGAAGTACCACTTCTTTTTTATTGATAGGAGAGCTATTCCATTCGCTATGCCTTGGAGGCATTCGGATTCGGACGTGTCAGACCTGTTTCCCAAGAGGAATGAGTATGATACTTCTCATGCCGAAAGGCTGACCGAGAGGATTATTGAGCCATGCCAAGTTCCACAGGCGTTCTTATATGCTTTGGGCTTATCAGATCATTGGGAATTTACTGGTTACCGTCCGGCTTTGAGGGATGAGCAGGGGAGGGGTATAGCCTTTGTTATAAATATGAATTTTTAAGTTGTGTATCTTTTTTCATGTTTAACGATGGGTTTTGTTTATCCGCAGGTGTAACTATGTCGAGCTATCTGAAGAAACCACCTCTACGTAAGACCGTAAATGTGGCGAAGGGGGATCCACTTCCGGAGGGGCAGGACGTGAGATGCACGTTACTCGCCCCCTGGCCTCCAACAGTGAGGTTCCGGAAAAGGATGAGGAGCTGAAGAGGGTTGAGGTTCCAGACGACAAGGTGCTGGCTGCTAAAGATAAAAAGAAAGAGCAGGCCGCAAAGCTGGGTTCCAAAAAACCTCCGTCGAAGAGAGCCGGAGGGAGTATTTCTTCCAAGCTTCACAAGAAAAGCAAGCTGTCTGCTGACCATGTCATTGATTTGGACGCTGCTGAGGGGGTAGAGGAGCCGGAGCCAATCCGTTCGGTGCACCCAAAAGATCTTTCGTCTGGTATGTCTTTGTGAACAGTCTTTGCTCATAATTACTTTTCTTTTTGTTTTGTTTTAGCCATTTATTGATGAAGGTTCTTTATTTTCAGGGGGTTCGAAGGGTGCCTCCCAGCGTCCGGGGAAGGAGGTTTTGATGGAAGAGGAGGATACTGAGGTTGATATAGAGGGGGATGATGAGGATGATGCCACCTTCGTACCTGCGTGGGTGGTGAAGAGGGGGACTCGTATGAATAATGCGAATGTCTGCCGGGATATGATGATCAACTTGGCCACCCCTGGTGAGGAGAAGTATTTGGATGGTCAAGACGATGGTGATGCTATCCGAAGGTCTTGGTTGCTACTGGGCAAAAATGCTACGGCTCAAGCGGATCTCATCTTCCGTTTTGAGTCTCTTCTTCGTGAGCACCAGAAGCTGTCCGAAACTCATAAGGTGTGTGACAAGACCTTTGATGATAATTGGAAGAGGTTTGGGGAGATGGCTGAGGAGTTGAATAATCTGAAGGATAAACACGCAGAGTGTGCTAAGGTGAATCCGGAGGGGATTCAGAAGTTGCGTGCTGAGAACGCTAGTCTGGAAGATAGGGTTTCTCAACTTGAGGTGGAGAAGGAGGAATGGAGGAAGGTTTCTGGGGAGCAGGCTGAAAGGATCAAGTCGCTGGAGGGTCAATTGTCTGATGCTAAGTTGAAGTTAACTGATGAAGAGAAAGCTTACAAAGAGCTTTATCAAGAGAAGCAAGACATTGCTATAGCCGCCGGTAATGCCGAAATGGAGAGGAACCGTATAATCAATGAGTTCATTCCGGAGGTTATCCACCGTTTTCTTGGCAGTCATGAATTTCGGACGGCATTGGCGGAACCCTTCAACTTGTACTATCAGTCTGGGTTAATAGATGGGGCTGGCCTATTTGATGAGCCGGAGAAGGCGGCCAAATTGTTGGGAGAGGTCGAAGGGATGGATATGGAGGCCGATGCAAAGTATAGTTCGTTATATGATCAGGCACTTTCCCAGGACTATCCCTTCATCCGAAAGATCCGTCAGACCATCTACCGTAAGTTTGATGAGTTGGTAGCCTTGGTCCCTGATCCTGCTCCTACTCCGAAAGTTGAAGAGCCGGTGGTTGAATCTCACACTGAGAATCCCTCCGGTAACCAATCTTCGGATCAGACTGCCTCGGCCTTTGTTTGAAGAAATGTTTTAAAGGTTCGCATACCTCCATTTTGACTATGGATATAGGTATTGTGGATTTTTTGTGAAGCTATCATTTTAAACTCTTTTCGTTGGGAACCGTATGTCAGGGTCCGGATACTTCCATTTTGACTATGGATCTAAGTATTCCGGATTCCCTGTGAAGCTTTTACTCATTCTCCTTACCACAACTGTTGTAATAGTGTAGGTTATTAGTGTTCCGTCTTTTGGCAGAATAGATCCTTCGGAACGATTGATGTATTTAGTGATATTATGTAATAGCGTAGGTTATGAATGTTCCGTCTTTTTGTTGTTCCGTTATTTCGGAGCAATCGATGTAACAGATTTTGATCATATAAATATATATCATTTCCCTTCTTTGCTATTTGTTCTATTTGTTTTAGTTATGTATGTGTACATTCCGCAGGGTGTGACTTAACTATCACGGGGCGTTTCATTTTACCGGGCCCCTTGTGCCTTTCGGCTCTTGGCCTTAGATTGCACCCACTTGGGTTTAGTTTACCGGACAACTTGTGTCTTTAGGCTCATGGCCTTAGATTAGACCCATTTGGGGTTTTATTTTATTGGACACCTTGTGTCCTTCGGCTCTTGACCTTAAATTGTACCCACTTGGGGTTTTATTATACCGGACAACTTGTGTTCTTCGGCTTGTGGCCTTAGATTGTACCCACTTGGGGTTTTATTATACTGGACAACTTGTGTCCTTCGGCTCTTGGCCTTAAATTGTACCCACTTGGGGTTTTATTATATCGGACAACTTGTGTCCTTCGGCTCTTGGCCTTAGATTGTACCCACTTGGGGTTTTATTATACCGAACAACTTGTGTCCTTCGGCTCTTGGCCTTAAATTGTACCCACTTGGGGTTTTATTATACAGAACAACTTGTGTCCTTCACAACTTGTGTCCTTCAGCTCTTGGCCTTAAATTTTACCCACTTGGGGTTTTATTATATCGGACAACTTGTGTCCTTCGGCTCTTGACCTTAGATTGTACCCACTTGGGGTTTTATTATACCGAACAACTTGATGTTAAATAAAAACAACTTTTCTTACGGCCCAACTGCATAGGATGTTTTATTGATGATAGGAAAATGGCTCATGCCTTACAATAAGTTTTTCAGAACAATTGATTACATAAAACACTTTTTTAAATTAATTGCATGCCAGGTTCGAGGTACTTCTATGTCGTCCATGGTTTGTAGTTTGTACGTACCATGTTGGTAGGCTTCCGTTATCCGGTAGGGACCTTCCCAATTTGGCCCTAATTTTCCTTGATCTTCCACCCTGCTGGCTTCATTCTTCCGATACACGAAATCTCCCACCTTGAACGCCCCTTCGGTTGTTGCTCCACCTTCTTTTTGTATTTGGCTTCCCTTATTGCTGCCATTTCTCGTCGTTCTTCCAACAAGTTTAGGTTTAAGCCGATTTCATCGTCGTTGTCTTCTGCGTTTGCCATCATGGTCCGAAAGGTGGGCATGCTGATTTACGCTGGGATGACCGCCTCGCTTCCGTAGGTCAGACTAAAAGGAGTTTCTCCATTGCTAGTTTTTAGGGTGGTACGGAATGCCCATAGTATGTTTGGTAATTCATCTACCCATCCGGATCTTTCCCTTCCGAGTCGTGACTTGAATCCTTTCACTAGGCTTTTGTTCGCTCTCTCCACCAATCCGTTGGCTTGAGGATGAGCTACGGCCGTGTTGATTTGTGTGATATTCAATCTTTCGCACCAACTTTTGAACGGATCTCCCACAAAATTGTTTCCATTATCCGTGACGATTATCTTAGGTAATCCGAACCTGCAGACGATGTTGTTCCATACGAATTTTTTCACTTCCTTTCCGGTTGTCTTAGTTAGGGGCTTTGCTTCCATCCACTTGGTAAAGTAGTCAATGGCCACAATTACATATTTGACCTTCCCTGGAGCTTCGGGTAAAGGTCCCAGCACGTCTATTGCCCATTGGAAGAACGACCATGGTGCCATGACGGAAGTTAACACTGTTTTAGGTAACTTTGGAACCGGGGCGTGTATCTGACATGAGTCACATTTTTGGATAACTTCCCTAGCGTCCCGATGCATGGTTGGCCAATAGTAGCCTTGTCTCATAAGCTTAGCTACTACGGACCGTGGTCCGGAATGCATGCCACACGCTCCTTCGTGTACCTCTCGGATGACATAATTGGCCTGGAGAGGTCCTACGCACCGCAGCATTGGTCCTAGATAGGATTTTTTGAATAGTACATCATCAATTAGTGTATAATGGCTTATTTTCATACGAAGGGTTCGAGCTTCGTTTAGATCCTCCGGCCATATCCCTTCTTTTAAGCACCGAAGTATGGGCGACATCCAGTTTTCCTCTTCTTCTTCTACTATTGCGTTGATTACCTCTTCCTCAGTGGATGGTTTCTCTAATACTTCCACTAAGATTTCTTTTGTTAAGTGGTTGAACGCTACGGATGCTAACTTACTTAGCACGTCTGCTTTTTGGTTTTGTGCTCTCGGAATATTCTTTATCTTGAAGTGTTTGAAGCAAGCGATATATTCCTTGGCTTTGGCGAGATATTTGGTCATGCTTTCCGTGTACGCAGTAAACTCTCTTTAATTTGGCTTGCCACAAGGTTTGAGTCCACTCGTACGTCCAACGCTTCTATATGCATTTCCCTTGCGATTCTTAGTCCGGCCAGGAGTGCTTCGTATTCTGCTCCGTTATTAGTAGCTTCAAAGTTCAATCTGAGAGCATAAGTATATTCTTCTTTTTCCGGACTGATCAGTACTAGCCCTGCTCCGGAACCCTTTTTGCTGGAAGCTCCATCGGTGTATAAAATCCATTCTCCGGTCTGGGAGATGTTGCATATCTCCTTGCCCCTCCTTTTTGGATCCGGATAGACGGTGCCGACAGGTATTTCGTTGATGAAATCGGCCAGTACTTGTCCCTTGACGGCATTTCTGGGTACATAGGTAATGTTGTAGGCTCCCAGTTCTACCGTGTATTTGGCTAGCCGTCCGGAAGATTCTGCTCGGTTTAGTATTTGCTTGATAGGATGGTCGGTTATGACTTTGATCGGGTGAGCTTCGAAGTATCGCCTAAGTCTTCTGGACAGATGTAGCAGAGCTAAAGCCAATTTTTCAACCGGAGCGTATCTTTTTTCGGCCTCGTGTAAGGTTCGGCTTACGTAATGAACTGGGATTTGGCGTCCTTCCCTTTCGACCAATATTACCCCACTTATTGCCTCCATTGCGGCTGATAGATATAGGTACATGTCTTCTTTTGATTTTGACTTCGTTAGGCATGGTAGCTCCAGAATCATTTTCTTCATTTCTTGGAAGGCTTTTTCAGCGGCCTCCGTCCATTGGTATTTCTCCTTATTATCTTTGGTTATGTTTTTTAATGTTTCAAAGAAAGGTAGGGATCTTTCGGCAGATTTTGATAGGAAACGGTTTAGTGCCGCGAGTTTACCACTTAAACTTTGCATTTCCTTCAATGACTTTGGTGATTGCATATCAGCAATTGCTCTAGTTTTCTTGGGGTTTGCTCTGATCCCTTCGGAAGTCACAATATAACCAAGGAATTTACCTTCTTCCACTCCGAAGGAACACTTCTTAGGATTTAGCTTCATATTGATTCCTCGGAGATTGTCAAATGTTTCTGCTATATCGGCTAAGATCGCTTTTTCTGTTTGGCTTTTGATGACCATGTCATCAACATATACTTCCACGTTTCGGCCAATTTGTGTCCGAAAGGCAGAGTCTACCAGTTTCTGATAGGTTGCTCCGGCATTTTTCAATCCGAATGGCATTTTGACGTAACAGTACGTTCCGTGATCGGTATAGAAGGCCGTTTTCTCCTCGTCTTCTTTTGCCATTTGTACTTGGTGATATCCTTTGTAAGCATCTAAGAAGCATTTGTATCTGAACCCCATTACTGATTCGATCTTCCAATCTATTTCGGGCAACGGATAGTAGTCTTTGCGACATGATGAGTTGAGGTTCTTGAAATCAATGCACATCCTCCAACTATCATCCGGCTTTTTTACTAACACAGGGTTAGATATCCAGGTTGGATATCGGACGGGTCTGATTATTCCGGCCTTCAACCACTCTTCCACGTCTTTGTTTATAGCTTGATTCTTTTCTTCCGAAAAGAATCTTTTCTTTTGTGCAATAGGTTTGTCTTGGACATTTACATTAAGCTTGTGTTCGGCCGCCCATCGGGGGACGCCAGTCATGTCCGATGGTTCCCATGCGAAAATGTCTCGGCTGTTTTTGAGCAACGTTATTAGCTGCCTTCTTCCTTCTTTTGAGAAATTTGTTCCTATTGTCACCAATTGTTCTGGGTATGCCGGATGAACCAGTATTTCTTCGGTTTCCATTGTCCTTTCTTCTATTGTGGGCGTCGGGGGACGTTCAGCCTTAGTTTCTTTTTCCAACAAGAATTTCTCTTCCAGCTTTCTACATTCCGATATAATGACTGATCGGGTGACCAAAGTGGCGATGCCTCTCGGTGTCGGGAACTTCATCATGGCATGTATTGTCGAAGGGATAGCTCTTAATTTCTTGATTCCGGAACGTCCCAGTATTATGTTGTAGGGGGAGGGGGATCTTACAATTGCAAATTTCATGGTCGTTCGGCGATATAGTCCTTCATTTCCGAAGCACACATCTAGTTCAATTTTACCCGGCGGATTTATGGCTTCTCCGGCGAATCCAACTAGCGGCGTGTTTGTTTTTGTCAATCGGGATTGGATGGAGGGATCAAGATTTAAAAAACAGTGCTCATACATCACTTCTATCGAAGCGCCTTGGTCGACATATACCCTGCGCACAGTATATCCCTCGATCTCTGCTTCAATTATCAGTGGTTCTTCGGAAGCATCTCCGGGAAGTATCGGAGGAAAACTTATAGGAGTATTCATCCATTCTTCTTCTTGGTCCATGATTTTACGTTTATGTTTTCTCTCTGAATATCGGATCATATTGATGATTCGACCTTGGTTGGTGTTGTTATTATTCCTTGGAGGTACCCTCTCTCTTTGCCGGACATCCCTGATTAAGTGGTCCAGCTTGCCTGTTTCCATAGCTTTTTTAAGTTGTTCCTTCAAATTGTGACAGTCGTTGGTGAGGTGACCTTTTTCTCCATGGTAGTCGCAGTACTTATCCATGTTTTTTCTGGCAGGTCGTCCTCTCAACGGGGGTGGTGCCGGAAGTCTAAGATGGTGTTCGGTTGCGAGAATTTCTTTAGGAGCTTTGGTGAGCACTTTTAGGTCTATGGGCTTGACATCCCTCCGATTTCCATCGTTGCGGTGGTAGTCCGCTCTGTAGTCATTCCTGTTAGGGTTTTTGTTTCTAACTTGTCCGTAGGATGCATAGTGGTCATTCCGCCGGGGTCTGAATTCCTCTCGACGAATGTCTCTCCTGTGATTCCCTTTGAAGGAGGATCGTTGTGTGTTCTGATCGTTTCGGTTATACGGGTTAGGATGATAATCTTTTCTATAGTTATCTATCCGTTCTCCCCTTGGTACTTCGGTCAACCGATACGCTCTTTCGGAACGGATGAAGTCGTCCACTCTCATCATCATTTCAGTTACTGTTCGGGGGATTTTTTCAGTGAATCTCTTTGCTAACTCCGGACATTTACACCCATCCATGAAAGAGGATATTTGCATTACCTCCGGAACCCCTGAAATACGGCTGGCTTCATCTGTCCATCGTTCCTTGAATTCTGAGAGGGCTTCATTAGCCTTCCGGACAATCTTAGTTATTTCCATGGGGTCTCTGATACATTTTCTGCGAAGAGCAAATCTTTGCACAAATTGTTCACACAGGGTGTCCCAATTGTCGATACTTCCCCGCGGGAGGCTATCGAACCATCCTCTGGCTGCATCGTCCAAAGTTTGCTGAAACATCATACACCATATGGGCATGGGCCAAGCACCCTGGTTGGCAGCTCCTTCGAATCTTGTGACGTGATCATCCGGGTCTGTGGATCCGTCGTATAACTTTATGTGGGAAGGCATCAGATATTTTGCGTTTTTAGGTTCGGAAAAATCAATTATCCTTTGGGTGAATGGACTCTTGGACGCTGCTTTGAAAGGCTTGGAAAGATCATCTGTCATTTCTTCTTCTGCTTTCTGAGCTCCGGTATCTTGGGGTTCTTCGTCTTCGAAGTCGAGCTGGATAGGCTTAATCGGTGTTACCCCTGTGGCATTATGTTGTTGGATTAAAGCTTTCAAGGCGGTGAGATGATTCTGGATTTGTTCTATGCTGTTGGGATTTACTTCTGAGTCTTTCCTACTTCCTTCAGGTGTTGTAGGAGTAGGACCTGTTATTTCTAAATTCAGGTAGAGTGAATGACGAGTTCCACGGATGGCGCCAATTTGTTGAAGTAAAAGTTTGCTTCTACTTCAGACAAGCGAGGTGAATCCTTCGGACTCTGATTGGTCCTTCGGATTCGGGGTGTTCCTTGCTGATAGTGGATTACTTCGGATATCTGCAAAACAGGTACGTCCGTTAGTCTCGCCCCGGGAATGTATCCCAGGACCAACCTCCGGCGTGAGAATAAGTATGTGTTCTTAGAGAAAGAAAGTATAAATGAAGTTAGAGAGTGAGAGAATTAGTTAACCTTTAAGTGGAGATTTCCTCTCTATTTATAGGCTTTCAATATGGAGTGCCAGGCTGGTTTGTACTTAGTTCCTTAATGTTTGCTAATTTATGCTCCATTATCATATACTTGGTGTACTTGTTTGTACTTTGGTTCATGTACTTACTGGTTTATCCGAATGGTTATGATCTCCGGAAGGTTGAGGTCATGCGGACATTCCCAACCCTTCGGATATTGGTCTGTCTTGCTTAAATACATTTGGGTACGCTTTGTTTGATATAGATCCGGAGGGTATTTAATTGTACGGCGTAAATCCGGAGGGTACATATGCCAACAGTTATATAACAAGTACATTTATCTACTATTATTATGAAGATTTAAGGTAGTCATTTCGGATACGAGTTATCTCCCGAATACCTTCGAAATATCTACATAAAAGGTAACCACGTACGTATATTTTCACTAATTAAGTTATCATGCTCCTATACGAATAGCGATTAGTACGCCATCTATAATTGAGCTTTCTGCTAATATCTCAGACAATACCAATCAAGCTTCTACGCTAAGAAGTTAATTTTAGGAGACAGATACATGAATTGCAATCATTTAGAAAAACATTGCACATACCGATGTTGACGTATGTGTCCGAAGTACACATGCCGAAAGACAGATGCTACACTTGTCTGAAAGGTATGTGCCGAAGCACAATAAAGGTAGACACTCTTTTATCCAAAGAAATCTCTTATCCAGCGGTTCGTTCCAAGAACCGAACTAGTGCCATCTAGACCGGACATTACAGAAATTTGTCCCTCACGTGACCTGACACTTAGCACCTAGGCTAGTTGTAGCTCGGCTCGCTCCTTTCCCATACTGCCAGGTATGATGGTTGTATTGAATGGTATAACTCCTTGATTGCTTTATTCCATAAACATGATACATATATATAGGTTACAAGTGATGATTCTAGAATAGCTACAAATGGGCTAGGCCTAAATACAAAGGAGACACAATCGGGCCTATAACATAGTAACGACTAATACTCCCCCGCAGTTGGAGCGGGAGGAAGCTGGACGCTCAAACTGGATCTAAACTCTTCAAATAATGCGGAAGGTAGACCCTTGGTGAAGATATCTGCGTACTGATAACGAGAGGGTACATGGAGAACTCGTACCTGACCAGCAGTAACCATGTCACGGACAAAGTGAATGTCGATCTCAATATGTTTGGCCCGTTGATGTTGAGCTGGATTGGCAGAGAGGTATATGGCACTAACGTTGTCACAGTAAACAAGGGTTGCAGCGGACAATGGAGAGTGTAATTATCAGAGAAGGTTGCAAAGCCAAGCAGTCTCAGCCACGACATTGGCAACGCCCCGGTATTCAGCCTCGGCACTAGAACGGGAGATAGTTTGCTGGCGCTTAGAAGACCAAGACAGAAGATTGTCTCCCAAAAAGACACAGTAACCTGAAGTAGACTGCCTTGTAGAGGGGCAGTCGACCCAATCTGCATCAGTATGTCCAACAAGAGAGGTGGTATTAGATGAGTACAAGAGAAAT
This sequence comes from Artemisia argyi, assembly GCA_030686995.1. Taxonomy (NCBI): domain Eukaryota; kingdom Viridiplantae; phylum Streptophyta; class Magnoliopsida; order Asterales; family Asteraceae; genus Artemisia; species Artemisia argyi. Next base: position 256,427,524 of record CM060709.1, on the reverse strand, counting down.
CCAAAATCCAGAGTTCCTCGAACGTAGCGTAGGATACGCTTAAGGGCAGCGAGATGAGGTTCACAAGGGTCATGCATGTAGAGACAAATCTTTTGCACTGCATATGATATATCTGGTCTAGTAAATGTGAGATATTTAAGACCACCTGCGAGACTGCGATATAAAGTGGGATCCTGAACTGGAACACTTTCGGGACCCAGTTTGGATTTTGTATCAACTGGTGTTCGTGAAGGGTTACAGTTGGTCATGTGAGCACGCTCAAGGAGCTCAATAGCATACTTCCTTTGAGACAGAAACATCCTTGTAGAGTGGCGAGTAGCAGAAATACCAAGAAAATAATTAAGAGCCCCGAGATCAGTCATGTCAAACTCACTATGTAGAGAAGCAATGATCTGCTGTAGTAAGACTGTAGAGGAAGCTGTAAGAATAATGTCATCCACATAGATAAGTAAATAAGCAACTTGAGATCCCTGTCGAAGGATGAATAGAGAAGAGTCACATCGACTGTGGTAAAATCCAACACGAGTGGCATAACCTGAAAATCTCCGAAACCAAGCACGGGGTGCCTGTTTCAGACCATATAAAGACTTCTGTAGAAGACAAACATGGTGAGGGTACCGGGGGTCCACAAATCCTGGTGGTTGGTGCATATATACAGTCTCAGATAATTCCCCATTAAGAAAAGCATTCTTAACGTCAAGCTGGTGTATAGGCCACTTGCGAGATACCGCAAAACTGAGGACTGTGCGGATAGTAGCCGGTTTGACCACTGGGCTGAAAGTCTCGTCACAGTCAATGCCAAGTTGCTGACTACTACCATTGGCAACCAAACGAGCCTTATAACGACTCAGAGTCCCATCAGCATGAAATTTATGCTTAAACAACCACATAGATCGTACCAAATTGATGCCAGGGGGCCGTGGTACAAGAATCCAAGTACCATTTTTAACTAACGCATTATATATACTCATCATACATAGCATTATTCCAATGAGGGTTTTGAAGAGCAAGCAAAGGAGATTTAGGTAGTGGTGAGATAGAAGAAGTGTGAAGGGAGAGACGGTCAATAGGTTTGACAATGCCTGATTGTGACCGAGTGACCATGCGATGAGTACGGGGTGGTTCAGTGGGAGGTTGGTTTGGGGCGTTGAGTGGTTGGGTAGGAGGCTGCTGAGTTGGTGCTTCAGTTTGGGGGCTGTTGGGTTGTGGTGAATTGACAGGGAGTGGGCCGGTGGGTGTAGTGGGCTCAATATGGGTATGATCGGCTTGTAATGGAGTTGGGGCGGGGGGTTGAGTGAGTACTTGGTAAAGTAGAGGGGAGGGTGTAGTGTCTAAGAATGTGTAGGAAGGTGGGGAATCGAGTGTCATTGAGCGGTAGGGGAATTGGGTTTCGTCAAAGGTGACATGGCGGGAAAGTAAGATTTTGTTTGTTTCAAGGTCTAGGCATCGAAAGCCACGGTGATAGGCGGGATAGCCCAAGAAAATGCATGGTGTTACGCGTGGGGCAAGTTTATGGGGTGGGTGAAGGTGAGGGTAGTAAAGACACCAAAAGATACGTAGGTTGGAGTAGTCGGGTGTTTTGTGAAAAAGTCGTGTGTAGGGGATTTCGTTGTTGATGGCTGTGGAGGGTAAGAGATTGAGGAGATAAGCGGCCATATGTAGGGCTTCGACCGAAAAGGTAGGGGTAGGTGGGATTGGAACAAGAGCGTACGAATGACATTGTTGATGGTTCTAATCATGCGTTCCGCCTTGCCATTTTGTTGAGAGGTTTTTGGGCAAGAGAATCTAAATTGTATACCGTGTTTTGCAAAAAGGGTATGTAAGAGGTTATTGTCGAACTCACCGCCATGGTCACATTGGAAACTTTTTATGTCACATTTAAATTGGTTCTTAACATAATTACGAAAATGTAGAAATTTATCAAGCATGTCAGATTTATTACGGAGGGGGTAGATCCATAAGTAATGAGAGAAATGATCAAGAAATAATACGTAATATTTGAAACCACTTTTACTAGTAATAAGAGATATCCATAAATCGGAATGAATAATATCAAAACAATGTTTAACAGAAGACTTTGAGCTATGAAAAGGAAGCTTCACATGTTTGCCAAGCTGGCATGCGTGACAAACATGATGAGACTTTTCTTTATTACATGAAATAAATTGACGAGAAGCAAGCGACCGCAACACTTCGTCACCGGGATGACCAAGGCGTTGGTGCCACGTGGAGGAGCTTGTGGGGAGAAGAGCGGTAGGGATTGTTGACGGTTTGGTAACGGGATAGAGATCACCGGAACTATTTCATTGAAAGAGGATGTGACGAGTCCAGAAGTCTTTCACAGAAAAACCAAAGGCATCAAATTCAAATGTACAATTATTATCTCTAGTAAATTGACGGACAGAAATGAGATTTTTAATAATATTGGGGGGTAACAAGGACATTGTGTAAATGAAGTGGGCGATGAGAAGATGGAATAATGCTATGTCCTGTAACACCCCCAAAATTTGGTACATCGGAAGACTAAACAAGCTTTCGGGGTGCTACGGGGATTGGTATCCATCGCAAGTCATAAACGAACGAGACAACTAAACATAAATAAAACACAACCAAACGGGGTTTTTAAAGTTTACATTCATCCCATATTATCCAAAGTAAAGCCCAAAAGAAATAAACGTAGGTCCACAAATACATATAAGAGTTTGAGAAAATAGATCCTTAAACCATTTTGCCAAGCCAAGCCTCCAATCCAAGCATCCAAAATCATAACTTAATTACCTGAGAAAACGCGCTAAAAGTCAGTTTTCGCTGGTGAGATCATAGGTTTAAATTCTTAATTCAATCAAGTGGACATATACACAAAACGCTTGCTAGCTAGACTAGGCCTCAAATCACTAAACCAAACCTATAGGTGCACACACTATAGTCCAAAACCAAACCAAATCAATATGCATTCGCAAGGATGCGACATGCCCAACATTCGTAAGGATACGACATGTTCATGCATTCGTAAGGATACGACATGCGCAATAACCTACCTAGTTCTATAAGCATAGCAAGTTATAAATAAAAAGAAATAAAAGTCCACATAAAACAATTTGCACGTTTCTCACCCCAAGTATTGAAAACAATATTCAAAAGTAAAAGTGGGGCTATGACTCACCTCAAGTCCAGATATCAGCACAAAGAAACCGGTAGAATCAAGATGTATCACAACTCAAAAGACAGCAACTACGGACTCGGCACTTCCTAACAATGTAAACTCTTTTCAGAATCATTTCCTCAAAATCAAATATTCCCAATCCCGAACGTATTCCATTTTACTTTCCAAAAATCCATTTCTCGTATTGTTCTCGTATTAGTTTGGCGTTTGGTATCCATGCGGGTAGAAGGTCGACTCAAACACAAACCAAGAAGTCATAACGAAAGAAATAATAAAATGTTCTACGGGTCTAATATTGGCCCAATATATTATTTAAATAAATCGTCGAAGTTTATCAAATCCGTCGACTTGGTAATCCTCCATAATTATTTACCTAATATATTATTCCGAGATCATACCCAAAACCTAAGTCACATAGCACGTAGAATACTATGTGGTAAGTATCTAAGTTTAATAAGTTCCCTAAATATATCGTCAAACTTACCAAATTCGTCAATTCGATAAACCTCACGAGATATTTAGTAGCTCATTATTCCCATACACATACCACAACCTATGGGCGTCGTAGGATACAATACCCATTAATATTCCCTTTTTATATAACCAAGTAGGTCCTATTTAATCCGTCAATCAAATAAGTTACGTAGTTATAGAAAATGAATATATTAACGTCACATATCCATGACATGCACAAAAGTCATAACATAAATGTTAATATGGCCCACTTGGACTCAAGTGACCCCGATCTCGTATAACTCGTAAGTTTCCCATTTTATTTTCCAAAAAGCATTTCTTTTCGTAGAAAATCCAATGTTATAATTATATCGTCATTTATAATTGTTTGTTTATAATAACGTTCCCGACATTTATTATACTATTTTCATAGTATAATATATATCGTTACATTATTATTTTATTACTCGTGATCACTTTATTTTTAATATACGCACTTGTATAAATATATATACGTTTTCACATTTATATATTTATATAAATGTTTATATTATTAATATGAGTATTACGAGTTTTTATTATTAAGTTTAATTATAATTCATATCGAGTTATAAAATATGAGTCACATGTCCGAGTCATCACTCTCGGCTCATTGTCCAAATCCAAGTGCTAGGGCGTATTGCCGAAATCAATCGTTGACTAGAAAGTCAACGTGACTCCGACTCGCACAACCATGAGTCCAAAGTAATATCGTCCAAACCACAACTCCGTCATAAATCCCATTACACATGCTACAACAATAAAGTCCGACTACGGCACCTTTCTAACCTATCTCCGTCAATCTAATAACCGTCACACAAATCGGTTCCCGATATCACACCTCGTCAACCCAACTTCAAATACAAGTCCATTACCGAGACCACGAGGTCTCGGCTCACAAGTAACCAACAACAATGACAAGAATAATAACACAATCATAAAAGAAACATCACCATGTCAAGCAAAATGGGTCAAAAATCAAACAAGCTTCGACCCGGAAGACCCATTTGGGTCTCTGTCTACTATTCGAGCCAAGGAACACCTCAACGAGACCAAAAGGGTCTCTATTGGCTCTAACCCGCAAACCATATCAAACCGAACGGACCAAAGGGTCACGTTTAAGCTCATACGAGCCATTCATCAAAACTAAATGGACCAAGGGTCACGTTAGACTCCCAAACGAGTCAAGCATCAAACCAAGCGGACTAAGGGTCACGCTAGACCCTCAAACAAGCCAAAAACATCATCACACCGAGACCATAGGTTCTCGGTTGAGCTCTAACGAGCCAAAACCAAACCCAAACGCATCCAAGAGATCAAATCCGAGCACCAAACAAGAAAAAGTCGACACCCATGGATACCAATCTTAACTTTATATCAAAACCCATTTTTATCATTCATTTTTATACCAAAAAATCAAGATTAGATCCGGGTTTGACTCGAAATAGTCAAACCCGACGCGTAACCCGCGATTTCTCACCTTCCAATCAAATAGAAATCAAGAAAATCAATAGTGGTGGTGGTGTTTGATGTGTAGGCGTCGGTATCAAAGAAAACGGAGGGGGGGTATTTGTTTTGGGCACGTGTTCCACACTACAAGAACAAGGAGGTGATGGTGATAAGTTTGGTGGTGGTGGTGTTGTGTGGAGGTCGGCGGTGGTGGTGTTTCGTGGGTGGTAGCCGGCGGCTAACCAAAGGGAGAAGAAGGGTGTGTTTGTTTTGGTATATTATGAGGGTTAGGGTTAGGGGGAGGGTTATATACCCGATTTTTATACTTTAGCCCCTAAGGTTTCACGTTTCCAAAACTAGCCACACTAACTTTTATATTTAGATGATTATTACTAATAAGTTTTCCTGTAACATGATCATTTACTTTCAAATATATTAAACGTCGCCAAAATATATTTTTATAAGTCACCATTAACTCCCAAACACTTCCCGATTCATATAAAAGATAAAACGTTCCTTTAACGTATAACCGCGACCGTCATTCAAAAATTCTAAACTCATTAGGTTTTCCTAGTGCCGGAGTCAATGTAGTGCAACTAAAACGTCTCAACAATAATTCATAACATAATTATCTCGTAATAAGTAAATAACTCGAATTCAATATCTCATAAACTTCGAAATTTAAAACATCGGTTTAAATTTTCCCCAAATCAGTTACGAATAACATTTCAATTATAAAACAAAACTTTAAAATTTTAATGTAATGCGGGTTTTAAAGTTTCCTTAATTTGCCAGTTGTCACATGTCCGGTGTTGGTGACGGGAATAGAGTTCCCGTCACCAACGTGTACAGATGGGAATAAACGTTTGTTAAAAAGTGTACTTAAATTACTTGCGTTGGAATTTAAATGGGAAGAAGCACCTGTATCCATGTTCCATGTAGGATCTTGTAATGGCATGGTGCTAAAAGCACTAGGGAGCGAAGTTGCTTGTGACGGGTATGCAGCAGGGGAGGTCCGAGTATACTGGTGGGATAAGCGGGCTGTGAGGGCTGTGGGTATTGGGCTGCTGGTTGCTGTGGAAGCTGTTGGGCCGGGTAACAGTACTGGGCTGCTAGAGCAGCTAGGTTAGTGGGCTGGGGATATAAGGTGGTGTTAAAAGCTAATGGTGTGGCAATGGGCTGTAGGCCCAATCGTGGATTGAAGGTCGGTTGTGGATGGTTTTGGGCCACACGGCTATTGTACAGGCCTGGAGGAGACCAATTAGTGTACTGGTGAAGTTGTGGTGTAATAGAAACTCGACCTATGTGACCCCCTGTGCCAAACGAATTATTCCCCATGTTGTTTTTAGTATTTAAACCCGGTCGGTTGCGGTGGTCATGAATAAAGTTACACCGATTACCAAACTTGCACGTACTTTTGTTAAAATAATCACATATTTGAGGTAGACTTTGGGATTTATTAGATTGAGTGTGTAACACCCCCAAAATATCGCAGCGGAAGACTGTGTCACTTGGGGTGCTACTTCATAATACAAAGTACAAGTTATAGAAAGCGACCTCTAAATGAGATGTTTTGAAAAATTACCATTCAATTAATGAATTCAAAGTTACAAACATGAGATTCCAAAGTATGATACATAAATGTATACAAAAATGTTTTTGAATGGTAAATGATAAAAGCGTAAGTCTTCAGAATATGCAGCTTGACTCTATGTTCCACGCACTAGCTATCGCCTTACTAACCTGAGATAAACATGCTAAAGTGTCAACACAATGGTTGGTGAGTTCATAGAGTTTGTTTTAAAACAGTTGAAAAGCCTTTAAAGAATGTTCACACAGCAAAGGCATTGTGAATCCACTCAGTTGCAAGTCCTGCCCATACAACACTTGCAACCTGTGTGTTCACAACCCACTGCTAAAAGATAGTTTACACAATACACTAGATTATATTCACCCAAGGTTAAGAATAGACACATGGGCGGGGGCATCTTCCCAAATAGTACTACGTCACCCAAGGTCAAGCATAGACACAAGGATAGGGGCATCTTCCCATGAGTACTATCAATACCTCTCTGACAGCATAAAGTATTGTGTACGCACGTAAATACAAATCTTGTATTTAAATTAAGCAAGTATAGTGTAACAAGCATGTATAACGCAATTAAGTATATTGCAATCAAGTATAACACAATCAAGTAATAATGTTTTGGAGTATTTGTACAAGTAAAAGCAAGTAGTTGAGCATGTATCTCCCCCAAAGAGTTAAAATAAGTATTCAAAGAGTAAGAGAGGGGCTATGAATCACCTTAAGTTATGTAGCGAGTAATGAAAATGGTAGTCGAAACGCGAAAGTCTCTAAGAGCAACCTCGAATAATTATTGCAACTTAGGTTGGAGTAATGTCTAAGAATACGAAGAATGGCCTATATATGTCTTGCATATAGTTCATGATGTAGTACTTAGTATATAGTGTAAGTTGTTGAATAAAATGGTTTATGAAACATGTATAGTTTGTATATCTCTTACTACCGTTCGGGCCGTCATAATTCAGAGGTCATGTAGTAAATGTTCGAGGAGTTAAGACACTTTAATTCGTAAATCCAGCAACTCGTCGATCCGTTTACCCAAATGGAACCCCTCACATGAAGCTCCCTAGTGTTGTAGTATTTGATAGAAAATATAAGTTTTTGATATTTAAAAGTTATATGTCCGAATAGATGAATAAATTTAGAAAAGTTTATTTTAAATGAAGATTGTTATTATCAATGAGTTTATTAAGCCTAGAGTGGACATTACTTGCAAAGTCTAATGGTCATTTGATGGAGTAGATCCAAATTGGTTGATTATGTTATAACTAACACTTTAGTTCATGTTTTCGACTTAGAAAGCCATAAGGTCTTTAGCCGTGGCTTTGTTCATGGCTACCATGGTCTTAAGACTCATCCTTGGCCTTAGCCATTGTTGTGGTCTCGGCTTTAAGGTCATTGGACCCCTTGGTTTTACTTAGCCATAACCAATACATGGTCATTTGGGTATTAAAAAGGCTGTTAAGAATTTGAAGAAAAATATCACTCGTTATGAATTTTCAAGGTTCGATCTTCTTTATTCCTGAACGAAAACGTCGTTCCGGACAACTTTCTTGTTTTAATTTTTTGATGAAACGGACCAGAAGGGCCTTAAAAAAATACGGATTTCAAACAGAATGCTATTAGGCAGTTTCGGGTCTTTAGGTTTGCTAACTTCTTTTGGCCATAACTTTTGACTCGTGTACTCGTTTTAGGTGGTTCAAATTGCTATGTTTTCCTTTTTAAGTCCTCTATAACAGTAGGTAAGTGTTTCATATCATGGTTACTCTATTTTGGTCGTGGTTCTCAATATAAGTCACTAGTATCCTTGTTTACTTAGCATAGGTTAACATATAGTTTCCATAACTTGTTTTAATAGTTTTTATACATCATGAGATCAATATAACAAGACATATATAGCATATAGAGCTTATGAAAACATAGTAAGGATGATGAGTATAAGTTTTCTTACAACTTTTGGCCTTGTAAAAGGGAAACATGAACTAGGACAAGAACTATACCCTTCAATCGAAAACCCTAGCTTCTAATCCTTCACCACAACTCTTGTAAACATTGCTAGCCTTGATATAGACCTTGTGAAGACCTTATTAACTCAGCCCTAGTACCCTTGTGTAGCTACTAATTCAACCATGGAATCACCAAATAAACACTAATTTCATGTAGAAAATAACTAGGCCTTCAACTCTTATGTGTAACTTGGAACTTGGAAATCAAAGATGGATGGTGTATAGTGATTGCTTAGGGGCTGTAAAGGGAAGACAAGATGAGGTTCAATGAGTTTTTCTTGGTCTTTGGATGAGAAGTGAAGTCTTATAGTGTAATGAGGAGGTTAAACTTAAGATATTTTGTAAGACTTAACTAGTAAGTTATAACACTTATAATGATCTTAAGTTATCAAGGCTTTATCTCAAGCCAACAAGGCTTGTGAATAGCCATAAATTTCGTCCATGGTCTTATCTAGGATGACTAGATGAAGTTTTGATGTTATCTTGCTTTTATGGAGTGAGTTTTGGTCCCGGTAATCGCTAATGGTAAGTCGTTAAGTCATGAAACTTAAAATCGGGTATCTTAAAAATATGAAACTTATAAATATGTTAAAACTTATCAATATATTCTATATTAGCCTATAAAACGAGTGATAAGTTCCATCGGGTTGCTTAAACGCTGTGAAAAATGGAAACGCGGGTCTAAAACGCGTAATTCGCGTAAAACGCTGAACTGGAAAGCGTAAAATTCCAAAACTTTTGGAATTGTCGTAAAATGAGAGAAATTCATATTTCTATTGTTTATAGTGTTTTATGGACATATCGGGATGCTGAAATGACATTTAAACCTAAAAGTAAATCTCGGACATGGTTTCGTGATTTTTGCAAAAATGATCCGACGAGTGTCAAACTCTCGGATTATCATTAAAATAGTTTAACTTACGAGAATATGAAATAAAAATTTCGTGAGTGAATAGTAAAAAGTGAATAGTAAAAATGAATAGTATCCGAAAATGTGAATTGTTACAGAGTGTTGGTGTTACCTCTTGGTGCCGATGGAAGAGGAGGATTATTTTCGAGGGCCATGAATGATGAGAATTAGTGGGGGGGAAAATGGCTACTGGATAAGATCTTGTAAATACTTGAACAAAATTGATTGCTTGAATATGAAAAGCAATAATTACAAACGAGTGAAACCTTTGAACCAAACTGGATGATATAGGGTGTTGTGATGGTGTATAAAAATAAGATAATTAATAACAATTGTTAATAATATGTGAATTAATAACAATTGTATTCACGTACTTGGTTTGTTGATAAAGCTTTGTGCATGGAGTTTAATAATGGTGACTGAATAACAAATGTTGTATGGATTTGTTAGTGAAACTGGCGATGGTATTTTTGATAATTGAAAGAGTGTTGTTTTTTGGTGATCTAGGGTTTTTGGGATCGGTATTTTTGGAGAAAGGAGCGGGAGGGAGACGATTTCGAAAGAGATTTTAGGAGAGGATCGTTTAGTTTATTATCTCTGATACCATATAGAATGGTATAACTCCTTGATTGCTTTATTCCATAAACATGATACATATATATAGGTTACAAGTGATGATTCTAGAATAGCTACAAATGGGCTAGGCCTAAATACAAAGGAGACACAATCTAATTTATTGGGGTAGTAAAAATACCTCAACCTAATTTATTGTCAAACCAACTGATTTCACACATATTTATTCTCAGTTATTACTCAGCCTTTCGGCTCATACTTTATAACTTATTCTCACGCCAAAGCTTGGTATTGGGTTCAAACACAAGGCGAGACTAACGCATGTTTGCCACTTGTGTAGGTGCTCGAAGGACGTTGTTTCATCCAGTCCGAAGAAACCTACACGCGCTCTATCCGATGAGCAATTATTTACTTCAACAACCGACAACTAATTTTAGAATGTGACATATTTTTTAAGACAGAATTACAATATGCACATATATTTATCACTAAACTGTAAAATACATTACTGTGGTTTGTTAGTGTTCACACTAAACATCACTTTCAGAAACTTTTAGCAATAATCATCCATTTGTTAATAAAAGTTAGACATAATGCATCTATAGGGATTACCGTTGTAATTTTCTCTCTGTTATCTACTTATAGTAAAACACTTTTTGATAAAATCACTCCAAAACACTCTTTTATTCGTTTCATTATCTTCTTCTCACCATCATTATCTTTTTCTCACTACATCAAAAAAAAAAAGTATCTAAACCATTGACCATTAAATCACTTTCAACTACAATAAAATACTTACACTGGTAAAATATTTATATCTATCACTATAAAATCACTCACAATTATAGCAAAATACCAAAATCCATCACCATCTTCTTTTCATCACCTCTACCACCACCACCCGCCACATCTACTAACACCATCCTTCGGACATGTGGTGGCCAGCTCTGTGACCACCACTATTCGTTAACTCCACCACCCAATGCGGCCATCATATTAGTTGGCGGAAGTGGAGAGATGATGGAGGTGGCAGACGCTAAAGAATGGTGTAGCGAGTGGTGGTGGTCATAAATTCGGCCATTAGAAATTTTGTGATGGTTGGAGTGATTTTATAGTGATAGATATAGATATACTGTGTGGGTTTAGGTATTTTATGGTAGTTGTAAGTGATTTTATGGTGAGTGATTTAGGTAATGAGAAAAAGATGATGATGAGTAGTGAAGGTAATGGGAAGAAGAAAATGAAATGAATAAAATGTTGTTTGTGAGTGATTTTATCAAGATCTGTGTTTGACTTTTAGTAGATAACGGAGAAAAATTACATCGTTAGTCTCTAGGGATATATTGTGTGTAATTTTTACTAACTGAAAGATGATTAGTGCCAAAACTTTTTGACATAGATGTTTAGTGTAAAAATTGGCAAACCACAATGATGTAGTTTGTTTACACTTTATTTATTTAAGTAGTATGCATATACGATAATGTTCCGAAGCATTAGGTGCGCATATACCACTATTGTTCGTCATCGGTAATTGTCACATTTCATTTTACTTACATTACTATCACGTCACCATTTTTTTCTTGCTATAGTTTTAGCGTCACACCAACCAGTTCACTATCAACCTAAATTTATACGCATCCTTAAAATATAAAAACTAGAAAAGTGTGGGGATGATGACCCCTCCCACCCATGCGCAAGACAAACCACCCCGACTCAAGTCTATGTTGACGACAACCAGTTAACCATGCCTTACCACCCACAACTAATACATACCACGTGCTCTCAATGTTCCGGGAATGAGAGAGATCATAAGTAAAAATACAAGCAATTGTGTTGTTTTGTCTACGGTTTGCTTGGTCTACATCCATATCGACTATGCCCAAAATACCCATTTTTAATTGAGCCAAACATAACAAAATATCTGTAAAATCTAAGAACAAATTAATAAGGGCTCGTTTGGTTTGTAGATGGGTTTAGATTATGATTTGGATTTGAATGTAAAGTTGTAGATTAGGATTTGAATTTGAAGAGAGAAAATAATTATTTTATAATTTGATGTATAATTTTACATTTGAAAAATTAAGATATAAATATAATATGAAGAGAGATACACTCACAAAATAGAAGTGAGACCCAATTATTAGATTAGGTTAAAGAAACCCTAGCTAACTAGTGGCTGTTTGTAAAGTGTTGAGCCACCGGTAACCATACCAAAATCATAAACCCAAAATGCAAAACAAACATCAATCGAATATCTAATCCCAAATCCTAAAGAGCACCATAAATTGTCTCAATGACTTCATGATCTTTCTACTTCAAAGTAGTAATGAAAAATGTCATTCTTCTATCACATTCTATCGATATGAATAATTAAACAAAAATATGAGACATAAAATTCGAATATCTATGCTCTTTATTTTGTGTGCCACACTAGCTACATTGTGATTCTAGTTTGCATGTAACTTAACACACTCTGCCAAGTACCAACACACACTCTATTGAATATCAACCGTCCATTTATCACCCAATATCTAAATCAACGGCTACAAGACTATAAAAGTGGTAACACATGGACACTTATCTCAGCCTCGGTACCGAACCTAAACCAGCTAAAAAGGTAAAAAAAACAGTTCCTAATGTTGATCAGCTTTGTCTTGTAAAAAACAAAGAAAAAAAAGGACACATCTTTGATTCTTTTCGGTCATCATATTTAGCAAGAAAAAAGTGTGTTAAAGACTTTAAAGTAGTGACACAAAATTAAAGAACCATATACATGTAAATGTGTGTGTTGACAAGAATGAAGATTAACTGAGGTATGTTTTTTTTTTTTTATTATAGTAATAATCTTAACAACCCCTTAAAAAACATCTTGATCACAACAATGTTTACAAAACACTTGTAAGTATTATCTTATAGATAAAGCTGTTTCTTAGCACATATTGGCTTCATTTGTGTTGGTAGCTCTAGTTCAGTTACTATATTGTATTAGCTTTCCATTTATGGTAAAATATTGAAGATTGTTTGCATGCCGATGTTTTTTGGGGGTTGAGGTGTAAATTTTTTTTTAGAAGGCATTGAGGTTGAGGTGTAAATTTGACCCACATCTTGTTTGCATGTGTTTGATCATAGTGTAGAAGTGTTTTTTTATAAGAATATTTTTAGAAATAAGAATTAATTTGGTTATTATAATTTAATCTGAATTAGGCTAAGATAAGCCTTTATCTATACTTCTATACTATTATATAATGCATTTGAGACTATTCTATAATTAGAAAGGCTTAAAATTCAGACTTTTGCTTGCTTATTATGGAAGGATTTTAAAATTAATTGGTTAAGAAGCAGCTCGGTTAGAAAGTTGGTTAGGGAGCAAGTTGGTTAAGATGTTTGTTAGGAAGCTGGTTGTTTGTCCAAATTAAAATTATTTGGCTTAACCATCTCTACTTATAAATCATAAATACAACTAAATGTGTAACCGAATAACCGAATAACGCAAAATATAGTTACAGGTACCCGCCGCATTGCGCGGGTACCGTTCTATATGTCTTTAAAGTTGGAAAATGCATAATAGTTTGTTTCAATTCTGTTTTTCTTTTGTTAGTGATTTTTGTGTCATCGCGTATTTTATGTGATTGTGATTTACTTGAGATCAAATGGCTTATTCGAGTTTAGCTTAAAGACGAGTCGGGAGGTGCGGAGTGAACAATCGTTTTAGCTAACTTGATCCGCCCTTCCCAAATCTAACATCTTTTTGATGTGTCACATTATATCATAGGAGTTATACCAAAGGGTTTTGGCTTAGTTGGTACCCACCTCCAAAAAACCCATGGGCCCACCGGAGAGATTTTGTTGATAAAAGGTCATGGGTTCAAGTCTCGGCTCGTGCTCACTCCAGTTGGTGCCCCGCTATTCCTTGTGGGGTGGACAATGGCTGGTGCCAAAAGGTTCCCACCAATTCACACCTTCTTTGTGGATATCAAAGGAGTTATTGACTGTTTAAGCCGTCGTATTTGAACTTTAACTGCTAATAACCATTTCTTGTTTAGGAAAAGTATGTGAAAGAAATGTAGATTGCAAATTTGCTATCACAAGAGCACAATTTTTGCCCAAAATGTCGCAAAGTGTAATTTATATTTATTTTTTTGCTTGTTTACAAGAACTGCAGTTTGTTTTGAAGAGTCGATGACTTTTATGAGATGATATTTCTTGTCTCTTATTGGATGATTGTCGGTTTTCAGGTTTCTTGCAAACTACATTATAGGCGCCTAGACCGTAAATGAACTTTGTTCTAGAAAGGTATAATTCAGGTCAAGGAGATTGAGATGTTGGAACGACAGATTATGTTCAAGCAGTTGCAAGAACTGCAGAGGAAAAAGAGACTGCAAGAATTAAATGATGGCAAACAAAAAATTATTGATCAGATATCTTTAGCGCGTAATAAGTCGTCTTCTGGGGCTCAACCTGGACTTCAAAATAATGGTATAACAGTTCGTGACCCATCCCAAATGTTTAAGTTTGGTGATACGAATTTGGTTCAGGGTCAAAATCAGGTTCTGCAGTCGGTGGGTCTTGCATCTGCAAGTTTGTTGACTAAGGACGAAAGTCAACAAGCAGGGACCTTTAGTAAATCTTTCAATGATGGTCAGTTCAAAGCTTCTTCCAGTCGGGATGCGGTTAATTTGGATCCATTGAAACATAAGAAATTGTTCAGTGCGGAAGGTAACAGTTGGGGAACCAAAAGCTTTGAGAAAACAGATAAATCGAGTGAATTAGCTTCGCTTCAAAGTGGAAGTTTAAGTGCTCTTGCGCATTCGGCTGCTGCAGAAGCTTCAAGTAGTGATTCTCGTTTACCGTACTATGGTTTGAGGTTTTCCCCTTCAAGTGAAAGACCACATGTGAATAATTTTGACTCAGCTAGTTCACCATACTTTGGTTCACAATCTCCGATAGTTTCTGTGGAGAAAGTAGTTGGTCAGCAATGTTCAACTTTTGAGGCTAAGCCGCATTTTATGACCTCAGGGGTGACTCAAGGGGCTGCTTCTTCAACGCATTTACCGAATACGTGGGTGGATGTACCTGAGCAACTAAACTTTTCTGGCATGGGTTCTTGTGAGCCTAGTATAAGGGCATCAATAAAGAATGGAAGTGTAAATTATGATAATAAGATCTCTCAAGGAACATCACTTTCCCATCTGAAACCTGCTCATGGGAATTATATAAAATTTTCCACCTCATCTCAACCTCGTCAAGATAAAGCTCCCTCCTCGTTAAAGAATCACAAGGCCTCAAAAACCGAGTATAATGCAATGGTTGCAAATAGTTCTTTGGTGCAAGTGGCTAGCACTGGTCAATCTGGGAGTGTTGGCCCAATTACTAAGACTGATAAGCCGAAATGCAATGTGACTAACCAAAATAAGGCTGTTTTAAAATCAAAGAAGAGAAAATTTGGTATTTTTGAATGCTTACCATGGCACAGAGAAGTGACCAAAGGTTACTCAAGGCTTCATAATATAATAAGGTGTGTAACAGATTATAGTAAATATAGCTTAAATTCAGTAGCTAGAGATCTTGTATATTATAGAAAGAGTTAATTGATCCTTAAGTGTACCTAATATTCGACAACTATATCTTGCAGCTGTACTGAATGGCAGTGGGCACGTTCTGTGGGCCGGCTATCTGAAATGGTGTGTTATTGTTGGGTAGTTTTGCACATATAATTGTAATTATTTCAACAAATTTAATGATGCAGGTATTTGAATAGTTGACCTTAACGTTTCACTCCTATAATGTTATTTGTAGTTGAAAGAAGAGGCTGAAGAAGTAGCAGGCTCACTTTGGACAGGTCGCCGGAAAAGAAGACTTATATTAACCACGCAGCTAATGCAACTATTAGTTCTTCCTGCCCCAGCCATAGTTCTATCAGAAGATGCTACTGCACATTGTGACACTGTGATATTCTATGCTGCTAAATTATCACTCGGTGATGCATGTAGCTTATGCTCGTAAGAACTACTCTTCCTAACTTCATTTTATCTGTGTATATTCTTTATCAGGGTATCATTTATTCATTTTTAAATTTTACAATTCTTTTATTTGGACTTCCCTTCCAGAGCATCAGGTGAAAACATGACTTCTATAAGCAGCCGTGACCAGGATCTTTCTAAAACTGTACAACAGTTCATTGATAGGAGAAAGAAGCTAGAAGACGAGTTATCAAGGTAAAAATGAAATTCATTATTCTAGACAATAGTAATACCAACATAAGTTACAGTTTATCATTCTTCTAATCTGTAATAAAATGGTGATGAAGGTTGGAGAAAGGAGAGTTATCGATTCTGGAAGTAAGCATGGATTTCCAAAACTTGGAGAAGTTTTCGATGGTCAACCGTTTTGCCAAACGCCATATCAGAGGGCCAATGATTACTGATACATCATCTGGTGTTGCTACTGCTATACCGAAACTATGTCCTCAGAAATATGTTAAAACTAGTAAGATGCCCAAAACGATACCAGACGGGCAAAATTGTCTTTCTCTGTGAATTCCATACACTTCTTTCTCTACCCTTATGTATCCTCCATCATAGTCTACATATTAGTCTAACTATACTCTAGCGAACTAAACCAACTTTGACCCTGTATATAATGGTTTTTGTGCATAATAATGAAATGCTAGAGAAATTTTGGTAGTTGCTGAATCTTTTTATACATGCTTAAAAAGTTTACGTATTTCAGCCTCTTTCCCTTTTGAGCTGGCATCTTGATAAGACCGTGTAATTTCAAGAAAGCTGCTAGAATTCCAAAAAGATTATATATTTCTAACCCCTTTATGCAAGAAAGCAGAAACAAAGTTCTTATCTTGCAAACCCCCCTTTTTTTTTTTTTCTTTTTCCCTCTCCAGTCCACTACTATAGCTTGTTATTTATAGAAAGTGGTATTGATTATGTAGTTCTTATGAATAATGTAAAATGCTAAATAACACAAAAGAAGGATTTGTTGCATGTTAATGGTCCTTGAGATTTTGTATACCAGAATGGCAGAATTGGTTCAAAAAGGGCAATATAACTTGTCAGGTGGTCCACATGGGATATGGTCATTGTGACACAAAAGTTTAGTGGCTTGCCTTCCTTAACCATTGAGTGCCTCAACTTGGGGACAATACTATAATTAGTAATCAAGTTGGCTGGAAAATGATGTGTATATAATAGAAGTGTTCTCATTTGTGGGCTTGTGGGGCAAAAGCTTTGGCTTTAATATGAAAATGGGAAGAAAAATGTGCTGACATAGGATTGGAGAAACAAACCTTGTCATCACTGCTGTTTGCCATATCAGCTGGAATAGTCTATCTGGGGCCCAACTTTTCTATTTGTGGGCCTAGAAACCATCTTGTTTATGCCCATATGGCTCAATCAATTGCCGGCCTGTTGTGACTTTTGGAAGGTTTGATCATGTCCAATTTAGAGATATGGCCCTCTTCAATAAGCCCCAATGGATGCATGGTGATGGTGAGAACAGAGAACATAGACAAAATTTAACTTAAAAAGACAATGACTTCTCAAAGACAAAAACTTTGTTACTATAAGATGTTAAACAAGGAATCTATCAATACGGCAGCTCCAAAATCATATGTATATCACAAAACTAGGAGAGTAGGAGTCACTATCAAGTTTTCACCAAGTTATAGAACTTCTTATCAGTTTGCCAAATGTTACAAAAGCTTTTTGGCTTCTCTAATATATTGGAAAAGAAGATTAACTTTTCGAAGAACAAGCAATTTTAGGGGGGAAACAAGAAGAGTGGTCCTTCGCTTTTTCATCTGCCACCAATTTGTTCCATATTGCTTATATTTCTTAAATTATATATATGTCCACTGTCTATGCTACCGAGCGATATATCACATAAGACATCAGCATTGAAGATATGTCATAACATGATTATTTTATCTATGAGAAAAATACTTTAACTATTCTTATTATCACAGAGAACGAAAGAGTATTTTAGTATTGATGTAGACTCGCTATATAATCTAAGTACGACCTATGCAGGCAACAAAGCCTGATTTTTGTCAAAAAAAAAAATTTGTCATTATGCTACGAACAGCTTGGTTAACAACACAAGAGAGAGAACAGAAAATTTATGAAACTCAATTTAAGTTAAAGATTCTCAATCAAAGCTATGTTATAATTTGAAGCATCAAAACTTAAAATTCTTTGCACACAAACAGACAAAAACAAACAAGAGTTAACATCTGCGGTATCTTAGCCATGCCTATCTATAAAAGCCACAATAAACAATAGTTACATCTCTGGTATCAAGTAACTACCAACACAAAGAAATGGAACATACTAGTAGTCATGTTATAGTCATACCTTATCCAGCACAAGGCCATGTCATTCCTCTGATGGAACTTGCTCAACAGTTGGTTCTGAATGGTATCAAAGTTACCTTTATAAACACAGAAGTAAATCACGAACTGGTCACAGCTACCTGGTCAGAAAAGGGTCTGATGCAAATGGTTTCGATCCCAGATGGGCTTGAACCATGGGAAGACAGGAGTGACATTGCTAAGTTGTCTGAATCAATTGTCCAAACCATGCCTGGAAAGCTAGAAGAGTTTATAAACAAGATTAACAAAGAAGATGATAGTAAAGTCACTTGTGTTCTTGCTGATAATTGCATGGGATGGGCCATGCATGTAGCTGAAAAGATGGAAATTCGAAGGGCTTCTTTTTGGCCTGCCTCAACTGCTACATTGGCTTACATTTTGAGCTTACAGAAGCTAATTGATGACGGAATTATAGACGATTGCGGTGAGATTACTCTTTTTCCTATTTCATTAAAGTATGATTCTAATGATGTGTTGGGGATTGCTTCATAAAAACACCTTATTCAATACATGTTATGTTACTCAAAGATCATATAAAGCAGCTTGGATAAGCAATGCCAAACACCCTTAAGACTATCCTTTGTACAAAAATGCAATAAGTAGATAAGCAGTTTTACTAAGCCATCTCAAAGACCCCTCTAAATGACAAGATAGTCTTTGGGATTGCTTTTATGTGCTTATCTGCATGTTTAAGCATATAAACACTGTTTGGATAGAACAAATGTATTCAAATGCTTATTTTAGAGGATTTTAGCCCTTAACTAATAAGCAGTTTGGTAACTGCTTATTTAATAAGCAATATCCAAAACACAAAAACACCCCCAATATTAGTCTAACTTATCTTTCAATATTGTTTCAGGGATTCCTTTAAATGATAGAATGATTCACCTATCACCATCCATGCCACCCGTAAAACCATCAAACCTCGCATGGGCATGTATTGGTGACGTGGCCACTAAAAAAATCATATTCGATTCCACGATAGAAGTAGTCAAGGCAGCCACAGTGGCAGAATGGATATTATGCAACTCAAGTGATCATCTTGAGCCTGCAGCCTTCACCCATTTTCCACAGTTGTCGCCAATTGGCCCGTTATTAGCTAGCAACCGTCTAGCCGAACAAGCAGGCCACTTCTGGCAAGAAGACTCGACCTGCTTAACATGGTTAGACACTCAAGCACCAGGCTCAGTCATCTATATAGCATTTGGAAGCTTCACTATCTTTGACCAGACACAATTCGAAGAGTTAGCACTTGGTCTTGAACTAACCAACAGACCATTCTTATGGGTGGTCAGGCCAGGTATAACCAAGGAGACTACAGTTACGTACCCAGACGGGTTCATGGACAGGGTTCAAACTCGAGGTCGAATCGTGAACTGGGCCCCACAACAAAAGGTGTTGGCTCACCCTTCCATTGCTTGTTTCTTGAGTCATTGTGGTTGGAACTCGACTCTTGAAGGAGTTAATAATGGAGTCCCTTTTATGTGTTGGCCTTATTTTGCTGACCAGTTTCATAATGAAAGTTACATTTGTGACATATGGAAGAACGGAGTGGCGTTTAATAAGAACAAAGAAAAAATCATAACACGAGGTGAGATTGAAAACAAAGTGAATATGCTGCTTAGCGACGGGACGTTTAAAGAGAAGGCACTGGCTCTAAAAGAAAAGGTTACGAGAAGTATCAAAAAAGGTGGAAGCTCGAAAAAGAACTTGACCGCTTTCATTGAATGGATTTATGAGAAAGAAAGTGATTCGGAATAAGGCTAGCGGCTTCGACATATACAAAGACTTTGATTGTATTTCATTTCTTGTTTAACGTTACATTCCGAGGTTAAAATTCCGTTATACTTGTCTCGAATCATATAATTTCTTAGCTTGTTTTTCTTGAATTTCCAAAATGTAAAGGGTGTTTGGTATTGCATTTTGAACTACTGGGTTGTTTGGTATTGCGTTTTGAGCTAGTGTTTGTCAAGATGAAGCTGATTATAATTACCTAAGGTTCGTCAAATAGTTAATTTGTTAGATGATCAATTATTATCAGACTTGGTATGGTAAAAAGTAAAAACACATAAGAACATTATCTCTTACACATTAATCATATGACAAATTTTAAAATAGATGCAGAAATAATGTTCAGAAACTTTCAAAAACTGTACTTGTAGTTTAATCCAATGGCAAGCGCATTCCCTAATACTTCGATGCGCCTGCACTTTTGAAGTTTTAGTGATTGCAACTGCGAGTTGGACAAACCACAGTGATGGTTTTTGCAGTTTACTCAACTCCAAATGAAACCTTAATAAGTTAGCACAAAATGTAACATATACAAGCAAATATATAAACAAACTAATTTGGAGGTACCGTAAAATAGGCATTAAAAATCTACTGAATACATGGGTGGATGTACCTGTCAAACAAAATTTTTCTGGCATGGGATCTTGTGAGCCTAGTATAAGAACATCGATAAAGATTGGAAGTGCAACTTATGAATTATGATAATAAAGATCTTTCAAGGAACATGATCACTTTCCCATCTGAAATCTGCTCATGGGAATTACATTAACTTTTCCATCTCATCTCAACCTCGTTAAAAGAATCACAAGCCTCAAAAACCGAGTATGATGGATAATAGTAAATATAGCTAAAATTCAGTAACTAAAGATCCTGTTTACCAGAGAAATACCCTTAAGTGTACCTAAAATTTGACAACGCTAACCTGCAGCTGTGCTGAGCGGGAGTGGGATGTATCAGAAGCTTATAAGGTATGGTGTTAATAGTTAATACTACTACCATATATAGCTTGTTATTTAGGTTGGGTGTAATGTTCACCAACATCACCACCGCCAACTTAGCACCACATCACATTTTCACTCCACCACCAAATTCACCACCAACCAGGTGTTATAAGACCACCAACTTCACCACCCAAAAATATCCCACCTATACACAAATATACCCCACAAAACCCACATCACACACGCACACACAACTCTCTCCACAAGTCGGTCTTGCAGACGACCCACTTGTGCTCAAAATTGGATCCAAGACGCGTGGGTGTCGTGTGGGGGGTGGTTTATTAACGACGACGCGTCGTTTTGGGTGGAGCACGCGTCGTTCCTGTGCTATTACACCCAACCTTATAGCAGTGGTACATAAATTGTGTAGTTCTTGTGAAATATGTAAATTGCTAAAAGAAACAAAAGAAGTTTTTGTTTGCATGTTCTGCATGTCTATAAGAATTTTGTATACCAGATGGTTCAAAAAGGGCAGTAACTTCTCAGGTGGTCCAGATGGAGACATGGTCATTGTACTACTAAAATGTAAAATAACTAGTTGTGTTTTCAAGCCTTGTCTTCCTTAAACCATTGAGTGCCTCAACTTGGGGACAATACTATTATTAGTTATCAAGTTGGTTCGAAAATGATGTGTTCTCATTTGTGTACTTGTGGCATAGGATTTTATATGAACATGGGAAGAAAGATTTGCTGACATAGGATTGGTGAAACAAACCTTGTCATCACTTTGCCATGTCAGCTGGAAATAGTTTATTTGGTGGCCGCCTTTTTCTATTTGTGGGCCTAGAAACCCTCTTGTTTATGACCATATGGCTCAATCAGTAGCCGGCCTGTTGTGACTTTTGGAAGGTTTGATCATGTCCAAGTTACAGATATGGCCCTCTTCAACATAAGATGTTAAGCAAGGAATCTAGAAGACTGCAGCTCCGAAATCATTTATATTACTAAACTATATGAGAGTAAGACTGTAGGAGTCACCATCAAGTTTTTACCAAGTTATCGAACAGTACATTATCTATGAGAAAAAATGAAAATTCTTTTAACAATTCTTACTGTCACAGAGATTCCTAAAGCAAAGATATGTTATACTTTGAAGCATCAAAACTAGAAAAATAAATGCACAAAACAGACAAATACAAACAAGAGTTACATCTTTGTGTCTCAACCATGCCTGTCTATAAAAGACACAATAATATTATCAAGTAACTACCAACACAAAGAAATGGAACATACTAGTCATGTTATAGTCATACCTTATCCAGCACAAGGCCATGTCATTCCTCTGATGGAACTTGCTCAGCAGTTGGTTGAGAATGGTGTCAAAGTTACCTTTATAAACACAGAAGTGAATCATCATGAACTGGTCACAGCTACCTGGTCAAAGGGTCTGATGCAAATGGTTTCGATCCCAGATGGGCTTGAACCATGGGAAGACAGGAGTGACCTTGGTAAGTTGGCTAAATCAATTGTCCAAACCATGCCTGGAAAGCTAGAAGAGTTTATAAACAAGATTAACAAAGAAGATAGTAAAGTCACTTGTGTTCTTGCTGATAATAGCATGGGTTGGTCCATGCATGTAGCTGAAAAAATGGGAATTCGCAGGGCTACTTTTTGGCCAGCCTCAACTGCTACATTGGCTTCCTTTTTGAGCTTTCAGAAGCTAATTGATGACGGATTTATAGATGATTGTGACCTTATTCATGTATGATTCTAAGGGTGTGTTTGAGATTGGTTTATAAATAGCTTATCTGCCGATGCCAAACGTCTTATGTTACTCAAAGATAATTAGATAATCAGTGTTTATAAGCAATTCCAAACACCTTCAAGACTACCCGTTTTACATATATGCAATGAGTAGAAAAGCAGCTTTAGACATCTCAAAAACTCCTCTAAATAGAAAGATAGTCTTAGGGATTGATTATTTAAATGCTTATCTGATTATTTAGGTATATAGACACTCTTAAGTTATTGGATAAAGCAGCTTGAGTGCTTATTTTAGAGTGTTTTAGCACTAAAATTAAGCAGGTTGGTAAGTTCTTAATGAATCAGCTAAACACTCCTTACTAAATGCCTAATTTATCTTTCGATATTGTTTCAGGGGTTCCATTAAATGATAAAATGATTCACCTATCACCATCCATGCCACCCATAAAACCATCAAACCTCACATGGGCATGTATCGGTGACTTAGCCACTAGAAAAATCTTCTTTGAAGTCACTACAGAATCTATCAAGGCAGCCACCATTGCAGAAAGGATATTATGCAACTCAAGTGATCATCTTGAGCCTGCAGCCTTCACCCATTTTCCACAGTTATCGCCAATTGGTCCGTTATTAGCTAGCAACCGTCTAGCCGAACAAGCAGGCCACTTCTGGCAAGAAGACTCGACCTGCTTAACATGGCTAGACACTCAAGCTCCAGGCTCAGTCATCTATATAGCATACGGAAGCTTCACTATCTTTGACCAGACACAATTCGAAGAGTTAGCACTTGGTCTTGAACTAACCAGCAGACCATTCTTATGGGTGGTCAGGCCAGGTATAACCAAGGAGACTACAGCCACGTACCCAGATGGGTTCACGGACAGGATTCAATCGCGAGGCAAAATTGTGAACTGGGCCCCTCAACAGAAGGTGTTGGCTCACCCTTCAGTGGCTTGTTTCTTGAGCCATTGTGGTTGGAACTCGACTCTAGAAGGTGTTAATAATGGAGTGCCTTTTATGTGTTGGCCTTATTTTGCTGATCAGTTTCATAATGAAAGTTACATCTGTGACATATGGAAGAATGGAGTGGTGTTAAATAAGAACAATGAAGGGATTATAACACGAGATGAGATTGAAAACAAAGTTAACGTGCTGCTAAGCAACACAATGTTTAAAGCGAAGGCGTTGGCTCTCAAAGAAAAGGTTACAAGTAGTATAAAAAAAGGTGGAAGCTCGAATAAGAACTTGACCGATTTTATAGAATGGATTCATGAGAAAGAAAGTGACTCGGAATAAGGTTGGCGCAGGGGCATCGACATATATAAAGACTTTGATTTGTATTTCATTTCGTGTTTAAGTTTGCACTCCACTGGTTAAAATTCAGTACCATTTCTCAACTCATATTACTGTTTGCTTGTTTTCCTTGCACATCCAAAAATGTAAAGGACTGAAGGGTGTTTGGTATTGCATTTTTAACTATTGGGGGTGTTTGCCATTACATCATGAACTAGTGTTTGTAACACATGGTATGGTAAAAAGTGAAAACATATAAAACATTATTTCTTACACTACATTAATCATACCACAAATTCTAAAACAGATCTAGAAACAAAGTTGAGTAAATTGCAAAAACTGCACTTTTGGTTCTTCAAGTTGCAAGAGATAAAGTTAATTGACCCTTAAGTGTACCTAAATTTTGACAACGATATCCTGCAGCGGTGCTGAGCGGGAGTGGGATATCTCAGGGTTGATATTTAATACTACCATCACATAGCTTGTTATTTGGGCTGGGTGTAATGTTGACCAACATCACCACAGGGCCACATCACATTTTCACTCCACCACCAACAAGGTGTTATAAACCACCAACTTCACCACCCAAAAGTACTCCTTATACACAAATATACCCCACAAAACCAACATCACTCACACACAACTCTCTCCATGATACGGTCTTGCAGACGACCAACTTGTGCTCAAAATTGGTCCAACACGCATGGGTTTGGGGGTGGGGGGGGGGGGGGGAGGGTGGGGGGGGGGGGGGGGGTGTTATTAACGACGACGCGTCGTTTTGGGTGGAGCACACGTCTTTCCTGTGATATTACACCCAGCCTTATAGCAGTGTACGTGCATTGTGTAGTTCTTGTGAAAAATGTAAATTGCTAAAAGAAACAAAAGAAGTATTTGTTTGCATGTCTATAAGAATTTTGTATACCAGAATTGGTTCAAAAGGGCAGTCACTTGTCAGGTGGTCCAGATGGAGACATGGTCATTTACTACTAAGATGTAAAATAACTAGTTATGTTTTGCAATCCTAGCCTTCCCTAACCATTGAGTGCCTCAACTTGGGGACAATACTATTATTAGTAATCAAGTTGGTTCCAAAATGATGTGTATATAATAGAAGTATTCTCATTTGTGTACTTGTGGCATAAAAGCTTTGGATTTTATATGAACATGGGAAGAAAGATTTGCTGACATAGGATTGGAGATTGGAGAAACAAACCTTGTCATCACTTATTCACTTTGCAATGTCAGCTGGAAATACTAGTTTATTTGGGGGCCGCCATTTTATATTTGTGGTCCTAGAAACCATCTTGTTTATGCCCATATGGCTCAATCAATAGCCGGCCTGTTGTGACTTTTGGAAGGTTTGATCATGTCCAATTTAGAGATATGGCCCTCTTCAATAAGCCCCAATAGATGCATGGTGAGAACAGAGAACATAGACAAATTTTAACTTAAAGACAATGACTTCTCAAAGACAAAAGCTTTGTTACTATAAGGAATCTAGAAGACGGCAGCTCCGAAATCATTTACTATATTACTAAACTATATGAGAGTAGGAGTCACCATCAAGTTTTTACGTTATCGAACAATACATTATCTATGAGAAAAAATGAAAATTCTTTTAACAATTCTTACTGTCACAGAGATTGACAGAGTATTTAAGTAGTGACATAGACTAGTTCTTTGATCTAAGTATTGTAATTTCCTTGTGAAAGAACTAAGCAGGCAACAAAGCCTGGTTTTTGTCCTTTTTTTTTGTCATTATGCTACAAACAGGCGAACAGCATGGTTAACAACACAAGAGAAGCAACAAAAAGTTTATGAAACTCAAGCTATGTTTAAGATTCCTAAAGCAAAGATATGTTATATACTTTGAAGCATCAAAACTAGAAAAATAAATGCACAAAACAGACAAAAACAAACAAGAATTACATCTTTGGTATCTCAACCATGTCTGTCTATAAAAGACACAATAATATTATCAAGTAACTACCAACACAAAGATATGGAACATACTACTCATGTTATAGTCATACCTTATCCAGCACAAGGCCATGTCATTCCGCTAATGGAACTAGCTCAACACTTGGTTAAAAATGGTGTTAAAGTCACATTTTTAAACACAGAAGTGATTCACAAACTGGTCACTACCACCTGGTCAGAAAAGGGTCTGATGCAAATGGTTTCGATTCCAGATGGGCTTGAACCATGGGAGGACAGGAGTGACCTGGGCAAGCTGGCGGAATCAATAGTTCAAACCATGCCTGGAAAGCTAGAAGAGCTTATAAACAAGATTAACAAAGAAGATGATAGCAAAGTCACTTGTGTTCTTGCTGATTTATGCATGGGTTGGTCCATGCATGTAGCTGAAAAAATGGGAATTCGACGAGCAACCTTTTGGTCTGCCTCAGTAGCTACTTTGGCTTCCGCTTTGAGCTTTCAGAAGCTAATCGATGACGAAATTATAGACGATTGTGGTAAGATGACTGTGACCTTTTTCCTATTTCATTCATGCATCTAAGGGCATGTTCGGGATGCAAAACATCTTATGTTACTCAAAGATAATCAGATAAGCAGTTTTGTTAAGCGATACCCACACCCTCAAGAGTCAAGACTATCCGTTTTACAAATATGCAATGAGTAGATATGCAGCTTTACTAAGCCATCTCAAACACCCCTCTAAATAACAAGATAGTCAGTGGGAATGCTTATTTAAGTGCTTATATGCTTATTTAAAGCATATAAACAATTGAGTGTTTGGATAAAACAGCTTATAGCTTTTGACTGAATGTGTTTTAGATCTGAAATAATAAGCTGGTTGGTAATATGCTTATTTAACAAGCAATCCCAAACACCCTAATAAAAAACTAAAAATTATCCTTGATATTGTTTCAGGCGTTCCTTTAAACGATAAAATGATTCACCTATCACCATCCATGCCACCCATAAAACCATCAAACCTCTCATGGGCATGTATCGGTGACTTGGCCACTACCAAAATCATCTTTGAAGTCGCTAAAGAAGCTGTCAAGGCAGCCGCCATGGCAGAATGGATATTATGCAACTCAAGTGATCATCTAGAGCCTGCAGCCTTCACCCATTTTCCACAGTTGTCGCCAATTGGCCCGTTATTAGCTAGCAACCGTCTAGCCGAACAAGCAGGCCACTTCTGGCAAGAAGACTCGACCTGCTTAACATGGTTAGACACTCAAGCACCAGGCTCAGTCATCTATATAGCATTTGGAAGCTTCACTATCTTTGACCAGACACAATTCGAAGAGTTAGCGATTGGCCTTGAACTAACCAACAGACCATTCTTATGGGTGGTCAGGCCAGGTATAACAAAGGAGACTACAGCCGCGTACCCAGATGGGTTCATGGACAGGATTCAATCTCGAGGCAAAATTGTGAACTGGGCCCCTCAACAGAAGGTGTTGGCTCACCCTTCAGTGGCTTGTTTTTTGAGCCATTGTGGTTGGAACTCGACTTTAGAAGGTGTTAATAATGGAGTGCCTTTTATGTGTTGGCCTTATTTTGCTGATCAGTTTCATAATGAAAGTTACATCTGTGACATATGGAAGAACGGAGTGGCATTTAATAAGAACAATGAAGGGATTATAACACGAGATGAGATTGAAAACAAAGTTAACGTGCTGCTAAGCAACACAACGTTTAAAGCGAAGGCATTGGCTCTCAAAGAAACGGTTACGAGTAGTATCAAAAAAGGTGGAAGCTCGAATAAGAACTTGACCGATTTTATTGAATGGATTCATGAGAAAGAAAGTGACTCGGAATAAGGTTGGCGCAGGGGCATCAACATATATAAAGACTTTGATTTGTATTTCATTTCGTGTTTAAGTTTGCACCGTTACTCTTTTCTCAAATCATATATATTACTGTTTGCTTGTTTTCCTTCAAATCCAAAAATATAAAGGAGTAAAGGGTGTTTGGTATTGCGTTTTGAACTAGTGGGGGTCTGTCAAGATGAAACTGACTAGTTTCATGAAATGGAGTAATAATTATCACACATGGTATGGTAAAAGGTAAAAACACATAAGAACATTATTTCTTACACTACATTAATCATACCAAAAATTCTAAAACAGATCTAGAAACAAAGTTGAGTAAATTGCAAAAACCGCACGTACTTTTGGTTCTTCAAATTGCAAGAGCAATCTTTAAAACTTGTAAAGTGCAGACATAATGTTTGTGAGAAACTTTTAGTCCGGAAATTTGATCATATTCAAATGACAAGTACCCTTGTTTATTTCAGTCCTTCTTCCACTTGACTAGAGATGATATCCAAACCAAAAAAATCTCACAAAACTACGCCCGTAGTTATATAGATTGCGTCTGCAATTTGTACATTTTTTGCAACTTACTCAGCAAAGAATGTACAGGTTACAATGCAAATAAAAACATGGTGGGTGAAAAACATGACCTGAAAACAACTGAAACTTAACAGTTATGATCAATGGATCGTCATGACTTTAATTATTTGCAGTTAATTACACAGAGATTTACAATGACTCAGTGTAACAACCAATCTAAATATACCCATACAATTAAGTTGAAATGAAACCTTAAACAAAATGTAACATGCAAAAAATAAATTACTAACTACTACCAGGCATTCAAAATCTAACTAATAAAATACCAAAGGAACGTACAAAAACAAATTAATAAATAATAACGAGATATCTCTCTCTTTAGTTATCTCTAATAATCCAAGTAAAAAAAAAATTATTTATAGTAATTAGTAGTAGTAATAAAAAAATTACTGCTGCTGTACAGAAGAAGAAGGATTAGAGCCGTAAAAATCGACTAGTTTCTGTAAAATGGATACTTGTGTACGTAGGAGAAGAATGTAGTCTGCAGTTTCCTTAAACAACTGGTCGGCGGCTGTTGTGGTAGTGGCGGCTGTGTCTATTTCTTGAGCTGGTACGAGGTTCTTCAGTGCTTCCAGCTTTTCTGAAACTGATGACGAGGTTGTTATTGTTGTTGTTGGTTTGTTGTTGCTCGTGTGATGTTTCCTTGCTGATCTTTTGTTACTGTGTGATGAATGTTGTTGTTTTCTTGTTGGGGTGTTTTTTAATAATCTTTTTGGAGTTGAACCCATCGGAGATATTGAAAGATTTTGTATGTGTTTTTGTGTGTGTGTTATTTTCCGTTTTGAGAGAGGTGTGAGCGTTATGTTATGGGGTTTAAGTAATTGGACATTCTTTACTTGCCATTGCTTTTCTTTCTTATTTACCAATATGCCATTATCTCTTCCCTTTCATTTATTTTATTGAGGAGAGTATTTATACCAAACCTTTCTTACATAGCAAGTGACTCATGCTTACCATCCATCTAAAAATAAATCAATTGTTGAGATTAAAAGCATTTTAGTATTTCACACATTTTTTATAATTTAAATATCTCTTAAACCGTTAATCGTTAAGCGAAAATAATTACACCATCGTGACGAGCATTTAATTATCTTTCTATAGACGGGCACTTTAATATACTTTAAAAAAAAAATCATTTTTTTCACTTTTTTTTGTGGCCGAAAAAATCATATATGATATTACATATCATATATGATATGTCATATGTGATTTTTTCGGCCACGAAAAAAAGTGAAAAAACGAGAAAAAAAATTGTCGAAAATATGTCAAAGTGCCTATCTATAGAAAGATAATGAAATACTCGTCGTAACGGTATATATTTTTTCGCTTAACGATTAACGGTTTGAAAGATATTAATATTAAAAAAAATGAAAGTGGGTTTTTTTTTAATTGTTGGGATTAATCTCAACTATTAGATCAAATAAATATGGAGGGAAGATGAAGGGTGGAGATTAGTCC
The DNA here is from genome assembly GCA_030686995.1 of Artemisia argyi. NCBI lineage: Eukaryota > Viridiplantae > Streptophyta > Magnoliopsida > Asterales > Asteraceae > Artemisia > Artemisia argyi. Next base: position 256,397,331 of record CM060709.1, on the reverse strand, counting down.
TTTGACATACCTAGGGTTTATAGGATGTGAGTGTTGAGTTATTTGGCTTGTGTAGATACGTGAGCAGGTCTAGTGAGTCATGCAAGTAATAATATATATAAAAAGCAAAAATTTACCTGTGAAATACCTACTATAGGTATTTGTAATGGGAATGATAGTAACGGGTGTTTGTGGGTTGTTATAAAAGAGAAAGGATCATGTTCTTAATACGAATACCATGGAAGTCGAGCTTTTTTTCTTTGGTATTCGTACTCGGACTTTTCCCAGTCATTTTAAGATGTTCACCCATCAAGGTTCGAACATTGGTCTCTTAAAAAAACTTGATGAAACATCAACACTATGTCATCTTGGACGATGTTACTGCTACACAAACTCAAACCTCTTAAAACACTCTTTTTAAAAGTCAGCGTGACCATTTCAGGTTTAATAATTTATAGCTAAACAAGTGCTTGTGAGAGTAGTTTAAAGATAGAGTTTTGGTGTTTGAAATTGTGTTAACTAGTTACTCCCTCCGTCTCAAAATATAAGTTCAGTTTGACTTTTTGAATTTAACTTTTACCTTAAATATTTTTGTTTATACGTAGTATTATATAATACTTGATACAAAATATATAAATTGATTGTATTTTATATGTATTTTCATTTGGTATAATTTTCATCAAGTGATATATAATATAAATAAAAATATTTAAAGTTAAAGTTCGATTCAAAAAGTAAAACTTGACTTATATTTTGGGACGGAAGTAGTAATTGAGTGTTTATGCTTCGTAACAAACTTGTATCGGGTAAGGTTAAATACAATAAGCTTTTTTGTGATTGCCATATGTGAGATTATTTGTGTTTCAATAATCTTGATCAATTGCAACAATAAAAAAATGGCTTAGCTATGAGTTGAAAAATAAAATATAATTGAAAACTTACACTAGAATGCTATATAGATCCATTGGATAATTTTACCCTAAATTACTTAACCATGTTTGTGTTAAAATAATACATTCATTACTTGATAAACAAATATTTTAAATTATTGTTCACCAACAAAAAAACACATAAATTAAAAGATATATACAATTATTACCGTTTTGATTTTTGTAAAAACCATTAAAAAACAGTTTTATCTTTTAACTATTAATTAATGATTTTATTTAACTTCGTAAATAATAATTTTGATTAACAATAATAAGATAAACTTAAACAATTTCAATATATTTAAACATGAATAATTATTTTGAGAAAAACTAAAAAATGTGAATATATACATGTCATCCAAGCATTTGGGATCATGTACTACCACTCGTAGTCGTGGATGACGTAATAAAATCTGATTAAAAAACGAATTTGATTCGATATTTATCCTTCTAGAGTATTTTTATATACAAAAAACATAATTAGAAATTAAAGGGCAAATATGTAATTGAGCAGAAAACGACAAAAGCCATGCATCTGACTTGACTTTGAAAGATTTATAGCGGGAAGAAAATGGCACCCATCTTCTACAAAGCCTGCTGACCTGCAAACGGCACATGTGAAAGCACTAAACGGGGTCCATTTCATCCTTATTATTTTACCAATTTAACCTTTCTAGTACTGTACTAATTTTCTATATATATTCCTATCACCATGTTTCATTTATTTCATGCTTTTTCATATTTAATAAAAGCATGTTGGAGGAGTGTCGAGACCCAAAAAGTTTCCTCGAGGCATCTTTTTAAAGGTCACGAGCATATAACGACATTGTATAATTATTGTTGTTTCTTTATGTTGTGTTTTCATTTCTTTTATTAGTGATAAGACGTATAGCAAGAGAAGAAAACATAGCATGATTACCGACTATGGTGTGATATTTGTCTCAAAGTTGTTTATTTCAAACTTTAATAAATATGTTTCTCAAAATTGTTTGTGATTTGGTGTCTTCCTAGCTTGCACTATCGAAAACGACCTTTCATGTTATTCCTCGAAACCTAGGTGCCTAGGTACATCGACTCTATAGCTTTCCAGGTTTACGTGTCGTACACAACTTTCATAATTGAGTGAAAGTTGGCCACATGGTAAAAACTAAAAACACTCGGACCAACATGTCGTCTTATATAAAGTATGTAATCTTGATGATAATTAAGTCGAGAAAACAATGAGTAAAGTTACCTGTGCCAAATTTATAAATGATGGCCAATATTTAGAGGACAAGGTATAGTAAAAACTTATAAGTATTTTTTGTGTCGCCACGTCAGTTTGTACCATATAAAACAAGCATGTCTCTCCTATTAGGTGTCGTCACGTCAGCCAGTACACACATTCATTACCAAAAATACTACACCCAGTCACAATAAAAATAAAAAAAAAAAAAAAAAAAAAAAAAAAAAAAAAAAAACCCTACCTATAACACAAAGTGATCTCTATGGCTATGGCACCTATAACAACAAGTAGCGGTGCAGTTATAACCATTGTAAGGATGTTATAGGTGTCATTTTGGCTCTATAATATACCATTATGCACCACATCATGCTTTCTTAATTAAATTGATAACGCATATGTTGCAAAAAGAACAGCTAAGTTTACTCCGAGTTAAACAAATTAGTGAATTACACTTGATTACTTTTATATGTTTTTACACTTTTTGTCTATTTCTCCTTCTACATGTATAAAATTAAGGTAGTGATATACATACATATCATTTTACTTCATACACATAAATTTAGTGAGACCTACGTAAATTTTACAAATAAAATTTATGTGGGTTCAATTAAATTTATGTGTATGAAGTAAAATGATATGTGGAAATAAAACTTCCTATCAAATATATGTGGTTTCCACTACTTATCTTTCTTTGTGTAAAGCGTTAACTTTTTAACATCTTATAATTATGTAAGTAAGAAAATAAGTATGAATGGTTAAGCAAGGAGAAAGTACAACATTTCTCATCACATTTATAAGATTCAATCAACCCTATAAGTTTCAGGTTAATTTGTAGCACCAATCATTTTCCAAAGCTATACCAATAAAGCAAATATTATACTAGATATTCATGTGAAAGTGAGGGGCAAAATGGGAAAAGAAGAAAGGCCGTAGAGGGGGCGTGGCCTCCCTAAAGGGGGCATGTGAAATGAGGATGGGCCATGCAGGCCAGCCAGCCAGCCAGCAACAGGGTGCGTAGTGCGCAAAGCGGCGCATGCACATGGGAAGCTAGACCACATGCAACTGTAAGCAAAACAGGTTTGTACCTTCAATTCCTTAACAGCAAAACATCATGTGAGAGACAGTGAAGCAACATGACTTGTACCGCATGTTCTGCACATTCCCTGCAGCTTCCTTCTTCTAACATGCCAACAAACCATTCATGTACTATTTACTATACCTGATGTATTACTACTACTTAATCCACTTTGCTAATTAGGCCAGCAAAGCTAGACCGTTATCAAACAGTTGGTTTATCTCATAACATATACGGAGTAACATGTTTTCAAATCTTGATGGGACACTCTAGTGGCTTACCATGTTGCACAATTATAGAGGGCTACTGATTTTACCATGTTGCATGGGTCATGTGGGATATATATATAATCTGTAAAGTTCCAAGTTTACATGTCCATCATCAGGTCTCACTCGAATAAGATTTTCTCTTGTACAAAGCAAAAAATTCAGTCTTGTAAAAGTTAATCTAAATTAGTCTGAACCCTTGACACTGGTTATCATGTATTAACATCGTGTCTATAGCCAGGGACGGAACCAGGGGTGTCTCGGGGGGTTTCGGGACACCCATGAATTTTTGTCCCGTAGTGTTAATTTTGTTATAAAACTTCTATTTTTTAATAAATGCACTTTGTCCCAAAAAATTATGCATGTAGTCTTGTTTGATTTCTTATAAATGCACCTGGTGATTTTGTCTTCTGGTTCCGTCCCTGTCTATAGCTCGTCACCAACAGCTATTTTACAAAATGGGAATCTACATCAAGATTAAACAATTCTTTCGCTAAATCAACTATTTTATACAATTGACAAATCAAATCAATTCAGCATGTATGAACAAATAATAAAGGTAGTACGTTGATAAAATTGTGATAAGAAAAATCACAACAGCGAAACAAATTGAAATTCTTTAGTTGAATGTAGAACTATGATTAAACAATATATACTATTCTTTCTTAAAGAGAATTAACATTTAAAGAAAATCACACAGGTCTCGCCAACTAATTAATTTACACTTGTTACATTGTCATTGGTGACAATGATGTGCAAGGGAAGTGTTGCATGTGAATATGTGATGGCTCACTTAAGAGGCCAGCGATGATTACTGATTACACCAAAATGGTGTCGAACGTAGATTACTACACGCGGCTAGGCCCGCCCTTATACACAGACTAGCTATTGAACTTTTGAAACGTCAACAACCTTGACAAAAATAGTATACTTCCATCAAGAACGTTCTCCAGAGACAATGCTAAAGGACTGACATTTAGACAAATAAATCAAACCCGCTAAGATTTTGTTACACGTCTCACAAGGGTCCTCAAATGTGAGTATTATTAGTAGTACATTTTGTATTTGAATAGTTTATGATGACGTATAGCCTATGTATGGGCCACGAGCCCAAATATTAAATATTACTAAGGCCTAAAGCCATCATGCGTGGGCTATTATAACTTGGGCTGCATCAATAATAGGAATGGGCTCACGCAAGCCCAACCAAACTATATACGGAATATATAGAGATCTTCTATCTATAGAATGGATATCCTTAACCCGGATAAGCACCACGTGTGCGAAACGTAAGGAGCACGAACCCTACAAGGATTCTGCGCCTATATAAGGAATAACATAATTCTCATTCAAGGTACGATTTCATAAACCCTAAAACTCTTTACGAGAACCCTAAACCGATTACTTACTCTCACGCCAGAGTCTAATCGTGGGAGACAATCCCACGATAAGCCTAACGGTGTTGTTTATTTTCTTAGTGCGCAAGTTTCAAGCAGTAAGAAGCGAATTAGTACGAGAGCAAGAGCCCATAATCAGGAACGCCCAACTTTTGTATCAACAAGTGGCGCCATCCGTGGGACCCCTACTAAGAACTAAAGAACTAGAATGACGAAAAATAAGAACTCAAGCCAGCGGACTCCGCAGTTGGAAAAAACACGTGACCCCCAGAGGAAGAATCAACAAGATTCGACCCCTAGGCAGACTGCTGGGACAACCAGCGCACCTGGGCACCAAGAAGCGGGAACCACCCAACCTCTTCCAGTGGTAGAACTGCCTGTAAGGACTACCCAAACCACTACAGTGGTCCCAAGCGTTGAGGAACTCCAGCACACCCTCTTCACTACTCCTCACCAAACTGTACCTACGGTGGACAACACTGTACCACCGGGCGCGCCTAACCGAGATAGGATACCCAATACTGAGGCAGACATTCTTGCAGCAACTGAGGACACACCCAACCTAACGCTGGGAAATTTTGTATCCCAAAATTATGACATCCTAACTGCCCTCATGCAAGAAGAAGCAAGGAGAAGGTCAAGTACGAGCCTACAAGCTCGGCTTAATTTTGGTCCTGAACGCGAACCATCATCACCGCGCCATCCACGAGGAAGACGCGCAGATAACGAAAAACGTACTACTATCCACGATAGGTTGGGTACGACATCTGATTCACAATACTCAGAGGAATACGAAGGCAGCGAGAGGCGTACTAATGTTCACTCCAGACTTGGCAGTCGAGGGATACAAGACCGATTATGACCTCAGCATTCACCAAGCCAAGGGTCCTCCAAATCTGGGAGTAAGAGAATTCACGACAGATTGGGTAAAAGAATGTCCCCAAGTGAAAGCCCCTCAAACTCTTCTTCTAAAGGAAGCCGGTGCAAGCGCCGAAAAAGAAACTACTCTTCTTCCAGCGATTCCTCGGACAACGAGGATAGGGAAACAGGACACTGGAAATCAAGAGGAAGACGCCGCGAAGAAGAGAATGAAGACTTATCTCTTCCATGGCGACGCCAGAAAATTGATGCGTTTACACGACGCATCAGCGACTACTCCGACCACAAAAGGAGGCGCATGCCCACTAACGTGAAAACATATGATGGAACAGGTGATCCGGATGATCATCTAAAGGTTTTCGAATCAGCTGCTACTATCGAAAACTGGCCGCAACCTGTGTGGTGCCATATGTTTAACTCTACATTGTTAGGGAATGCGCGCACATGGTTTAGCAAACTCCCACGACGGAACATTGGAGGGTTTGAAGAATTACGGAAGCATTCCGTCTAAACTTTACCCAGAGAAAGAAGTGCGCTAAAAACCCTGTTGAACTAGCCAGAGTAAAACATCGCCAAGGGGAATCAACCAGTGCTTTTATGGAACGCTTCAAGGATGAGTGCATACAGGTCAAAGCGTGTCCCGAAATTCTAAAAATTTCAGGATTCATGAATGGGATTAACAACCCAGAACTTATCCGGAAGCTAAATGACAAAGTTCCACAAACTTTCGATGAACTAACAAAGCGCACCAGATCCTTCATACAAGGAGAAGCAGCTGCTGCGGACAGCAAAAAGGGTTACTCGAATTATAGGCAACAAGAACAGCCTAGGAGACAATCCAATGATCAAAATAACAACCGCAGCAGGAGTTACCGCAGTGGAAGAGACAATGACAAATATACCCCTCTCACAAAAACTCCGAGGGAAATATTGGTAACAGAAGGTGCAAATTTCCCAAAACCTCCACCAATGCGTACCGTAGAGGAAAAGCGCGTAGGGAATGGATACTGCGAGTACCATGGTCAAAAAGGCCATACAACTAACGAGTGCGTCCAACTAAGACAACTAATTGAAAAGTTAGTAAAGGAAGGCAGAATGGACCACCTTGTAAAAAACATCAAATAGGGAAAGGACAAACAAAGGAACGGGGGTAAAAAAGAACCTCCCAAAGAAAAAGCTGACACCATATACATGATACAGTCATGGCAACGTAAAATAAAGCAAAAAGTCAGCCAAAAATTCTCCCTAGAAAAAGAGATATCCTTCCCTACCCTAGCTGCGGACAACGCAGTAGTAGAGCCTCTAACTATTGAAATACATAAGGGGGGGGGGGGACATGATATCCACCACATGTACATTGATGGAGGAGCATCCGCTGATATCCTATAATATCATTGTTTCAAAAGACTGAAACCTGAAATCCAAAGTCAATTGATACCAGCAACAACGTCGCTGACTGGATTCACAGGAGAAAAGATTTGGCCTTTGGGGCAATTACGCTTATTGGTGGTCGTAGGAGATGAACAACACTCAACAGCGACATGAATAAACTTCATGGTAATAAAGTCTCCCTCACCATACAATGGTATCATTGAGAGACCTGGAATATCGTCCATGCGCGCAGTACCATCCACAGCGCATGGGATGCTCAAATTCCCAGTAGAAGGAGGAGTTGTTACCCTTATAACACAACAGTACCACCAAAAGAATGCGACGCAGTAACCACTGAAGTGGAGAATATTCCAGAACAGCGCACAGAAAAAATACCAAACCTAAAGGTCGCTATTCACCCCGATTACCCGGACCAACAAGTTTCGATTGGAGGATCTTTATCTGACAAAGGTAAAGCAGTTGTGTGCGCACTCCTGCAAAAGAATCTAGATATCTTTGCATGGGAACCAAAACACATGACAGGAGTGTCATGCTCTATCACAGAGCATAAGCTACAAATCCGACAAGGATATCCCCCAATACGACAGAAGAAGCGCGGCCAGGCCCTAGATCGTGCAAAAGATATTCTGGAAGAAGTACACAAACTCGTTGACGCAGGCATCATGCGCGAAGTGTACTATCACGACTGGCTCTCTAACCCAGTGATGGTAAAGAAGAGTGATGGCAGTTGGAGAATGTGCGTAGACTTCACAGACCTTAACAAAGCATGTCCACAAGACTGCTATCCACTGCCAGAAATAGACTGGAAGGTAGAATCCCTATGCGGATACCCTTTCAAATGCTTCCTAGACGCATACAAAGGGTATCATCAAATTCAGATGGCAGTCGAAGATGAAGAAAAAACAGCTTTCCACACCAGTCAAGGAGTTTACTGCTACACAAAAATGCCTTTTGGCTTAAAAAATGCAGGTACAACATACCAACGATTGGTGGACACAGCTTTCGAGAAACAAGTAGGTCAAAACTTGGAGGTCTACGTTGACGACCTTGTCATCAAAAGCCACACAGAGGATGAATTGGTGCGCGACATCGAGGAAACGTTTAGAACATTGGGACAAATAAACATGAAGTTAAACCCCAAGAAATGCACCTTTGGCGCAACCGAAGGCATGTTCCTTGGATACTTAATAGAACCTGATGGAATCAAGCCTTGCCCAGAAAAAACAAAAGCTGTTATTGATCTCCCCTCACCGCGCACACTCAAAGAAGTCCAGTCATTAAATGGAAAGCTAGCAGGCCTAAACCGCTTCTTATCTAAGTCAGCAGACAAATCACTTCCTCTCTTTAAAACACTCACGAAGTGTACTAAAAAGGGAGACTTTCGTTGGACCGAAGAAGCAGAAGAAGCTTTCCAACAACTAAAACACCATCTGGCATCTCTTCCCAAACTTGTCGCACCGCGACCAGGGGAAGAGCTAATCATGTACTTATCGGCAACTCATGGAGCAGTTAGCGCAGTACTATTGACAGATAGGAACTCCGTCCAGACACCCATATACTTCGTAAGCAAAGCCCTGAAGAAGACAGAGACTAACTACAGCGCTATGGAAAAGTTGGTTTTAGCTCTAGTATTCGCAGCCAAAAGACTACGCAGATACTTTCAAGCGCACCCAATAGCTGTAATCACAAATCAGCCAATCAAACAAGTTATCTCTAAACTTGACGCATCAGGACGGCTACAAAAGCGGAGTATACTGTTAAGTGAATATAACATCTCATATAGAACGCACACTGCAATCAAAGGACAGATATTAGCTGATTTCATTGTTGAGAAGCCAGATAGCAATAGTCCAACCTCTACAACCAAAACAGATCTGCATGAACCCTGGATTCTGTTCACAGATGGGTCTTCATGTGTAGATGGATCAGGCGCAGGCCTTATTCTCACAAATCCAGAAGGTATGGAATTCACCTATGCGCTGCGCTTCGAATTCACAGCCACAAACAATGAGGCAGAATACGAAGCCCTACTAGCTGGACTGCGCATCGCAATCCAAATGGGTGTACGCAACTTGGAGGCAAACGTAGATTCTTGGCTAGTCGCTAACCATGTGCTAGGTGAATATGAAGCCAAGGATGAACACATGATCCAATACCTGGATAAGACCAAGTCCTTAATTAAAAACTTTGATAGGTTCACAATAAAACAGGTGCCCAGAGGGGACAACAGGAAGGCTGATGCGCTTAGCAAGATCGCATCCACAAGCTTTGCGCACCTATCAAAATAGGTATTGGTAGAAACCTTACAAAACAAGTCAATCTTGGAGATGGAAGTGATGAGGCGAAAAATGAACCACTTTTAGGGGGCCATTTAAGCCCGAAATTGAATTTATTTGATCAAATATTGTCCTAAATCATTCCTTTTGTGATTTTAGGTACTTTGGGAGAGAAATCTGGAAAAGGAAGCAATTCGGACGTTTTTGGAGCATAAAAGTGAAGAAAACGCCAAAGTCTTAATTTTCCTTGCTGAGAACAGTAGGTGACGGCGTCAAGAAGAACAACCTGACGGCGTCAAGTGTAATTTGCATGACGGCCCAGTACAAACGTGAAGGCGTCACAAGTAGAGCGTCAAGAGTATAAGACGTGACGGCCTAGAAAACCATAACACATGACGGCGTCAGATGAAGATTAAGGCAGTCCGAGAAGTATTTTGGCGGCGAGATGACGGCGTCACCAAATTGGTCTTGACGCCGTCAGCCTCAGTTTCCTATATATAGTTTTCTAATTTTCATTCATAAAAGGGAAAGAAGTTTTGGAGAAACCCTAGGGCCGAACCTAGTACGAATTTTACAGGTTTTTCAAGGGTTTTCAGCCCTTGAACCCTTTCATGTGTAATTGAGATAAGTATTCTTTTAATTCAATCAATATGTCTATGTGTTGGTTGTCTATATCTTTTTCTTGTCTTAATTCCATCATGCTAGGCTAGATCTATCCTGTGTTTGCTTAGATCTAATGAAACCTAGATGTTAATTATGTGTTGATTACTTGTTTATGGTTGTATTGGATGAATGATTTCGATGTTAGGCTTAAGAAAACTGGCAGATCTCCAAATGGTAACATGCTTGAACGTCTTAGGAAACATGAACTGACGTGCACTAGGTTTTATTGGTTGTATTTAATGCATGAGTAAATTCTAATGATCCCATGTTAGGAGCTTCTTAGCCGGCTCGACATAGGAGTGAAGTAGGCACTCATAGGATTGGGGAATTAAGTGCGCCACCCCATGAATGGTATTAAGGAATACAATACGTCATCCACGCAACTATAACAAGTAATTAACGTGTAAAAGATATCTAGGGAGTAGTGAAATCTAAGTAAACACAATTTCTCTACTTATTGCTCACAACCTTAGTTTAATTTAGTTTATTTTCATTTCTAGTCTTTTATTTTGATTGCATCTTTAGTATTGGGTTAGTTGACTAGCAACTAATTCCGCCCAAATCCTTTAAACCCGAGATTTTTACTTGCTTTCTAAAAAATTATAAAAATACAAAAATAATCATCTCTCATCTTTAGAACTAATATTTAGGTTTTCTAATCCTAGGGAAACTATTCCTAGCTGAACGATCAATCCCCCGGTACTTGTCACTATACTATACTACAACCATCAGGTACACTGCCTGGTGGGGGTTGTAAGCTTCTCAGGATCCCTTGAGAGGTAAAGCCTGGTGCGATTCCCACGTATCAAGTTTTTGGTGCCGTTGCCGGGGAATAGTTATTGTCTAGGTTAGAATCTCTTTTTATTAGGTCTACTTGTTGGATTCCTTTCTAGTAAAATTTTATTTTTATTTTTAAGTTTTCTTTAGTCTATCTTATTTCTTTGTGTTTTTGTTCGTAACTCTTCACCACCTGCCATCATGGCAACCGACGAATCCTCTAACCTTAGGATCACTAGGAGTCGTAGTTCCACTAGAAACCTTGTCTTGCCGTATGCAGAACCCGAATGAGAAATGCGTAGATTAAGACAATCTCACTCAACTCCTGAACCATCTAGCGTTGCCATCGATTTTGATGCACCCCTTTCTGAAGAAAATTCAGAAAATCATGTTACAACCCCTAGCTCCCAACCCAACAACGAGATGAGTACCCCTGCAACTCCCATTCCTAAGCGCCTTAAGGACTACTCCTCCCCGACCCCTCGTGGCTTCTCAAATGCCATCGTCTACCCAAACGAACACACCAATGAGGTCTTGCATGCGAACGATGTTTGGCTTGTCCAAAGTGTGTGTATGTTTTGTGGATTAGATGAGGAAGATCCAATTCAACACATTAAAGACTTCTTGAAAATAGTAGACACTCTCCATACGGATGGGGCTACTAGAGACACGTCCCGATTGCGATTCTTTCCTTTCACCCTATATGAAAAATCCCAAGAGTGGTATGATAAACTTCCTTCCAAATCTATTTTCACATGGGAGCAACTCATATCCAAGTTCTATGAGAAGTTCTTTCCACCTGGGAAAACCTCAGCGTTTAGAGATAAGATCCTCCGTTTCCGAAAAGGGAATGACGAACCCTTCCATAAATCGTGGATTAGATTCAAATATTTAATAAGACAAGTTCCCCATCATGGCATTGAGCTTTGGCTCTTGGTCCAAATCTTCTACGACAATGTCTCCTCTAATGATCGAAACGGAATCAACCAATCTTGAAAAGGGAGATTGGCCAACCTTAGTGCCGAAGAAGGATGGGATAGGATTGAAGAATATGCTCAAGACCAGAATGACACCTGGGATGAACCTGAGTCGACTGTCAGCATTTCTGAAATCACCTCAGATCGGTTGAGAAAAATTCACAAAAGAGTGGAATACCTAGCTGGGTCGCAGTTACCTAAACAACTTTCGAATCCTTACTTAATCTGCGATTACTGTGGGGGCCCGCATGAGGTAGAAGAATGCGGAGGAGCAGCCACGACTGAACATGCATGCTTGTCAGGAGGTGACATCTATGCTGATCCCTCCCTTTTGCCTTTTTACCAAAATGACGATTACACCTTCTGGGGAAATCTGGTAAAGAGAAAAGAAGGAGAGGAAGGCCCTGAATTCGAAATCAGGAGCACTTTTGAAGATGACCTTGGTCACTTCACTCAATAAAAAGGCTTGCAATTAAAAGGTCTTAATGAACTTGTTGACGAGCAGCAGGATGACATTGGAGAATTTTTCAACAAGCTTAACTCAGCCCTAGATAACCTTGGAATGCCATCAGTAAGCAAAAAAGACCCCATGCTTGCGATAACCACTCGAGCTGGAACAACAACCAGGGACCCCCTTACCCAAGCTCGTCCTCCATCGCTGCCGATCCAAACAAGCCTCACGAGGAGGAGGAGGATGTAGGAAGCAAGACCCCCGACCAACCTCCCTTGACGACCCCTTCCCCATCAACCCTACCTAACCAACCTGTGAGAATCCCGTTCCCATCCCGATTAAGGAACCAGAAAACTGAGAATGATAATAAAAGATTCTTGTCATACCTAAAAGACTCGGTTGTCACCATACCCCTCCTTGATGCTTGCTATCACATGCCAAAGTATAGCGCATACTTTAAAAAACTGCCCGCTAACTGAAAGAAACTCGAGGGTCTTGTGACCCTGGGGGAAGAATGCTCAGTGGTGACCCATAGAGGGCTACCAAAAAAGGTAGATGATTCAGGCAGCTTCACCTTGCCTTGCTCCATAGGATCTCTATCAATAAAGAATGCTCTTGCCGATTTGGGAGCGAGTATCAATCTCATGCCTCACTCTATGTTCCTTAAATTAGGATACTCTGGATTAAAGCTTTCCCGTATGAACGTTCAACTAGCCGATAGATCAGTCAAGTACCCCGTAGGGATATGCGAGAATGTGCTAGTCAAAGTTGGGAAATTCAAATTCCCGGTCGACTTCGTAATCCTGGATATGGAGGAGGATGACTTGGTACCCATCATTTTAGGGAGACCATTTCTTGCTACCGCTCGTGCAGTCATTGATGTTTATGACGGCAAATTAACCTTGCGAGTGGGAACCGATAGCACAACCTTCGACATTAAGGACTCTATGGATCTCTCTCTTGAAGCAGCTAACCGGATCTATTTCATCAGGGAGGTCGATGAACTCACAGATGTCATCGATAGCTGTGTCGATGAACAAATCGAGGAAGGCTGGCTGCGGGACGAGAGTTTTCTGCCTTTACTAGAGGTGGAAAAGATGGAGGATGTTGGTGCAGTCTCCTTCTACCCTAGACAAGAGGCAACAGAACATCTCGAGCTCCGGAAGCCCGAAAACAAGCTTAAGCCATCTATTATCGAACCTCCTGAGTTAGATCTTAAGGAGCTTCCTAACCATTTGGAGTATGCCTTCCTTCAGGGCAAGGACCAACTGCCGGTAATCATAAACTCTTCCCTGGAACATGAACAAAAAGGTAAACTCTTAGAGGTCCTAAAGAAATATAAGAGAGTGCTCGCATGGAGTGTAGCCGACATTAAGGGGATTGACTCAACTTTTTGCACACATAAGATTCTCATGGAAGAAGATTATCAACCTACCGTGTGACCCCAGAGGCGGGTGAACCCCAACATTAAGGAAGTAGTGAAGAAAGAAGTTATCAAGCTTCTGGATGCAGGATTAATTTACCCAATCTCGGATAGCCCATGGGTCAGTCTTGTACAGGTTGTACCTAAGAAGGGTGGAATGACTGTAGTTAAGAATGACAAGGGTGAGATGGTGCCCTAGAGAACGGTCACTGGATGGCGGGTATGCATTGACTATCGAAAGCTTAATGATGCCACGAGGAAAGATCTCTTTCCCCTACCATTTATTGATCAAATGTTAGAGAGATTGTCTGGACACGAGTACTATTGCTTCTTGGATGGATTCTCTGGGTATTTTCAAATTCCCATAGCACCTGAGGACCAAGGTATAAAGTCGATAAGGAATTTGCCCAAAGGATTATGGGGGCGATTGAGAAAAAGGTGATTGGTTTCTACAAAGAATATTTGCAATCGGAGAGTGAAACCAACGATGAGGTCACGTAGTAACCCATGACCTTGAGTCTAGCTACAAGATTCGTAAATAAAGAAAAGCGCTTCTTGGGAGGCAACCCATGTTTCGTGTGATTTTATTTTGTTTGTTTGTTTGTTATTTGCTTCCGTATGCATGCTTTATTTTTATTGTTGGTAGATCATGTTTCTCAATTAAATAGTGGAAATACTTTACTTTGTTGTTTTGGCCTAGTCTTAACTCCACCTAAAAGTATTTTTGCAAAAGATAAGTGTAAGGGGAAAACCCCAAATATGTTTTTAAGAAACAAACCGATCATGATTCTCCACAATATTAAATGAACATGTATATTCGTATTTGTTAGAGTCAAATGCTTGTATTGAGTCATAATGAAGTTTTGCAGGATTTTCCAGAAAGTAAGACCAAGTTTTTTCCAGAAATTTCCCGGAAACTTAACATAAGAATTTCTGCAGGTCACTTCTGACGGCGTCACGAGTTAACTCTAGACGGCGTCACGTGTAAAAATCTGGAAATTTTACCGGTTTTGTTTTTCCAACGGAGTTTTACGGTTTTTGTGAATTATTAAGTTTTATAATCTCCAGAAAATCTGCAAACTTCATTCCACAAGCATTATTTATTTTGTTTTCTAGGATTTAGTAACTTATATAGATTGCCGTCGATTTTACGCGAGGTTGCCTTGTTTGTTTTCTCAGATTTACAGGTTATGTATGACAAGAAGATGATTTATATTCTGGAAGGGAAGCTTTGATTGTTCATTTTATTGGAGGAAGATTTAACCTGGTCACCTTATTATCCATACCGAGCGAATCAGGGGAGTATTTGATTTCATTCTTTTTACTTTTTCACTTTTACATTCTTTACTTGAACATTGGGGACAATGTTCATCTTAAGTATAAGGGGAGGGTAAAATGATGATACCTTACAGATACACTTTCGCTTGAGTTTGTTTTGTTTGATAGTATATGTGTAATAAAACTATGAGAAATACTTGTTAGTGGAATTTTAGCGCCAAATTTAAATTTTTTTACAACATTTAGGAGTGAAACTTTAGCCATAGCAAGCGTCTCATGGATAGGAGATTGTATGACTAGCACATAACCGTGTATTCAGAAAAATTTTCCACCCAAATATGTGAGGTTCGCCTTTAGATTTGATAGGAAAAGCATTTATTATTAGTGCTTATGAGTGTACCGGTAGCATTTAGATTCTAGAACTTGCGTTAGTGATGCATCCCGAGACCGCTAATGAGACTACATTCGAGTAGTAGGATTTACTACATGATAAGAGGCATTAGGATCCCCCTTGTGTTAAACCCGTATCATAATTACTTGACCATTAAAGTCATATTACTTGGCTAGTTAAGTCAACTAATTTTCCCACACCCTTAGCGTTGTACTCATTTTTAGTACACGAAACCCCTAGTACACCCCTCCGAGCCTATCTTTTCATTTCTAACTTTAAGCATTTTACTTAAAGGAAGAATTTGTTACACCCCACTTAAATGTACACTCAAATCGCCTTAGCTTTCCGTGTATGCGCTCATCTTTAGTGCATTATTGTTATTTGTTAAACCCTAAGTTAACTATCTAATTGATTACATGGTTGCTAAGTCGAGTCATATCCTTGTACATATTGTTTTGGGACGATTGGGACTCATGAGTAAAGTACTTATTTATGGAGTAATGGGGAAGAACATCATATTATTACCCCCGTATGTGCGTTAATCTTAAAAGTACTCCAAGTGTTTTGATTTTCTTAATTCGAGTCAATAGATTAGTTTATTGTAAAGTATGTAAAAATTCAAGTGTAAGGGAAATGTCCATTCCCTATGATGTATTATTTTTTATGGTAGGGTTAGAGTGTATGCAGAAAAAAAAAAAAAAAAAAAAAAAAAAAAAAAAAAAAAAAAAAAAAATCGAAAAATCAAGAAAAAGAAAAAAAAAATAGAAAAAAGAAAAGAGAAAAAACATACGGACTACCATCCCGTTTCATTCTATGTTTATTTTATGTTTTTGTTATTTTTCATTTATTAGCTTAAGTCGAGTCTAGTCTTAGCTTAGCAACGCCACATTGTACATGTAATTAACCAAGATTGTTAACTCGCCACCAGTAAAAACTTCCTTTATCCAACAAAACCGTGTATTTCATATCCCTACACCTAACGTTACAACCCTTTAAAAGACCTCTTTGATAGTTTATCCAAGGTGCTTACGTCATGTGGTGGAGGTTTGATCCTTTCCCAAGCCTATGGTAATCTATTTTGTTATGACAGGTAGTGAGAGATATCTTCCGTTTCCATATTGTAATTTATACTTTATTACACCCGAGAGATGTAAGTATCTAAACACTATTTGTGAGGTGCTGGTGTATGACCTCCGTGCTTGTCTATTGGTCTTTAGTGAAACGATTATTTGTTGTAATTACTTTTATATTAGTGTTAAATGACCTCTAACTTGTATTTTGAGTAGAATAAAAGCGCATTTGCTTGAGGACAAGCAAATCTCAAGTGTAAGGGTATATGATGAGGCGAAAAATGAACCACTTTTAGGGGGTCATTTAAGCCCGAAATTGAATTTATTTGATCAAATATTGCCCTAAATCGTTCCTTTTGTGATTTTAGGTACTTTGGGAGAGAAATCTGGAAAACGAAGCAATTCGGACGTTTTTGGAGCATAAAAGTGAAGAAAACGCTAAAGTCTTAATTTTCCTTGCTGAGAACAGTAGGTGACGGCGTCAAGAAGAACATCCTGACGGCGTCAAGAGTAATTTGCATAACGGCCCAGTACAAACGTGAAGGCGTCACAAGTAGAGCGTCAAGAGTAAAAGACGTGACGGCCTAGAAGACCATAACACATGACGGCGTCAGATGAAGATTAAGGCAGTCCGAGAAGTATTTTGGCGGCGAGATGACGACGTCACCAATTTGGTCTTGACGCCGTCAGCCTCAATTTCGTATATATAGTTTTCTAATTTTCATTCGTAAAAGGGAAAGAAGTTTTGGAGAAACCCTAGGGCCGAACCTAGTACGAATTTTACATGTTTTTCAAGGGTTTTCAGCCTTTGAACCCTTTCATGTGTAATTAAGATAAGTATTCTTTTAATTCAATCAATATGTTTATGTGTTGGTTGTCTATATCTTGTTCTTGTCTTAATTCCATCATGCTAGGCTAGATCTATCATGTGTTTGCTTAGATCTAATGAAACCTAGATGTTAATTATGTGTTGATTACTTGTTTATGGTTGTATTGGATGAATGATTTCGATGTTAGGCTTAAGAAAACTGGCAGATCTCCAAATGGTAACATGCTTGAACGTCTTAGGAAACATGAACTGACGTGCACTAGGTTTTATTGGTTGTATTTAATGCATGAGTAAATTCTAATGATCCCATGTTAGGAGCTTCTTAGCCGGCTCGACATAGGAGTGAAGTAGGCACTCATAGGATTGGGGAATTAAGTGCGCCACCCCATGAATGGTATTAAGGAATACAATCTGTCATCCACGTAACTATAACAAGTAATTAACGTGTAAACGATATCTAGGGAGTAGTAAAATCTAAGTAAACACAATTTCTCTACTTATTGTTCACAACCTTAGTTTAATTTAGTGTATTTTCATTTCTAGTATTTTTTTTATTGCATCTTTAGTATTGGGTTAGTTGACTAGCAACTAATTCCGCCCAAATCCTTTAAACCCGAGATTTTTACTTGCTTTCTAAAATATTATAAAAATACAAAAATAATCATCTCTCATCTTTAAAACTAATATTTAGGTTTTCTAATCCTAGCGACACTATTCCTAGCTTAACGATCAATCCCCCGGTACTTGTCACTATACTATACTACAACGATCAGGTACACTGCCTGGTGGGGGTTGTAAGCTTCTCAGGATCCCTTAAGAGGTAAAGCATGGTGCGACTCCCACGTATCAGGAAGTATCCACAGTGATAGAAGAACAAGATCCTACATGGATGACACCTATCATTGAATTCATTAACAAGGGAGTCTTGCCACAAGACCATAAGGACGCTCGTAGAGTGCGGCGCACAGTGCAGCGATTTGAACTATGAGACAACATACTCTATCGACGCTCTTTCTTGCAACCATGGCTCAGATGTGTTGGACCTATTCAAGCAGACTATGTACTCCGAGAAATCCACGCTGGATCATGGAGCATGCACACAGGGCCGCGATCTGTGGTAGCAAGCGCTCTACGGTCAGGGTATTATTGGCCAACTATGCACCGCGACGCACGCGATCTGATAAAGAAATGCAGCAATTGTCAAGTACACAGGCCAATTCCGCGCCGACCACAACAAGAGCTAACACCCATTACCTCACAATGGCCATTTTACAAGTGGGGCATTGACATCGCAGGACCCTTTCCAGTTGCAGCAGGAGGGCTAAAGTTCCTCATCGTAGCCATAGATTATTTCACGAAGTGGATTGAAGCAAAGGCGGTGGTGAGCATCATGGGAAAACAAGTCAAACGCTTTGTCTGGGACAACATTGTCTGTCGCTTCGGACTACCCGAAGAGATTATATCAGACAATGGGAAACAGTTCTGCGACAACCCATTCAAAGATTGGTGCACGCAATTGAACATCACGCAACACTTCGCTTCAGTAAAACACCCACAAACCAATGGTTTAGTTGAGCGCGCAAATCGCAGTCTAGGTGAAGGAATAAAAGCGCGCCTTGATAGACACAAAGGAAGGTGGGTGGACGAGCTCTCACATGTCTTATGGGCGCATCACACCACAATCAAAACCAGTACTGGCGACACGCCATTCTCCCTTGTCTACGGAACAGAGGCCATTATACCAGCTGAGATAGGAATGCCAACTATATGAACAGCAGAGGTCAACGTCACAACAAATGACGAGGAGCGGCGCATAGACTTGGACTTACTAGAAGAAAGACGTGAATGCGCAGCTATACGCGAAGCAAAGGCTAAGGCAAAAATGAAGAAGTATTATGATGCAAAGGTCAAACACATCTCCTTCAGGCCAGGAGACTTTGTATACTGTGCCAATGATGCGAGCCACACAGAAGACACAGGCAAGCTCGGACCTAAATGGGAAGGACCCTATGAGGTCACTGATGCGCTAGGCAATGGCGCATACTGGCTGCGCTATATGGAAGGTCACGACCTAACACGCACCTGGAACATCTGCAATCTTAAAAGATGCTATCTTTAGGCGAGGCCACGGCCAATATACAGACACCTTTGCACTTTAGGATGTGCCCAATAAGTGTTTGTTTTTTCTTTTCTTTCTTAGGAATTGTATTTTTATTTTTTCAAAAAACTTGCAAGTATCAATAAAATGTTATGGTTTCTAGCTAACTCCATAACGTATTTCACTTTATTGCATACATACTTATATATGTCAATATTGTTATCTTATATTTTTGCCTACATGGCGTGCATGCACTAATTAAGACCCACGAAGGCACAAAGGATGAGTAAACCTACTAATTCACTCGTTGAGTAAGAGGGTTGCAAACCCATCAACATTGGATCACGCATCCTTGCTAAGCACCTTACTTTTGAGACGTTGAGGTAAGTTTTCAGTGCGCATCCCACGAAGGATGCGCAAATATTAAGTACACCGTACAAAGCTTAGCAAATAACGAGCCAAAACACTTGGTCAAATAATAAAACTTAGCAAACATTAATGCAAGTATATTTTTAAGTCACACACTTAATCTATGCATAAAAGAGTATCTTATTCAACATTTTTACACAACATTACAAGCAAAAGATACACTTTGTGATTTACACAATACATATACAAAAAAACAGCCTACACGCTATGGCGATGCTCAGGGCTATCCTCCGGGGCAACGGAACTTCTTGCCTCTTGAAGCTTCCTCAACAGCAGCGCTTCTTTAGGCGATACAGTCGCCAACACCGCATAGGACAGCTTTGCCCTTAATCCCCTTTTTCTGGGAGGCCCTCTGCGCATGGCGCTCCAACACCTCCTTCAGAGGAACCTCCTTTTCAAGAGCAAAGGGGTTCAGCATATGGCGAGGCTGCACAAACACTAGAACCTGCATCTGCGACTCGTCGGGCTTAAGGAAGTAGTCCGGCTGCGCCTCTGCATCCTCCAAAATATGGCGCTCCAAGGTCAACCCCTCCATAATTACCTTTATGGGGTTGTCCTGGTCGCGCTCCAACCGTGCAATATGTGGCAGCTCGAGATGTTTCATCCCCTCCATGGCCTGCACCAGCTCGTCATACGCACCCGCGTTGTAGTCAGGTACCTCAATCAAGGCCTTGTTCAACAACTTAGCCTCATGGGGATCCTCCATAGATTGTGACCTCCCACGCTCCACAGCGCACTGCACCACCTTCCCAAAGGTCCCCAACACCTCTTGGGACTCCAAGGTACCCATAGCGGCCAGGCGCGGTCCATGACTGATCAACCACCTACAGCAACGAAGACAACTTGTGTTAAAAAGAAACATAACAACAAAAATAACAAAGGCATAAATATCTGAAAAAAATGTACATTCGCTCAGCAATGGTTGACATCAAATGAGGGTACAACTCCTCATCATACTCTATGCTCAGGCCACACAGCTTATCCTCCTGCACCTGGACAATCTCCTCCATGCGCTCCTTGAACTTAGCAATGTTCGCAAAGTGCTCCTCCTTCTTCTCCTCAAGATACCTTACTGCCCAAGTAAGGTTGGCCCTGAACTGATGAAGCTGCCCGCGCGCTTGCTCCAGCTCAGCCAACGCGGTCAACTTCTCATTCGTGACCTTGTCCGTATAAACTCTGAAGGACCCCACTTCCGCCTGCGCCTCAGCCAGCTGCGCACGAAGAACAGCGATCTCATTATCTTTTTGGGCGAGAGCGCTACTCTCCCAGACGTACCTCGTCTTCAACTGAGCCACCAGCTCAGTTTGACGCACAGCAGTAGCAGCCAACTCATCCATTAGTTGCTCCGCAGATACGCCCTCATCAACCTTTGCCTCCTCCTCCTTGTTTTCATTCTGAGGAGGGGCCACTGTCTCCACGAAGGCCCCATCAACCTTCATGGCATCATCGCTACAATAAACAAAAAGCAAACTGTTAGCAAAATATTACGACAAGTACTATACATAATATGCGACAAATTACTTGCATAAATGGCGAGGCCACGACAACCTTCTTAACTGCGCCAGGAGCGGATGTCTCTTCTTCTGCAGATGACTCCGCATCTCCAATAAGGTAGCGTCGTCTCTTAGAAGTACCACTGCTACCAGCCTCTCCTTTGCGCTTTAGATTCTGCGCTACCTCCTCCTTCAGCACCTCCTCAGGTTTTAGGATCTCCACACTATCCGAAGATTCGGAGTGCACCTCCTCCACGTGCGCTGTCTCCACAGCGGGCGCCACACTCTTAACGGGCGTTACCTGGAGAGGTGGCGAATCTTCGCGGCCAACATCCCCCAGCACAGTCAGACGACCCTGGGTCGCTTCCAGAAGTGGCTGCTCGTTCTCCCTCAGAGGGCGCACTCCCACAGTCACCTGCTTTGGCTTCTCTAGCTTTACCACAGCAAACAGATCCATCTCTGCGCACATAGAAACAAACAGCAAAAGAAGGGATTAGTTACTAAACGTGCGCATATAGAAATAACTTACACGATTAGAAGCAGAAGGGACGAACACCCACCCCGGCCTTCCTCATCAATGAAGGTTGGCACCTCGTCAACACCACCGAAGTAATTGAGACTCAACCCCACATGCACCAAAAACTCCTCCAGATAAGGGTTGATGGGAATGCGGTTGGCATCAAGGGTCTGCGCATCGGTCAAACTATAGGAATCGGGTGCGGGGCGCCCATCCTAGGGTAACGTGTCTTGAGTATAAAACTCAAAGGGTGACGGAAATACTACGTCATCAACCAAGAAAAAGTGTTCCCTCCAATGCCTCAGGGAGTCTACCTTCTCGGTATAGCACTGAAGCGACCCCGCACGCTTCGCAAAGGACACCCATCCATGCGACCACATCGTGTGGTAGAAGGCGCGGAACAAGGCAATGGTCGGCTCTATCGCAAGTAAATGGAAGTTTACCTCAAAACTCGCCACCTTAGCCGCACCTATACAGTGCAGCTGTGAGATGTGAAGGCGATAGTGATTGAGCAAATCACTCAGGAAAATAGATATAGGTACGCGGTAATTCGCGTACTCGAAAAAACGCGTGTATAGTCCTATTTTCCCTTCGGGGAAATCGGCTATACACGCATCAACATCTGGAGCCTCTGGATGCATATCCAGAGAAATGAAGTAGTCAGACGAAAACTGACGCACATCATCCTCACTCATCGCAGAGCAAAAATCTTCTAATTGGGAAACCATTTTCATAAATTTACTAAGATACGCACACAAATTTACCTAATAAAACAGTTACTTTCTGTGCACAAAAATGATTTGAAGAAGGGTGCAAGGGTGAGTAAGTGTTTTTACTATGTGTTTTAGGTAAAAAGGGGCGGTGACTCTTATATAAGGAGTACAAAAACCCTAGATGACGCCCACTTGGATCCTACTCACAAAACGTGTGGTTAGAAACCGAAACGGTACATGCACTTTTTCCCGTTTTCCGAGGGACACGTGGACACAACCCCCGATTTTCGAGGCATCTCTTGGAAATATCTATGACTAGGTACATTGTACTCAATATTGGGCGGCAATGTTTCAAAGTTCTCCCGCCACGCTTACCGCTGTTGTGACTAGTCTAGCATCCGCAGCTACGAGCCGCGCACACTAGACCGGGGGGACATGATGACGTATCGTCTATATATGGGCCACGAGCCCAAATATTAAACATTACTAAGGCCTAATTCCACCATGCGTGGGCTATTATAACTTGGGCCGCATCAATAATAGGAATGGGCTCACGCAAGCCCAACCAAACTATATACGGAATAGATAGAGATCTTCTATCTATGGAATGGATATCCTTAACCCGGATAAGCACCATGTGTGCGAAACGTAAGGAGCACGAACCCTACAAGGATTCTGC
Source organism: Artemisia argyi (assembly GCA_030686995.1). Lineage (NCBI taxonomy): Eukaryota > Viridiplantae > Streptophyta > Magnoliopsida > Asterales > Asteraceae > Artemisia > Artemisia argyi. The sequence continues at coordinate 256,374,125 of CM060709.1, read as the reverse complement.
ACCTATATAAGGAATGACATAATTCTCATTCAAGGTACGATTTCATAAACCCTAAAACTCTTTACGAGAACCCTAAACCGATTACTTACTGATGAGGCGAAAAATGAACCACTTTTAGAGGGTCTTTAAGCCCGGAATTGAATTTATTTGATCAAATATTGCCCTAAATCGTTCCTTTTGTGATTTTAGGTACTTTGGGAGTGAAATCTGGAAAAGGAAGCAATTCGGACATTTTTGGAGCATAAAAGTGAAGAAAACGCCAAAGACTTAATTTTCCAAGCTGGGAACAGTGTGTGACGGCGTCAAGAGCATTTTCCTGACGGCGTCAAGAGTAAAAAGCATGACGGCCCAGTATAGAAATGAAGGCGTCACAAGGAAGAGCGTCAAGAGTTAAATACGTGACGGCCTGGAAAAGTGTAATACATGACGGCGTCAGATGTAGATCAAGGCAGTCCGAGGATTCTTTTGGCAGTGAGATGACGGCGTCACAAGGTTGTTCTTGACGCCGTCAGCCTCTATTTTCTATATATAGTTTTCTAATTTTCATTCATTAAAAGGAACAATTTTGGAGAAACCCTAAGGCCGAACCATATACGAATTTTACAGGTTTTTCAACGGTTTTCAGCCCTTGAATGCTTACATGTGCTATTGAGATAAGTGTTCTTCTAATTCAATCAATATGTCTATGTGTTGGTTGTCTATATCTTGTGCTTGTCTTGATTCCACCATGTTAGGCTAGATTTATCTTGTGTTTGCGTAGATCTAATGAAACCTAGATGTTGATTATGTGTTGATTACTTGTTTATGGTTGTATTGGATGAATGATTTCAATGTTAGGCTTAAGAAAACTGGCAGATCTCCAAATGGTAACATGCTTGAACGTCTTAGGAAACATGAACCGATGTGTACTAGGTTTTATTGGTTGTATTTAATGCATGAGTAAATTCTAATGATCCCATGTTAGGAGCTTCTTAGCCGGCTCGACATAGGAGTGAAGTAGGCACTCATAGGATTGGGGAGTTAAGTACGCCACCCCATGAATGGTATTAAGGAATACAATCCGTCATTCACGCAACTATAACAAGTAATTAACGTGTAAAAGATATCTAAAGAGTAGTGAAATCTAAGTAAAAACATTTCTCCATTTATTGCTCACAACCTTAGTTTAATTTAGTTTTATTTTTATTTCTAGTATTTTATTTTGATTGCATCTTAGTATTGGGTTAGTTGACTAGCAACTAATTTCGCCCAAATCCTTCAAAACCCGAGATATTTACTTGCTTTCTAAAAATTTATAAAAAATACAAAAAGAATTATCCTTCATCTCTAGAACTAGTATTTAGGTTTTCTAATCCTAGCGACACTATTCCTAGCTAAACGATCAATCCCCCGATACTTGTCACTATACTATACTACAACGATCAGGTACACTGCCTGGTGGGGTTGTAAGCTTCTCAAGATCCCTTGAGAGGTAAAGCCTGGTGCAAACCCCACGCATCAAGTTTTTGGCGTCGCAGCCCGGGGAATAGTTATTGTTTAGGTTTATTTTGATTTTTATTAGGTCTACTCATTAGATTCCTTTTTAGTGAGATTTTTATTTTCTTTTTATTAGCTTTCTTGTAGTCTATCTTTTTCTTTGTACCCTTTGTTTGTAAAACCATTTTCATTTGTCTCCATGGCGGATGAAATTCCATTTAGATCATTAACTATAGAGGAACAATTAGTTTACTCGGATCGATTTGCCTCCTGTTGTTCCAATGAATTTTTAAGTGATCTTAGATATATACAAGAGGAGATGGGTGTAAAGTTAGATGGGTTTAATGAATTTTATGCATGTGTGTTTTCTATTAGACGATCATTATCAGGATCAATTCCTTTTAGTGAGACCCTTTGGATGAATTTTGAGAAAAGCTTCCTAACCATAACCCATAAGTTCAACGAATTGGTGGATTTGTATGAGCAAGATGACCTAGTTTCTAAGAACATGAACTTAGAATCAAACCAAGATTATGAGATGGTTAGTGTTGAACTACCTAGTTGCATGAGCGGGATAGATTTCACCAAAACATACGACACACATGAGGTTAGAGTTGAGCCACCTAGTTGCATGTCATGGTTAGGCACTACCATAATACAAGATGAACACATAGGTGATATTGATGTGATGGAAGAGATAGTAGAAAACCCAAGCCCACTAAGTACCCCACAAGTCCTACCATAATTTGAGGCATACACACCGCCCGTGACTTACCCGGAAGAAGTAGAAGAGACTATAGGAACCCCAATAGAAGTAGAACCCTTGGACCAGGCACCACTAGAGGATATAGGTTTGAATACTTGTAGTGATAACCTTACTCCTAGTTCTAGGGAATTCACTAATGTTGATGAACCGGGACCTCAACCTTTACACAACTTTCCATCCTTAGATATACATCTAGGAGACAAAAGAGGAACTGACCCACCCATCAACCAATATCATCCGGGTAGTTTTAGGACGAAGGAAGCCATTCACTCACCCCCCCTTCACCTCACGTGGCATATTCACACCCTAAGGGTGTATATCGCTACTTTCACCCACACTTAATCCTAAGTGTAGGGAGAACCTCCCCTATTTCCGTTAAATAAGGGTAGAGTCAGGCTCGTGACTCGAACAAAAACAAGCGCTTCTTGGGAGGCAACCCATGTTTTGTGTGTTTTTATTTGTTTGTTTGTTTGTTTGTTTGTTTGATTTTATTTGTTTCCGTATGCATGTTTTATTTTTATTGTTTGTGGCTCATGTTTCAAAGTAAATTGTGAAAAAGCTTTATTTTGTTTTTAACTTCGTCTTAATTGCATATAAAGGTATTTTGCAAAAGATAAGTGTAAGGGAGATCCAAATTTGTTTCTAAGAACGAAATTGAGCATGAAACACAACAATATTAAATGACATGTATATTCGTATTTGTTCTAGTCAAATGCTTGTATTGAGTCATAATGAAGTTTTGCAGGATTTTCCAGGAAGTAGGACCAAGTTTTCTAGAAATTTTCCGGAAACTTAACATAAGAATTTCTGTAGGTCACTTCTGACGGCGTCATGAGCTTGCTCTTGACGGCGTCACGTGTAAAAATCTGGAAATTTTACCAGTTTTGTTTTTCTAACGGAGTTTTAAAGTTTTTGTTGAATTATTAAGTTTTATAATCTCCAGGAAATCTGTAAACTTCATTCCACAAGCATTATATCTTACTTTGTTTTCTAGGAGTTAGTAACTTATGTAGATTGCCGCCGATTTTATGCGAGGTTGCCTTGTTTGTTTTCTCAGGATTTACAGGTTATGTATGACAAGAAGATGATTTATATTCTGGAAGAGAAGCTTTGATTGTTCATTTTCTTGGATGAAGATTTAACCTAGCCACCTTATTATCCATACCGAGTGAATCAGGGGAGTATTTGATTTCATTCTTTTTACTTATTTCACTTTTACATTCTTTACTTGAACATTGGGGACAATGTTCATCTTAAGTGTAAGGGGAGGGTAGAATGATGATACCTTACAAATACACTTTCGCTTGAGTTTGTTTGTTTAATAGTAGATGTGTAATAAAACTATGAGAAATACTTGTTAGTGCAATTTTAGCGCCAAATTTAAAATTTTTTACAACATTTAGGAGTGAAACTTTAGCCATAGCAAGCGTCTCATGGATAGGAGATTGTATGACTAGCACAAAATCGTACTATTCAGAAAAATTTTCCACCCAAATATGTGAGGTTCGCCTTTAGATTTGATAGGAAAAGCATTTACTATTAATGCTTATGAGTGTACCGGTAGCATTTAGATTCTAGAACTTGCGTTAGTGATGCATCCCGAAACCGCTAGCGAGACTACATTCGTGTGGTAGGATTTACTACAAGATAAGAGGCATTAGGATCACCCTTGTGTTAAACCCGTATCATAATTACTTGACCATTTAAGTCATATTACTTGACTAGTTAAGTTAACTAATTTTTCCACACCCTTAGCTTTGTACTCATTTTTAGTACACGAAACCCCTAGTACACCCCTCCGAGCCTATCTTTTCGTTTATAACTTTAAGCATTTTACTTAAAGGAAGAATTTGTTACACCCCACTTAAATGTACACCCAAATCGCCTTAGCCTTCCGTGTATGCACTCATCTTTAGTGCATTATTGTTATTTGTTAAACCCTAAGTTAACTATCTAATTGATTACATGGTTGCTAAGTCGAGTCATATCATTGTACATATTGTTTTGGGACGATTGGGATTCATGGGTAAATTACTTGTTTTGTGGAGTAATGGGGAAGAACATCATTTATTACCCCTAAATGTGCGTTAATCTTAAAAGTACACCAAGTGTTTTGATTTTCTTAATTTGAATCATTAGAATAGTTTATTGTAAAGTATGTAAAAATTCAAGTGTAAGGGGAATTTTCATTCCCTATGATGTATTATTTTGGATGGTAGGGTAAGAGTGTATGCGAGAAAAAAAAAAAAAAAAAAAAAAAAAAAAAAAAAAAAAAAAAAAAAAAAACGGACTACCATCCATTTTTATTCTATGTTTATTTTATGTTTTTTGTTATTTTTCATTTATTAGCTTAAGTCGAGTCTAGTCTTGGCTTAGCAACGCCATATTATACATGTAATTAACCAAGATTGTTAACTCGCCACCAGTAAAGACTGCCTTTATTCAACAAAATCGTGTATTTCATATCCCTACACCTAACGTTACAACCCTCTGAAAGACCTCTTTGATAGTTTATCCTAGGTGCTTACGCCATGTGGTGGAGGTTTGATCCTTTCCCAAGCCTATGGTAATCTATTTTGCTATGACAGGTAGTGAGAGATATCTTCCGTTTCCATATTGTAATTTATACTTTATTACACCCGAGAGATGTAAGTATCTAAACACTATTTGTGAGGTGCTAGTATATGACCTCCGTGCTTGTCTTTGGTCTTTAGTGGAACGATTATTTGTTGTAATTACTTTTATATTAGTGTTAAATGGCCCCTAACTTGTATTTTGATTAGAATAAAAGCGCATTTGCTTGAGGACAAGCAAATCTCAAGTGTAAGGGTATATGATGAGGCGAAAAATGAACCACTTTTAGGGGGTCATTTAAGCCCGGAATTGAATTTATTTGATCAAATATAGCCCTAAATCATTCCTTTTGTGATTTTAGGTACTTTGGGAGTGATATCTGGAAAAGGAAGCAATTCGGACGTTTTTTGAGCATAAAAGTGAAGAAAACGCCAAAGACTTAATTTTCCAAGCTGGGAACAGTGTGTGACGGCGTCAAGAGCATTTTCCTGATGGCGTCAAGAGTAAAAAGCATGATGGCCCAGTACAGAAATGAAGGCGTCACAAGGAAGAGCGTCAAGAGTTAAATACGTGACGGCCTGGAAAAGTGTAATACATGACGGCGTCAGATGTAGATCAAGGCAGTCCGAGGATTCTTTTGGCGGCGAGATGACGGCGTCACAAGGTTGTTCTTGACGCCGTCAGCCTCTATTTTCTATATATAGTTTTCTAATTTTCATTCATTAAAAGGAACAAGTTTGGAGAAACCCTAAGGCCGAACCATATACGAATTTTACAGGTTTTTCAACGGTTTTCAGCCCTTGAATGCTTACATGTGCTATTGAGATAAGTGTTCTGCTAATTCAATCAATATGTCTATGTGTTGGTTGTCTATATCTTGTGCTTGTCTTGATTCCACCATGTTAGGCTAGATTTATCTTGTGTTTGCTTAGATCTAATGAAACCTAGATGTTGATTATGTATTGATTACTTGTTTATGGTTGTATTGGATGAATGATTTCAATGTTAGGCTTAAGAAAACTGGCAGATCTCCAAATGGTAACATGCTTGAACGTCTTAGGAAACATGAACCGATGTGTATTAGGTTTTATTGGTTGTATTTAATGCATGAGTAAATTCTAATGATCCCATGTTAGGAGCTTCTTAGCCGGCTCGACATAGGAGTGAAGTATGCACTCATAGGATTGGGGAGTTAAGTACGCCACCCCATGAATGGTATTAAGGAATACAATCCGTCATCCACGCAACTATAACAAGTAATTAACGTGTAAAAGATATCTAGGGAGTAGTAAAATCTAAGTAAACACGTTTCTCCACTTATTGCTCACAACCTTAGTTTAATTTAGTTTTATTTTTATTTCTATTATTTTATTTTGATTGCATCTTAGTATTGGGTTAGTTGACTAGCAACTAATTCCGCCCAAATCCTTCAAAACCCGAGATATTTACTTGTTTTCTAAAAAATTATAAAAAAATACAGAAAGAATTTTCCTTCATCTCTAGAACTAGTATTTAGGTTTTCTAATCCTAGCGACACTATTCCTAGCTGAACGATCAATCCCCCGGTACTTGTCACTATACTATACTACAACGATCAGGTACACTGCCTGGTGGGGGTTGTAAGCTTCTCAAGATCCCTTGAGAGGTAAATCCTGGTGCAAACCCCACGCATCACTTACTCTCACGCCGGAGTCTAATCGTGGGAGACAATCCCACGATAAGCCTAACGGTGTTGTTTATTTTCTTAGTGCGCAGGTTTCAAGCATTTAGAAGCGAATTGGTATGAGAGCAAGAGCCCATAATCAGGAACGCCCAACTTTTGTATCAACAGTTTATGTACATTACTTAAGGCTTACTTGTACATGCATTTTATGCCAAGCCTATTATTAGTTTTCAAGAATTCTCTATTGTAAATTATATACCGGATTTGATGAGTTAATGGAAACCAAGGAAACATAATTAGCCTTCCAATATGATATCACAGCCAGTAAATCTCTTATAATTTTTCTCTAACAAACGCTTCCCTTTCCCCACAAACACGTCGTACCTTTTCTAAACCCTACCAAATTATCAGCAACCATAGCCGGTGATGATAACACTCCTCCACCCACATCAGTCAATAAACTAATCCCTTTTAGCATAACCAACCGATGAGGCAAAAAATGAACCACTTTTAGGGGGTCATTTAAGCCCAGAATAGAATTTATTTGGTCAAATATTGGCATAAATCGTTTATTTTGTGATTTTAGGTACTTTGGGAGTGGCATCTAGAAAAGGAAGCAATTCAAACGTTTTTGGAGCATAAAAGTGAAGAAAACGCCAAAGACTTAATTTTCCAAGCTAGGAACAGTGTGTGACGGCGTCAAGAGTAACAACCTGACGGCGTCAAGAGTAAATAGCGTGACGGCCCAGTACTGAAATGAAGGCGTCACAAGGAAGAGCGTCAAGAGTTAAATGTGTGACGGACTGGACATGACGGCGTCAGATGTAGATCAAGGCAGTCCGAGGATTCTTTTGGCGACGAGATGACGGCGTCACAATGTTGTTCTTGACGCCGTCAGCCTCAATTTTCTATATATAGTTTTCTAATTTTCATTCATTAAGAGGAACAAGTTTGGAGAAACCCTAAGCCTGAACCATATACGAATTTTACAGGTTTTTCAAGGGTTTTCAGCCCTTGAATGCTTGCATGTGCTATTGAGATAAGTGTTCTTTTAATTCAATCAATATGTCTATGTGTTGATTGTCTATATCTTGTGCTTATCTTAATTCCACCATGCTAGGCTAGATTTATCTTGTGTTTGCATAGATCTAATGAAACCTAGATGTTGATTATGTGTTGATTACTTGTTTATGGTTGTATTGGATGAATGATTTCAATGTTAGGCTTAAGAAAACTGGCAGATCTTCAAATGGTAACATGCTTTAACGTCTTAAGAAACATGAACCGATGTGTACTAGGTTTTATTGGTTGTATTTAATGCATGAGTAAATTCTAATGATCCCATGTTAGGAGCTTCTTAGCCGGCTCGACATAGGAGTGAAGTAGGCACTCATAGGATTGGGGAGTTAAGTACGCCACCCCATGAATGGTATTAAGGAATACAATCCGTCATCCACGCAACTATAACAAGTAATTAATGTGTAAAAGATATCTAGGGAGTAGTGAAATCTAAGTAAACAAATTTCTCCACTTATTGCTCACAACCTTAGTTTAATTTAGTTTTATTTTCATTTTTAGTATTTTATTTTGATTGCATCTTTAGTATTGGATTAGTTGACTAGCAACTAATTCCACCCAAATCCTTCAAACCCGAGATTTTTACTTGCTTTCTAAAAATTTATAAAAAATACAAAAAGAATCATCCCTCATCTCTAGCACTAGTAATTAGGTTTTCTAATCCTAGCGAAACTATTCCTAGCTGAACGATCAATCTCCCGGTACTTGTCACTATACTCTACTACAACGATCAGGTACACTGCCTGGTGGGGGTTGTAAGCTTCTCAAGATCCCTCGAGAGGTAAAGCCTGGTGCGATCCCCACGCATCACCAACAAGGTCCCCGTTAGATTGACCCTTGAAAAGCATAACTACAATTTTTGGGGTTCCTTTTTCAAAATCCATCTTGGTAGTCACGTTCTTAAACCTCACGTGAAAGAAAAAGCCTCGTCTAATACTATTAATCCGAAGTGGTGCAAGCTTGATGATCGCATCAAGATGTGGATCATTGGATCCCTATGCGACTCTCTTCAAGAACAAGTCGTCTCCACACCGGGTAATGCAAAAGCTTTATGCGATCATCTACAAAATTTATTTCATGATAACAAGGATGCTAGGGCTATAAATCTTGATAATGAACTCCGTTCCATCAAGATCGGTTGAATGTTTATTAATGAATATTGCACAAAAATAAAGTTATGGCGGATAGGCTTAACAATCTGGCTCCGTGGTAAGTGAAAAAAAACTTGGTAATTTATGCGTTTAATGGACTTGACTCCCGTTTTGCTACTATTTTCAAAATCATCTGACATCGTGAACCCCTCCCCACCTTTGAAACAGCGCAAAATATGCTACTTTTGGAGGATTCATCGATGAATAATGAAGCCGATGCATCTACTACCTTTGAAAGTAGTTCTTCATCTCCAACTATTCTCGTGGCAACCAATAACTCGGACGACAAAGGTAACCCTAACACACACTCTACTAAATCTCAAAGTCTACCGCAATTGTGTAATCATTTTAACAAAGGCAAGTGTAAATTTGGAGACCGTTGCAAGTTTATTCATGATCACCGAAATAGGTCGGGGTTACAAACCAAAAACACCACAAATAGTAGCCTTGGTCGACCCACTGGTAACTATAACTTTGGCCAGAACAATGCAAATTATATTCCTCCTGGTTACTATACAACACGTATTACCCAACAGAACCCATGCTTTATAATCGATTGGGCTACAACCCAATACCACAGCAGAACACGCCACCCAACCCACAATCTTTTGTTGCCCCCTTGCATTACCCACAACCCAATAACACATCAGCCCAGTATCCCTTCCTGTCCCAACAGTCACCACATCAACCCCGTCTATTGGGCCCAATACCAACAGCTGGTTCAACGACTTACTCGGACCCGCACCCGCCTTGTACCCATCTCAAGCCACGTCACTTCCTGATGCTTTTAGCACTATGACTTTTCAAGACCCGACATGGAACATAGATACAGCTGCATCCTCTCATTTAAATTCTAATATAACTAATTTAAGTACATTTTTTAATAAACATTTATACCCATCTTTACACGTTGGTGACGGTATTTCTATTCCCGTTACCAACACCGGACATAACATTATTCCTTCCTATCATCGTCTCATTTATTTTTGTCAGTTTACTTGAGATAATAATTTAGTTTTTCTGTGAAGGATTTTTGACTCACCATATCCTCCTTCGATGTGACAGCTCGGGTGATCTTTATCCAGTTACCAAGCCGTTAACTATCCCTACTAATTTTCTCTCCACAAGTTCCTCCACGTGGCATCAACGTCTTGGTCATCCCAATGACGAGTACTGCGGTCTCTTGTTTCGTGTAAATTTATTTCATGTAATAAAGACAAAAAGTCTACACATGTTTCTCATGCTTACCAACTTGGAAAACATATGAAACTTCCTTTCTACAGTTCAGATTCTATTATTGAACATTGTTTTAATATTATTCATTCCGATTTACGGACTTCCCCTATTGTTAGTTCTAGTGGTTTAAAATAGTATGTTCTGTTTCTTGATCATTTCTCTCATTACTTGTAGATTTACCCTCTTCATTTTAAATCTGACATGTTCGATAAGTTTTTACATTTTCGTACTTATGTTAAAAATCAATTTAAACGTGAAATAAAAAGTTTCCAATGTGTTCATGGCGGTGAGTTCGATAATAACCAACTCCATACCCTTTTTGCCAATCATGGTATTCAAGTTATATTTTCTTGCCCAAAAATATCCCAACAAAATGGCAAGGCGGAACAGATGATACATACAATAAAAAAATGTGATCCGTACACTCCTATTCCAAGCACACCTACCCCTCACATATTGGGTTGAGGCTCTTCATATGGCTACCTACCTCCTTAACTTTCTCCCTTCAACCGCTATTAACAACGAAATCTTCATCACACGACTCTTCCAAAAAGAATCTGACTACTCCTGTTTACGCATTTTTGGATGCCTATGTTACCCTCACCCACACTCACCTCACAAACTTGCACCTCATGTCACCCCTGTAGTTTCTTGGGTTTTCCCACCTATCACCGTGGCTTCCGTTGCCTAGACCTTAAAACCAACAAAATTATCATTTCTCGACTTGTCACCTTTGATGAAACATAATTCTCATACCTCTCCATGACTCCAACAACACCACCCTTGTACACCTTTTTAGATCTCGTACCTCCTACAATCCTTGATCACGTTTTAAGCACTACAAAACCCCTTATACCCCCTCATTCATACGATACTGAAAACCAAACTCAAAACACACACTCGTCCCACGAGACCTAATCTCCCCCTTGGCCCAATAAGCCACTGCCTAATACAGCCTAACAACCCACCCTTATACCACCTGTTCAATCGGGCCCTTTTACCAAGGCCAACACCGCAAGCCCAAAACCCTCACACTAAACCCCATTTGCACCAATCTATGTACAACCCACATCACAAAAAAGCCATGACCTAACATCCACTACAAACCACTAACGAACCCCCTCGTACTCACCGCATGGTCACTATGTCTAAATCGGGCATTGTCAAACCCATTGATCGTTTATCTTTACATACGTCATCCCCTTCTCCAATTCCTAAATCTCAGTTTCTTGCTCTAAAAGACCCTCACTGGCGTAATACTATGTATGATAATAATAATGTGTTAGTTAAAAATGGTACTTGGATTCTTGTACCAAGGCCCTCTCGTGTTAATATGATTCGCTCTATGTGGTTATTTAAGCATAAGTTTCATGCTGATGGGGCTTTGAGTCGTTATAAGGCTCGTTTGGTTGCTAATGAAAGTAGTCAGCAACTTAGTGTTGATTGTGATGAGACATTTAGTCGGGTTGTCAAACAGGCTACCATTCGCATTTTTCTTAGCCTTGCGGTATCTCGCAAATTGCTATTTCACTAGCTTGACGTTAAGAATGCATTTCTTAACGGGTAGTTATCGCAAACTTTTTACATGCATCAGCCTCCTAGTTTTGTTGATTCTCGGTATCCTCATCATGTTTGCCTTTTGCAGAGATCTCTATATGGTTTAAAACAAGCACCTCGTGCTTGGTTTCAGATATTTGCAGGTTATGCCACACGGGTTGGTTTTTACCACAGTCGATGTGATTCTTCATAATTTATTTATTGACAAGGCTCTGAGTTTGCTTATCTTCTTATATATGTAGATGACATTATTCTTACAACTTCTTCTACTACTCTACTATAGCAGATTATTTCATCTTTGCACAATTGACTGATCTCGGGACACTTAATTATTTTTTGGGTATATCCAATGTTCGACACTCTACAAGATTGTTTTTGTCTCAAAGAAATCTGCTCTTTAGCTTCTTGAGCTTGCTTACATGGCTATTTGTAACCCTTTTCGGACACCAGTTGATACGGAGTCTAAACTAGGTCCCGAAGGTGCCCCTGTACAGGATCCTACCTTGTATCGCAGTCTTGCAGGTGGGATTTAGTATCTCACATTTACACAACTGGATCTGTCTTATGAAGAACAGTAGATTTGTCTTGATATGTTCGATCCACGGGAGCCTCATTTCGCTGCTCTCAAACTTATCTTGCGATACGGTCAGGGGATATTGGATTTTGGTCTACACTTATACTCATCATTCACTACTTCTCTTGTTGGCTATACAGATGTTGATTAGGCAGGTTACCCCTCCACACGTCGATCTATTTCAGGTTATTGTGTTTTTCGGGGTGATAATTTATTATCTTGGTCATCCAACCGTCAACACACCCTCTCCCGTTTTAGTGGCGAAGCTGAATATCTGGGTGTTGCTAATGTTGTGGCTGAGACTATATGACTCCGTAATTCTGATTCGTGAGTTACATTATCCTTTATCATCTGCCACCCTTGTCTACTGTGACACAGTTAGTGTCATTTATCTGTCTGTCAACCCTGTTCAACATCAGCGAACGAAACATATTGTGATACATACTTTTCGTTCGTGATATGGTTTCTGCTAGTCAGGCGCGAGTTCTGCATGTGCCATCTCGTTATCAGTATGCCGATATTTTCACCAAAGGATTGCCCTCTACATTGTTTGAAGAATTTTGCTCTAGTTTGAGCGTCCGGTCTCTTTCCGCTCCAACTGCGAGGGAGTATTAATATTACATTTTGTATTTGATTAGTTGATATACTTTACGTAAGGCTCACTTGTGTATTTTAGGCCTAGCCCATAATTAGTTTTCTAGAATTCTTTATTGTGAATTATATATAGGATTTGATGAGTTAATGGAAATCAATGAAACATAATTGGAGAAGGATTCTTTAAAGTTTGTTTTTACAACTTTAGTGAAGTTGGACATGCGTGAGTTATTGGATCAAATCCAATGGCTCACATCCCCTAACTTCATTAAAGTTTTTAAAACAACTTTAAAAATCTTTCTCCAACATAATTAGTCTTCCGATAAGTATATGGCTCTCAACTATATACATCACGTTTGTTCTTGATATGATGGCAACTATCTCATATCTTAACTTCATGACACTATGTTTTCATGATTCATTTCCATTATACATTAATTGTCTAAGTATGCCGTACTTAATTTTGTATATATCCTTCTAACCTTGTTAAAGGTTTTGCACCATGATTTTTCGTGTGCACTTCTTGCCAGGGACGGAGCCAGGGGTTTCCGGGGGTGCCCGAGCGCCCCATGAATTTTTTCGATCTAATGTTAATTTTTGAAAAAATAATCGATTTTTCTAAAGTTATCTTAAATGCACTCGTCTATCGAAATATGTTTCTAGTATTAGTGTTTAATTTTTTTGTGCATTCAATCAAATTTAGTCCTGGTTTTTTGCATGCTCGTTGGCGGCTAACAAGTTGGACTAGATGAAGGTCGAATCATCAAGAGGAAACTTTTCTGAATATTAGACCTTAAAATATATAACGAGCAGCTTTTCTGCTAAACATGCACTTAGAATAATATTATTCTTGCTTTATAATACGCTTTTAGCTATTTAGATTTAAGTCTTAGAGATAATACTACAAGAAAAAATAAAATAAGCAAGTTGACTAAAAATATTTAACAGAGGTGTAGTGGCATGTGAATTCAGGTTGTAAATTGTAAGGTCACGTGGCAGCTAAAGCACGTGATTATATTCGAAACAATTAAATAAACTTTGATAACAACAACGTTTGTATTATCTTCTTTTATCCATAACGCCCACCAATGAGCACCGGTCCAAATTATTTTTTAATCCACATTTGGAGATTAACTTATCTACTGTGTTTGTAGCCATATGCACCTACTAAATATCATCTATATGACCATATACTTTGAAAGAGGATATAATGTTCCCACGACTACTTTTACAAGCCTCATAATCATGTATGATACAGTCTTTTTAGTTTTTATCTTTAAATCTGCTAATATGCTCTTGACAAATCATTGGGGATCTTTAGTTCATTCGGATAACATGATAAGCAAACATCTTTCGGAATTAGCATGGAAGGACCTACATGGAGCCGGGTTCCGAGTCACGAAGTGAATTTTTTTTAAAAGGGTCATTTTTTTGACATGTGCAACGCCCAATAATATATTTGTTTTACTTTTCTTTTTTTCATGGTGCAACTTTAGTCCAAAAAGTTTTAATCGTGCAAATTTTAGTACACCTATGTTAAAAGAAGAATTGTGCAAGACCTTCATGAAAATTTTTGTGCAACACCCTTATGTACGTCCTTGAGAATTAGGATCCTGAGTTAACCACAGTGAGAAGTAAATCTATTCGTTCATATTAATATATTAAAGGCAACGTTTAACATTGTGTTAGGTTTTTAAATATGATCGTATCTATATAATTGGCTTTCTGAGATAAGAAAGATGACGAAATCTAAACTTTTGAGTTGAACAAAATCAAGTGGAGTCGGTTTTAACTTTACATTTTTGTGATATGTGAAACCAAATTCGTGATATATTTCATGTAACTAATTATAGAAAGTCATAAATACATCCCATAATATATACCGTATAAAATAGAAAAATGATGTAACAAAAACAAGTGAATTTTGGACAAATGAGTCTCCAACACTATTGTGGTGTGAAGTTAAATAGCGCACTATATGAATGGGTCAAAACAACATATACAAATGAACGCACAACCAACTCTTTAATATATGTATAGGATAAGTATCTATGTCATTATCATTCACATCATGACTTCTTTTCACATTATTTTTTTGACCGTCACTACAAAGTACGAACTCGTCAAAAAGAAACAAAACACTAGAGCATATCAAATTTCCAACAATTTTGACTATTGTACTCTCAACGTACATTGTTGGGTTTGCTTGTGATGATATTTCATTTTCAGCAAGTCTATCATTAACACGCCAACAAATATCTCGTGAACAACCCGTAACATAGCTTAGAACAACGATTAATATCATCCGACAACATTTATATTTATCAGAATTAGCAGAAGCTGTAAACAGTAGCAAGAAACAGTAGCGTAAGCATTAGCAGAAAACAATACTCGTAGTTGGTAACTTTCTTTATTAAGTGTAGACGCTACTAAAAGTAACATTATAGTATTAGAGGGCTAATAGATATTGCAAAAGCTAGTCGGTTAACAACATAATATACAAATGCAGAAATGCTAATAGAAATCGAACTATAATGTAAAGTGATGAAAAAGAAGTGAGGACCAAAGTAACACTAACAAGTCGGGTCACTTTATGGGTCAGGTTTGTGTCCGGTTTAAGCGGGAGTCCATGTGCTTCACTTTATTCACTTTGTTTTCTGGTCGGTTGAGCCCACTACTATTTGACCCGGTTCAACTTTCAGTCACTCAAGTCTCAAGTCAATAATACTTGTACGGTTGTACCAGATGCATACATGATTGTACCTTACGTGTTCAAATAATTATTTTCACATTTAGGTAAGCAATGATCACTTATGATCAAATGTGAAGAAATTTTAAAATAAAATAATAAGAAATAATTATAATCACGTATTAGAGACGCATCGCTTTAAATTAGATGTATATATATAATCTTTTATATGCACAATAATATATGTTCTAGTTAAAAATTAGAAATATATATAACATATATTAAATGCATTTTAGTAAGTTAGGCAAATCATATGTATTTTTCATCTTTTACGGGTCAAATTTGTTGCAAAAACTTCTTTGCATCGTTTTCACTTCAAATCCACTTTCGAAACTAATTATGATGCATCTAAATAGATAGAGATGCATCTAATACAAGTCAACGCATCTCAAATATGAGGTTATAATTATTTCTCATCTTTTTCATTAAGCTGTGATATTTAACATAAATAGTTGTTGTTATGTCAACTCAAGTCGACCATGACGCTTTTTGGCCTGTTTTTCGTTCGAACTCTAAGCTAGATTTCGTGTGCAAAAGCCGGTTTCATAATATGAGTGTTGTCATACTCGTGTCTACATAACTACTAGCAGGGTACTCGGGCGTTGTGGTAGCGGAAACCATGAAATAAAATTTTTCGATGAATCATGTATTTTAGTTTATTATATTTTTTTTAACAATAAATTTACGGATATCAGAACGTATTTCAACTCTTTAACTAATAACAATGTTTTTCATTATACAATTATGACGATAAATATTTTAGTGAGCAATGTTTTTTCATCGTTCAAAATGTCTATTTGATTCATATAAAGCTATGTTTTATGGATAGGGGTGTTAAAAAATTTTGTGAAAGCAACAAACCGAGTCAACCCGTTAATCCGAAACCGCAAAAAACGATAACTAAGAAATCGAATCCGAAAAAACCAGAAATCGGATAAACCATCTTATCATGTTTCGATTTCAATTTTTATTTTTATATATCAGTGGTTACCCGAATCGAAACATGTTTTATATACATGTAGTTTTAAACAAATTGATGTTGGATTAGGAATATGTACTATAAAATAAAATATATGAAAAAAAAAATATTTTGTAATTTTAGCTTTATTACTTGTATTTCTTAAATTGTTGTTTTTGTGTTTGAATAGTTTGTATAATATATTTTATTATTTGTATTAATGACATTTAATGCAAGAATTTTGTTTATGTTAGTTGTACAATATGATTGATAATTTGTATTTCTTATGTAAGGGGTGTTTTCAATAACTGCATTAATTTTATTTATTGACCAGTTAATTTATGATTGTAATTGTGCATTTTGCTTTTTTTTTTTTTTTTTTCATTTAAAAATCTGTATTAATTGCTCATTTAAAACTAAATGAGAGAGTATTGTTGTATTGTAAAGTGTTGTATCCTAAATTTTAAAAGTTGTATTATTTAAAATTAAGAGAGACAGTCATCAATACGTTATATCAATTATAGATATAAATATAGATATAGATATAGAATGTGTGAAATAAGTCCGCAACAAATGAATGAAAAAAAAAAGAAAAAAAAATCACATGACAAATTTATATGTGTGATCATGTGAATATACGACAAACAATTATTTCAAAAGATAAAGCAAGGATAATAGCAGACATAGTAGGGTTGTGTATGACCCAAAATTTGTCCAACCAAGAACATATGTGCAGATAAGATAGGTCACATACACTGTTTTGTGTTAAACTCGTGTCACATATAACAACCAACTACAATGTATGTGTTAAAAGGCGATTACAAATAACCGTCGGCAAAGCTTTGATAAAGTAATCAGTGAAATGACCAATGTATGTAGGTTGTGAAATATTTATGTGGCATGGCTTAAAGATGTATAATGCTTTTTTCTGTTCATGACGGTTTCCACGTTTGATACTCGAAACCAATGAATAACTACACAATGAAAACAAACTAATATAGCATGTATCGTTTAAGAATGATGTAAAGCTCCAATAAGTAAATAACTATACATCGACTGTTGATAACGCAGCAGTGACAGTTTATCGGAAGTTGAAGGCAATGCTGACAACCTTTTTTTTCGTAAAGGGCAAGACACTAAATAAGAGTTTGCATTGTAAAATATATTGACTTGAACTCAAGAAACCAAATGTCTTTATTTAAGATAAGATTGTGGACTTAATTGGGTTTTGTATAGGCCTTCGGGCCGGGGACTTAGGTGTATGAGGTTAAAACATATATGTACTGTGATGCTAAACCTAACAACCTAGCTACAGCCTACAAGTACGTCCCTTTGATCCAACTCTGCATCTTTCTTAGGTTTGAATAATGTCAGAGCTTGTGTTTGACTTGGTTGAAGATGTACTTAAGAGATTGGATGTTGAAGATCTGATTCGATGCAAAAGTGTTTGTAAGTCATGGCTTTCTTTTGTCTCTAGTTCTAGTTTTGTTAAAACTCATCTAGAATATATACTTGCAAAAAAGATCACAACAATCATGAACTTGGGCATAGAAGAATCATTATGCCATCACATAGGGAGACGCCTGATGATCGTTTTTATATAATGAATCTTTGGCATTTTGTTGGTTCTTCCAATGGCCTTGTATGCATCACCCCGGTAGATGCTCAAGTTCTAGTAACGAATCCTTCAACCAGGGAGGTTAGAAAGCTCCAACCGCCACCCCAAATTTTTAACATTACCTTGCATAGGGATATTTTATGTTGGGGTTTTGGTTATGTTTCGTCCACAGATGATTACAAGGTTGTTGTGGGGATTTACTTGCGTAAGGTCGGAACACTTTTTCAATTCTTATCGTTGAAAACAAATATTTGGAAAGTTATCCGACAAATTGTTGGAGTTTATGGATATATATTAATAAACGTATGTCTAGAATCAAACTCGAGACCTCGGGATTGCACACGTTACGAATGAGTATTAAGAAATAAATAATTCATATATATATTAATTGTTACGTATATATATATATATATATATATATATATATATATATATATATATATATATATATATATATATATTATTTAATCACAAGAATTGACTAACGGTCGTTAGTACTATACGGAATTGACTAACGGGCAAAGAATAAGGACTAGATTGTAATTGGATGACAAGAAGGTTCCGGAATACCCTCTTGGAGAGGTATGGCCGGCCAACCCAACCCAAGGGGCATCCCTTGCCCTAACTTGTCCACCAAGATTACAATTAGTATATAAACACATCAAGGGTTAAAGGTTTTGTGTATCTCTTGCACACACTAAACCCTAAAGTGTTTTTCTTCTTTTCTTTGCTTCTTAAACATTCGACCAACACCCTTTAGGGTTGTTAGTCGATTTTTGTTAAATCAAAAATCATTCTTGTGTTGTCACTAGCATCACCTTAATACGGTTTAATTCGTGTGTACAAGAACGAGGTAACAATATACTTTTGTTGTTATTAAGGGATCGATTAACAAAACGGTAAGGGGTTAATCATTGATCCATATAAACCCTAATTAGGGTTCTTCATATTGTTAAAGACAATTGCTTTTGATTCTTGTTCGGGCTAGAATCACCACGGTACGTTCCTATTTAATTTATGTTAATCTCTTATGTGTTATAGATGTTCCTATGCTTCCGCATATGTGTTTACCTATTTGTATGATTGTCATGATACTAATATTCTAACAGTGGTATCAGAGCTTGCTATAACATGTAATTGATTACATAAAACACATAAAAAAAGAATTTTGATTGTTTGATATACATGTTTTGGATCTAGGGTTTTGTTTTTTTTTTTAATTTTTTCGAAACCCTAACCTTAATTTTTTTTGGGGGGGGGGGGGGTCGATTTATTCCATGAACCCTAATTAGGGTTTGTGGTTTTATTAATTAATTGGATTAGAAACCCTAGGTTGCCTACATGTTTATGTGTTATTTGGGCGTATCCTTGACCTAATTGGTAATTGTTATGCTTTGATCCGTGACGAAACATGCATGTTAGTCATGGGTTATTAATTGTTTATTAATTGTTAAGCTTTTTCACATATTTAGATAGATCTAATATTGGGGAAGACCCCATAATTATTAAAATCAATTATGTGCTATGTGATATGTGATTAGCTTTGGCCTACGCAATTGACTTGTTAATGTATGTGGCTCACTTCCATTAAGAGGTGAAGGCCCTAGTTAATTATATACATATAAAAACATAGAATTGATTATGTTAGGATCTTTTCTAAAAAGATTGCATGTGGCTAATTGTTTCACCTTTATAATTGTTATGTTATTAGTTATTTTGATTTGTCTTTATTACTTGTTTTATTGTTTAATTGTTGGACACGTTTGTAAGCAATAAAAGGGTAATTTTTCATAAAGAAAATAATACGGACTAATAATGGTGAAACCCTAAGTGATAAAGATTGAATCTTGCGGAGTCTTAGATACCAACAACGGTTCACTTCGCACGGTAATTCGCTCCAAGGCGAGACTAGCAACATTCATACTTTATTGCATGATTTTGAGATTGAATCCATAAACTTTTGCTTGATTGATGTTTTGTGCAAATATGCTTTTAAAATTAACTCTTTTAAGACTTGATTCATAACCGTGATATGAAGACTTAGAAAAGAGCCTTAGAGTCTGCCTTGGTTATCACAATCTTGAATATGTCTTAAACAAATTACTTTTAAAATCATAATTGTAGAAAGTTATCTTAGGGTTTATTAAACCTCAAGTAAAACTTTGTGTATTAATTTCACGAATTAGTAAATTAAAAGTTTTTTTTTAAAACTTATGCGATAAAGATGAGTGCATGCATCTTTATACATATTTTGATTGACATATCAAAAATAAGAATACCCTTAAAAAAAATTAAGTTACATGTCATCTAACTATAAGAAACACTTGAAGTTATTATTTAGTAAACGTGAGACGCATGCTAAATTTTAATGACAAGGTAAATTTTCGAGTGTGCGTGAGACCACACATGGAGAATTTGCAGTTTCTAAGTTAGACGACTTAATTAAGTTGATGCGTGAGACCTAGAGCTTAAGGCATGAGATGGGATGAAACATGCTTACATGACAAATTGATGAATCAATTTGATGTAAATCCCATAATGATCTAGGAATTGAAAAAGTGTTTGCCAATTATTGTTCGACAGATTACCATCTTTTATACTTTCATCACTAGCAGATCAACTGATGTGGTGGAATCTATGTAAAGTTGGATCCTAGATTTTCAAGAAAATATGTTGGTTATATGAATATAACCTTGGGTATTATATTTTCTTAGAAATATAAATTATCGAAAATACTAAAATTGAATTTTGTAAATTCTTTAAATGTATTAATGCAACTCAAAACCGTAAACGTAAGTTATTCTTTTAATTGATCTACACCCGTTTGGGTTTTTTGGTTAGAGTCAATATTTACAAAAAGAATAAATATAGTCTTCTTTCCATTAGGAGAAGCGTGAGACTTAATCCTAATCCTTTTCATGAATGAGAAAGGTATAATAGGATGATTAAAATTGTCTAAATTCTAAATACATAACTCATAGCAAAATTTAATAGTAAGATTATTTGCACTTTATGAGTTATTAAATTAGAAGCTAGACTGAGTACTGCACAATGGTAAAAGACGAATTAGATTATTTTATCTAGTTGTTTTAGTTTGACCATTTATAGATACTACATACAATTGTTGGAACGGTAGATCTATACAGGAAGAAATTGCATGCCCAAGCTTTTTCAAGTTAATAATTTGGAATGTGATGAATCACATTTATGTAGTAGATTACATCCTTTTATAACCTATATATAATTGTTGGAATGGGTTTTCTTAAAAGATGTCGGAAAGTAAACAAGTACACTATTTCCTTTCACTGATTAATGAAACATTTACAATGTTGTCAAATTCAGTGGGAGTATTGTGTTCTTATGGCTGAATAAGGGATTATTATAATGTTCTCTAATTCAGTGGGAGTTACAAGACTTATTGTCTTGATTGTAACTTAGATTATCTTTTGAATATCTCAATGTAATTACTTTCCAAATATAGACACTAATATTTTCAAGGATAGTCATGTACGTTTCCTTGATTAATTGAGTAAACTCTATATCTACTAAGTTATGTTAATGACACAAATCATATTGTTCAAATTAACAAACGCGTGCGTGTTGTTTATATGATACATGGTGTTGTACCATGCACAAGTGGGAGAAATCTTCATTATGTGCAAAGTACAACACATAAGAATATGATTTAAAAGATTCTCTTAACTGCAAAGTAAGAGATTATAATTCTAATTAGATTAATACATATAATCTAAGAAACACTTGGTGTTGAAATTTAGTAAACGTGAGACGCAGACTAAATATTAACAACAAGGTGAATTTCATGTATGCGTGAGACCAACATGGATAATTTACAGTTTCTAAATTAGACATCTATTAGAACATTGTGTCAAATAACAATACTACTTCAGCTTTAATATTTATGTATTATTGGAATGACATAAATAATATAATACTACTTCAATAATTATGTATTCTTAGAATGACATAAATAAATAAAGTAGTGTGTTAACTTGAAAATATTATTGAAACCAAATGATGGTGTTCATGATTACTTTAATTATACATGTTTATACTTTATTGTATAGTTATAAACATGAAGTCTTTTAAGTATTACAAGACTTATAATAAAGTAAGACGTTAGCTTGTTATGGTCTTTTAATTAAGACATATACAAGAAGTCATTGAGTTGATCAATGATTAATATAGTATAGTGGGATTATAACAAGTTTATGTTTTTATAAGACATAAACATGAAGTGACTTAGTCAAAAGTACTTGTGTTATAAAGCATGCAATTGGTTTGGAAATACTATTATACCATTAAGGTGACTTAGTTGGTAAATAGGTATGCTAACAAGAATATGGTTATCTTATATATATTGTTAGATCTTCTTACAATATTAATTCTAATTGAAGTACCACATATGGATAGTATGTTCAGTTAGGGAATCAAACTCTTGTTAGATTGTTTGATTAAAGATAACTATGATTTCTTTTCTTCTAAAAGTTATCAAGGTTAGAAATTGAGTATGGCTTGAATATACTCAATTAGACTTCTAGAAGATTAATAAGACGTTATTGAATTATGAAATGTGATGAATCACATTAAGTCTTAAAATTGAAGTTCTGAATTTGTTAAGTTACTTATGTGAAGGTTATTAACAAAGAACTATCAATGCGTATTTGTAAAGTCCTAAAAGAGAAAATTGGATTATTGCTCTAATTGCTAAGTAGTTATAGATAGTCTCTATATTGCTAAAGGCAAGTGGGAGTATTTTATCTTGAAAAGATAGAATTACAAGATACATAATCTTCTAAAACCACACTAGTTAAAATCATGATGAGGCTTAACATGTAAATGATAAACCTCAAGATGATGGAATTATCATTCATAGATCCACTTGGATATCTCAGATATTTAATTAATATGCTGATGATTATATGATGTAGTATTACCAAAATAATGAATTGGGTGAATTACTCATATTATGAATGTTAAAGATGCAGTTCATAAAGATATTCAAAATTAAAAAAAATTGGTTTATCTTAATTCTTAATAGTTAGAAAATGATGATGAGTTTATTCAAAGATAATGTAACCCTAGTGGTTTAAATCTTTGTGAAATAATCATATGGACAAAATTGTATACATACGTTAATGTATGTCTTATTACAAGATTATTAATCATACTTAAGCAATTAACTATGATTGAATACTCTTTCCTAAGCACATTAAAGATACAAAGATGGTTAATTGTCATGTTTATATGAATATGAAATTTGACAATGAATATCAAAAACTCTTTCTTGAATAATTACTTGAGCGAGGACGATAAGTAATCAAAAGGAGTTTATGAATTCAATAAAATCTTTGGAAGTGTACAAAGTGCAATAATCCATGAATGGATAAATGCATGCATCTAGGAGATTATTCTTATGATAAATTATTAAATCTATGTTTAGGTTTATAATTAAAATAAGGTAATTTCTAAGTATTCCTGAAAGCTAGTGGGAGTATTATGTTTGATTTACTAAATCACGTATGTTGTATAACATATAAGAAGTTACATTCCATATAAGTGAAATGTTAAGACTTAGTTTGGAATGAAACTGTAAGTGAAAGATTTAGAAAATAAAACATACAACCTTGGAACAAAAGTTTATTATTAAATAAACATGTGCGGTAAATAAATTCTAATAGAACATAATATATCATTTAGAAAATGGATATATATTATGAAAGGATAGAACATGAATATAAATCTAAGTATGACTGAAGGATTTTCATGTGAATCATATTATTGTTAAATCATGCTTAAATGCTTAATGATTTAACAATATTTGATATCTTGTGTAATGAATAAAGAAATATGTTTAACTTAGAATAAATGATCCTCAGCCTGTAATTGCTCTTAAATTCTAAGTATAAACAATATAGCGAATTGTTGCGTAATTGTTATAGTTGACAATAAATCTTGTAAGATTGAAAGGTGTCAAGCATTACACATTGGATATTATGTTTACGGATTTCTAAAAGGCATATTGTGATTTGTATACAATGATGCTGGTTTAATTGAGATGACACTCAATAACTAGTCATGGAAGGATTTCATCCTTAGCCATGTGAACTAGTTGTGCTCAACTAAGAGCATAGTTGCATTATACATTAGAGAATTAGAATACTTTAAACTTTTAAACGTTTGAAAGTTTGATTGTCATAAATTGATGGTTGAGGATATCACATCATTTATGAAATATTGTGTGACCATATCAAGATAGTTAGATACACACATACAAGAATTTTGCTAATTAAATTCTTGAAATAAGTATTCTCAAAATTCGGATAGATCAAAGTTAGTTGAATAATGCCTTGTCAACAAGTATGATTGTCATTACTTGAGGCATAATTGTCAACAAGTTATTACTTGAGACAAAATTCATTAACTAGAATTATCATGCATTGATCTATTTAGTATTTGGATAAAGGACATTAAGCAATTATTATTTATAATAAATTAAAGTACTTAGTACGTTTGTTTACATTAATAATAAATTGTGTCCTATATTTGCATGTTTGGATCCATGAATAACTTATGTTATTCTAAATTGTCCATTGTCAATTAATGATATGGGAATATCATTAAACTAAGACAAATCTGAGTATTGGTTAGAATATACTTGAAAGTATATTGATGCGTTGACATACCAATTTCACATGATATTCGATGAATTGAATATAGGACTTATCCCATCTACATGATTTTACTTTATGGATCTTGTCAGTAAGTAAATCATGAATTTGTTATCCTCAGACTTGAGATACCAGATAAGAGTCATGGATGTAGTGCATTTTGTGAAGCAATCTACCGCTCACCGTAACACGGAGTTATAAGGGTTGCTTTCAGAATTGTTACAAAGTCCATGGGTTATTCTTGTAGTCAAGAAAGAATTTGTTCCTTCAAATTCGTTTTGAAGCTTAATACTGTTGGGCCCCTCGTAGGGTTGACAAGATGTATGCGTGCTCACGCCCAAAGTCTATCTGGAATACGTTCAGATGTTTTGGTAATCTTGCTCAATCATAAACAACGAGAAACAGAATTGTTAATTAAAGAATGACTAAGATCCATATCTTTATTAACGTGGTATTAGAAACAAAAGGATGATAATAATAATGATGAATCATTATAGGTTTTTCCAGAAAACCTTCCTCGAGTTGATCTAGGGGCATTGGCGTGTTGCTAGACGCTTACCAATGTCATTATGTTATTAATAGATATCCAAGTGGGAGCTGTTGGAGTTTATGGATATATATTAATAAACGTATGTCTAGAATCGAACTCGAGACCTCGGAATTGCACACGTTACGAATGAGTATTAAGAAATAAATAATTCATATATATATATATATATATATATATATATATATATATATATATATATATTAATTGTTATGTATATATATATTTATTATTTAATCACAAGAATTGACTAACGGTCGTTAGTACTTAACGGAATTGACTAACGGGCAAAGAATAAGGACTAGATTGTAATTGGATGACAAGAAGGTTCCGGAATACCCTCTTGGAGAGGTATGGCCGGCCAACCCAACCCAAGGGGCATCCCTTGCCCTAACTTGTCCACCAAGATTACAATTAGTATATAAACACATCAAGGGTTAAAGGTTTTGTGTATCTCTTGCACACACTAAACCCTAAAGTGTTTTTCTTCTTTTCTTTGCTTCTTAAACATTCGACCAACACCCTTTAGGGTTGTTAGTCGATTTTTGTTAAATCAAAATTCATTCTTGTGTTGTCACTAGCATCACCTTAATACGGTTTAATTCGTGTGTACAAGAACGAGGTAACAACATACTTTTGTTGTTATTAAGGGATCGATTAACAAAACGGTAAGGGGTTAATCATTGATCCATATAAACCCTAATTAGGGTTCTTCATATTGTTAAAGATAATTGCTTTTAATTCTTGTTCGGGCTAGAATCACCACGGTACATTCCTATTTAATTTATGTTAATCTCTTATGTGTTATAGATGTTCCTATGCTTCTGCATATGTGTTTACGTATTTGTATGATTCTCATGATACTAATATTCTAACACAAATAAAGTACAAATTTATTGAATCTAGTCGTTTTGGTTTGTTATGGAATGGAGCGCTTCACTGGTTTATGAAGGATTGTACGAGTAAGGAGACAGTAATTATTTCTTTTGATCTATCTCGAGAGGAATTTACACAAACCCCCCAACCAGAGGACTCGAGATATGTCTGTGATTATTTTAATTGTCTAGGGATTGTGGATGAATGCCTATGAATATTCCGTGACGAGCTCCCCTATCAGAGATGGGTAATGAAAAACTATAATGATTGGGTACTACTCCCATATGACTGTGAGATGAGCAAGTATGATGTTGCACACACGCTTAAGTGGTACATTCCACACATCAGTTGGAGATTACGTGATGATAAAGGTATATGTTTTACCAAAAATGGGAACTATATAGGTGCCCCTATCTTTGTTAAGAGCCTTGTATCTCCTCATGTTAATGGAAAACCAATCAAAAAGAGGCGGCCATACAATAAGAGGCGTGTAAAAGCGGTTTCTACTTATGATTTCATTTCAAGGTCTTTTCGTTTTTTACATAGCATACTCAAGAGAAAGAGGCGGACAAAGAAAAGAAAGAGGAATGGTGAGACGGTTTCGAATTTTTATGCTGTTA
The DNA here is from genome assembly GCA_030686995.1 of Artemisia argyi. Lineage (NCBI taxonomy): Eukaryota > Viridiplantae > Streptophyta > Magnoliopsida > Asterales > Asteraceae > Artemisia > Artemisia argyi. Next base: position 256,347,400 of record CM060709.1, on the reverse strand, counting down.
TTTAAACGTCCTATGCTCCATTGTGCTACTGATTCTTTAATTTGTCTATGATAATAGCTATATAACTTTGCTAGAAACTTGTGTTTGGCATCAATGTTATTGGATGTGCCTTATATTTATCTAAGTATCACATCTTTTTTGTAACCAACGTGGACTTGGGCTACGCGCATTGCGGCGGAGCCATTTGTCTCACTGACATATTTTGTTGCGTTTAGAATTTTTACTTTTAGGTAAGTAATTTTTAGACATGCCAATGCAAAGGTAAGAAGTGCATAGCACGAAAAGGGGAAAAAAGAAAGATGGTCACTCTTTTTAGGAACGTGGCTTCTTCATTCACTTGCTTTGACGTGACTTGCGTTATGTAGCATGTGATGTTGAGGTTTTTAGCCTACGTATGTGATATACAGAAGATTCCCTTCTTAGATTGTTTGAATAAACACTGACATGACATACTCATACATAGTTAAAGTCCAAAAATATTCTTTATCTGAACACAACTACGACAAAGATTACTATTATGGTAGATGTTAGTCCCAAGTCGACGATCAGTTGGTGCTGCTGCTCTGAAAAAGTCCGTCCCATGTCGGAGTAGCATCATCACGAACAACACCAGGTCCATACTGAACACGTAACTTAAGGCATGGTAACATACTGAACATATCCAACACAATAAAAGATGAGTGGTTTGTAACAGGGTGTCAGCTTAGGTCAATGCTTAAAATAGACTAAAACCCACTGTTCTCAATTTCTCATAATTGCAATTTGACTGTAATGATGTCAAGTTTCCTCTACATCTAGTTGCAAAGGATAGCTTATTCCCGTTTGCATAGTATCATTATAAGAGAAGAATGAGACTAATAAAGCATCCTACTGTTTGAATCCAAGAACAAACTTGACATTACCAATCTTCCCCAAATTGCATCCAACTGGTGGTTTTATATATATTTCAAGTTGAAATGTAAAACAACAAATAAGAAAACCATATCTAAACCATTTTTTTAGCTAGTCGTTTATCTACTTAATTTCCAAATCAGAAACTTTATGGTTACACATATTACAAATGAATGGAATGTGGTGAAAATAAAAATTTTGTAAGTAGCATGTTTAAAGAATGTACCTTATAAAAGTACGGTGGTTGCAAGTTGTAATGAAAGAAAAATGAAAAAGCAAAAAAAGCAAATGGTGAATTCAACATTCTTTCATCATATTCTAAAGCACAATAAGGAATTAGACAGTAGAGATTAAAGAGTTGATACGACACCAGAAGTTGATACGACACCAGAAACGAATTGTTGTACTCTTACTACAGACACAGATATAAAGTGTTCCAGTTCTATTTTATTGGCCAAAAGTATGCAGAAGATACAAAGTGTGACGGCACATCAGGGTGTCACAGGCTCGGCATTCAGTAGCCCTGCCTAATATCAATTAATAAAACTGAGTCCACCAACTCCACGACTCCATCCTTGTTCAACTTCAACAGTTATTGCACTTCTACCAATAATAGATCCACTTTTCTTAAGCCTTATAGACAGACTCTCTATCAGAGAAGGTTATAAACGCAACCCTGGAAAAAAAAGTATCAAGATTAGAGAGTGTTAACAAGGTGTGAAATGGTGATGATTTGTTAAAAATTTTGGACAATGTTTCTAAACTATTTTTGTTGTATATTCTGCTCGTGGGTGCAAACCAAAGGCTTGATTTCAATACAGTAGTATACAAGGTGTAAAATGAAAATTTCATGTTACGCTCGCATTTTTAAACTATTTTTGTTGTTTTTATCTGTTGACAGATACCCACGGGTAAATAACAACAATCCACGTGGGTACAAACCAAACAAAATCTTGATTTTCAAAAGTGTGAAGAATAAAAGCTTACTCTTTAGGAAGATGTGTTATCTTATCAGCCATGACATAGATCCTTAAAATCTCTCCACACGACCTGAAACGCTCACGCAGCTCATACCTAACCTGGAAATAGAAGAAAATTTACAGGTTTTATACGGGTCTATGATACTAAAATATAACAGCAAAGTATTGACTATTTATACCACTTCAAAATCAGAACCAGGAAAAACAGTGAACCCAGCTACAACAACAGTATTACTTTGGCCTTCACTCATCTCGTTAACCTGCAAAATGTTAGCAGAAAAATTAACAAACATAATAAACCTGAAAGAGAGACACCGGCAATTTGATAAGCTACCTTTTTCCTAGCAGGATCGTCATCAGAGTTCTCCTCATCGCTCAGAGAACGATTCGCTATCCAATGCCATTTCTCAGCAGGATTGACTAGCTGGCTTTTCTTATGAGGCACTTCAGATGAAACAGAAGCAGCACTTTTTCTTTTGAAAAAGAAGTTGACAAGGGCTTTTTGGTCATTTCATTCGGATATGGACTGGATCCGTAACATATGCAAACCACAGTGACTCAATCAGTAAAAAAAACTTCAATGACTCTGAAAGTGAAAAAATCGCCAAACCACAGTGACCATTTATGTAATTAACTCTTAAAAATTACATATGATTATCATTAATTGTTATAAATATCATAACACAATAAATCTCATATTAAAAATAAATAATAATAATAAAAAATAAATAAATAAAAAACATTGTCAAATTTTGTTATTTTCAATACAAACTGATACAAGTTGACACATTCTTTCTTCATATGAAAACTTTTTGCAAGACCTCGGCTCTTTGTAACAACATTTGTTGTTTTATTTGTGGTTTTTCCATCTTTATCACATATGAGTGCTTTCAGCCCATTTTTATTTGTAACTCTTGAAATTGCCACATACAGTTGCCCATGAGTAAATACTGGTTTCCGTAAATACAGTCCTACTTCTGCTAGGTTGTTATGGGGATTTACATGCATAAGGTCGAAACACTTTTTCAATTCTTATCGTAGAAAACAAGTATTTGGAAAGTTATCGGACCCTTTTAATTAGCAATTTTCTTTATCAGCTTCAGCTTTTTCAGTTGCTGCAGCCTCACACTTGCAGCTTGTGGTATACAAAGATATGCGTTAAATCATGAGGTGATAAAGGGGAGGTCTTGCGGATTCATAACGGGTCAAAACAGGATGGCTTGGCTCAACCCGCACAACTTTATTTCGCCACATGTCCAAGCTCGTATTGAGGTGCTATAGGCGTGGTGAATATGTTAAAAACCTGCATGAAATTGAGTACGTAACTTCAGGCATCGTAACATACTAAGCATATCCAACACAATAAAAGATGAGTGGTTTGTAACAGGGTGTCAGCTTAGGTCAAAGATTAAAATAGACTAAAAGACAGTGTTCTCAATTTCTCATAATTGCAATGTCTGTAATGATGTCAAGTTTCCTTTACATCTAGTTGCGAAGGATAGCGTATCCCGTTTCCATAGTATCATTATAAGAGAAGAATGAGACTAATAAAGCATCCTACTGTTTGAATCCAAGAACAAACTTGACATTATCAATCTTCCCCAAATTGCATCCAACATATATTTCAAGTTGAAACGTAAAACAACAAATAAGAATACCATATCTAAAGCATTTTTTTTAGCTAGTCGTTTATCTACTTAATTTCCAAATTAGAACGCTTGAGTTAGCCTTCTGGTTCTTATGCTCGCGTTTAATACGAACAAGATGAACAAGGTAAAAGAACTCAGCTGCATAAATATCAAAATTTTATGGATGCACATAGATTACTATATTACAAATGAATAGAATGTGGTGAAAAAAAAAATTAGTTAGTATGTTTAAAGAATGTACCTTATAAAAGTACGGTGGTAAATGAATGAAAAATTAAAGAGCAAAAGAATTAACAAATGGTGAATTCACATTCTTTATCATGTTCTCAAAGGAATTAGACAGTAGAGATTAAAGAGTTGATACGACACCAGAAACACAAATTGTTGAACTCTTACTACAGCACAGATATAAAGTGTTTGAATTGTTGATAGAGACAACAGTTCTCGTTTATTGGGCAAAAGTAGATGTAGAAGATTATAAAGTGTGACGAGACATCAGGGTGTCACAGGCTCAGCATTCAGTAGCCCAGCCTAATATCAATCAACATAACTGCGTCTACCAACTCCACGACTCCTTCCTTGTTCAACTTCAACAGTTATTGCACTTGCACCAATAATTGATCCACTTTTCCGAAGCGCCTTGTAGACAGACTCTCGATCAGTAAAGGTTATAAACGCAACCCTGAAAAAAAAATATCAACATTAGAGGGTGTTAACAAGGTGTGAAATGGTGTTGATTTGTTAAAAAAATTTGGACAATGTTTCTAAACTACTTTTGTTGTATATATATCTGTTGACAGATACCCCCACAGGTAAAAACAATCAGCAGGCACATGTGTAATTAACTCTGCTCGTGGGTGCAAACCAATGGCTTAATTTTCAATAGTATACAAGGTATGAAATGAAAATTTCATGTTACTTGCTCACATTTTCAAACTACTTTTGTTGTTTTTATCCGTTGAAAGATACCAACGGGTAAATAACAACAATCCACAGGCATAAGTGCCGGGTCATATGGCTATCTCTAAGTCTTGATTTTCAAAAGTGTGAAGAATAAAAGCTTACTCTTTAGGACGACCAGTAATCTTATCTGGAACGACAAAGATCCTTACAATCTCTCCGCAGGACTTGAAACGCTCATGCAGCTCATACTCTACCTGGAAATAGAAGAAAATTTACAGGTTTTATAAGGGTCTATGATACTAAAATATAACAACAAAAGTATTGACATTATTCATTTATACCACTTCAAAATCAAAAACAGGATAAACAGTGAACCCAGCTACAACAACAGTATTACTTTGGCCTTCAGTAATCTCGTTCACCTGCAAAATGTTAGCAGAAAAATTAAGAAACATAATAAACCAGAAAGAGAGACACGGGCCATTTGATAAGCTACCATTTTCCTGGATCTTCATTAGAGTTCTCCTCATTGCTCAGAAAATGATTAGCTATGCAATGCCATTTCTCAGCAGGATTGACTAGCTGCCCTTTCTAATGAGGCACTTCAGATGAAACAGAAGTAACACTTTTTCTTTTGGGTGCACACACTTCATTTGAAACAAGACCTTTAGCCTGCTGCATAGTCACAGTAATCAAAACGACACACACACGCACGCACGCACACGCACACACACACACACACACACACACACACACACACACACACACACACACACACACATATATATATATATATAAACAATAACAAGTAAACTAAATGACGTATTCAAATTATAAACAATAACAAGTCCATGTAAACGACTAAACGGATTACCAATACTTACCTGAGCATGGTTCTTTTGTAGATTTGAGGGTTTTTTAAGTCTCAGTACACCTTCCCGAAGCCTGATAACCGGAACAGATGGAATCTGGAAAAAAGTTAATACATGTTTTAGAACAAATGTAGCTCCACAGTAAATTAAAATATATACACATTTATACCTGCAGCAGCTTCAATGCCAGCTTGCCACTGCCAGTAGCAACAAAATAGGATTAGGGATTGGTGGCTCCAACTACATCTTGAATGCATAGTTCACTAGATTATATAGAAACTAATACAAAAAAAACGATTCAATTCATTGCCCAACAATATAATCATCAATTGCATACCAGAATTCCCAAAAGAGACAAAGACATAATATTCTGTATTTTATAACCATGTTACAGTTTGTTGGAACAAAAATACTCCGTATAATACTAACCCCGCCACTGAGACATCCTTAGACATCATAAGAGATTGAGACAGCTCCACTTTTCCCTCCTTAGCAAGGGTCAACTCAGCCATAGTACAACTAAAAGGTAACACAAGTACAGTTTTTTAGAATTTACAACCATATGAAAACACAAAAATGTTAAATAACATATTGTGCTCAATACCTTGTTGTAAAGAGTTTAACATCCCGCTGTAGATAGGAAGAAAGATGAGATTTCCCCATTCTTTTCTCGTGCAAAGAGAAAATGAACCTAGCATCCAAGAGCACCTTTGACGGTTTTGGAAAACCATAGAAATTGACTCTACGCTGAATTTTCTTTTGCTCCTTAACAATCTGAGAAAATGCCATTAAAATAAAACCAGGTTAACAGAACCAAATTTTAGATAAATATAAGTATCGTTCGTTGCTAAAAATCTTTTTAGAGACAACTTATTTTACAGTTATTTCGTGCAAGTCAAGAAATGCGGTTTTTGTAACAATAGCATGTATCGCACATTCCAAAAGCTGCTGCAATCAGCATATAATGAACAAAAAGCAACCTATGTATCAGATATGAATGAACCGCAATGCACACAAGCTCTACAATTTTCAGCAAATAATCAAATGTACACACAAACAAAATCGTAACAATTACTTTCAACTATACGACCTTCAATATCACCTAACAGTGAATTATACAAATATCACAAAAAAACCTAGCATCACACCAAAGAAACCAGATCAAATGTACATACAACTATTCATATTGTATCCTAGACACACTAGAACACAACAACTACATTGAGAAAAATCTCAACCACCACTTTAACTTTAACCACATATTCTTCAAACAGATAAAAATAACAATGCACAACATTCTTACAAGACACCAAAAGTAGCACAGTATAGAAACCATGTCCAAAAAGTTGTGAAGGATTCTCAAAAAAAATCCCGTAATCAGAACCTCGGCTGTTTTTTTCAATATTAAAAAAGATGAGACCATGCATGAGCCCCTTTAATTTATAGATTTCGACCTTCATTAATAAAGTAAAGACAATATACTCATTAAAACCTTAAATCAGACCACGTAATCTTCTACCATCACATAACTAATGAACTTAAGCATTTAGTAGCATCAATATGTAAATGACTTGATTTATGGTTAAGCTGATTTATTCGAAACTTGGACATGTACAAGTTGAGTAGAAAGATATTATACTACAGTGAATCGCGTCTGTGATGCGCTCGCAATCGCATCGCGGTAGTTAGGCCCCTAAACGCAACATGCAATTTAAAACTAAGCATCATCTTGTTGGAATATGTGAATAATATAAACACATAAATATCAAAGAGTACGCAGCGGAATAGATCAAATACAAATAATAAATTAACCGAATATAAATGGATGCGTACCTCTTTGTGATTTCTAGCAAGAACAAGAAACCAATGGAACAAGAACTATAAACCCTAATTGGGTTTAATGGTGGATCGACTAGGGTTAGTCGAATAGGGCAAATCACCTTGTTAGCAAAAGTATGCCAACACTTCGTTCTTGAACACACGTATTAGTAGCGTTTCAATAAGAAAAGCTAGGTTCTTAATTCACAAGCAATCCAAACACAATGTTTAGAAGATCGCATAGAAACCCTAGAAGGGTGTAGTTGATCAACTAAACAAGAATGGTTTGAGCTTAGAAATCTAGTAGGAACCCTATAAGGGTGTAGTTCGATTTCTAACTCAAGAGGAGAAAGAGAAGGAGATTTGGTTTGCAAGTGAACCAAAGGGATGAATGAATGAATGAGAGGAGGTCTCATTATATAGCATTCAAGAAACTTGGAGCAAAAACCAACCCCTAACCCTATGGAGAGGGTGGTCGGCCATGGGTCACAAAGCCCAACCCGAACCGAACTTTCATTCTTTTCAAATCAAGTCCTTCATGTTTCGTCCAACGGTCGTTAGGTACCGTTAAATGCTCATTTCGTGAATTTAATAATTATTCGTCACTAAAACAATAATTATTAATTAATTGAAACTCATACGTAAAGTGTGCAATCCCGAAGTCTCGAGTTCGAGTCCGGTCATGATATATTAATTTATTATCCGTTAAAACTAACAGCTCCCACTCGAATATAGATTAATGTAACAATGACAATGGTTAGTCTAGCATAACACGCCAATGTCCCCAGAACGATCTCGAGTATGGTTTCCTGGAAAAAACCACCTTTGATGATTCATCATCATACTTATCCTTTTGATTCTAATACTATGTTAATATGGATATGGATCGAAGTCATTCCATAATTAACTAGTGTTTCTCGTTATTTATGATCAAGCAAGATTACCAATTCATCTGAACGCATTCCAGATAGACCTTGGGCATGGCCATGCAAACATCTTGTTAATCCTACGAGTGGCCAAACAATATTAAACTTCAAAACAAATTTGAAGGAACCAAATCCTGTTATTGACTACAAGCGTAACCTATGAACTTCGCATCACCTCTGAAAATAATCCTTATAACTACCAGTTACGGATAGCGTTAGATTATCTCACAGAAAATGAGCTACATCCATAGTAGTTACCTGGTATCTCAAGTCTGAGGATAAATATTCATGATTTACTCTAATGACAACATCCATAAGTACAATCATGTAATTAGGATTTTGTCCTATATCCAATTTATCCAGTATTGAATATCATGTGAATTTGGCTTGTCTACGCACCAATATAATTTATATATATTATACCAAATCTCACATTTGTCTTAGTTCAATGATATTCCCAGATCATTAATTGACAACGGACAATTTAGAATAACATAACATAAGTTATTCATGGATGAAACATGCAAATATGGGATACAATCTATTATTAATGAAAACAAACATACTCAGTACTTTAATTCATTATTAAATAATAATTGCTTAACATCCCTTATCCAAATACTAAATAGATCAATGCATGAAAAATTCTTGTTAATGAATTTTGTCTCAAGTAATAATAATCATACTTGTTGAAAATTATGCCCAAGTAATGATAATCATACTTGTTGACAAGGCATTATTCAACTAACTTTGATCTATCGGAATTTTGAGAATACTTATTTCAATAATGAAATTCTTATATATGTGCATTCAAATAATTTGATATAACCACATAATATATCATAAAATGTGTATGACATCCTCAACATACAATTTTGATAATTAAACTTCCAAACCTTTAAAGTTTAAAGTATTCTTATTCTTTAACGTATAATGCAACTATGTTTTTCGTTAAGCATAACTAGTACACATGGCTATTAACAAGGATTAAATCCTTCCATAAACATCAAAGAGTACGCAGCGGAATAGATCAAATACAAATAATAAATTAACCGAATATAAATGGATGCGTACCTCTTTTTGATTTCTAGCAAGAACAAGAAACCAATGGAACAAGAACTATAAACCCTAATTGGGTTTAATGGTGGATCGACTAGGGTTAGTCGAATAGGGCAAATCACCTTGTTAGCAAAAGTATGCCAACACTTTGTTCTTGAACACACGTATTAGTAGCGTTTCAATAAGAAAAGCTAGGTTCTTAATTCACAAGCAATCCAAACACAATGTTTAGAAGATCGCATAGAAACCCTAGAAGGGTGTAGTTGATCAACTAAACAAGAATGGTTTGAGCTTAGAAATCTAGTAGGAACCCTATAAGGGTGTAGTTCGATTTCTAACTCAAGAGGAGAAAGAGAAGGAGATTTGGTTTGCAAGTGAACCAAAGGGATGAATGAATGAATGAGAGGAGGTCTCATTATATAGCATTCAAGAAACTTGGAGCAAAAACCAACCCCTAACCCTATGGAGAGGGTGGCCGGCCATGGGTCACAAAGCCCAACCCGAACCGAACTTTCACTCTTTTCAAATCAAGTCCTTCATTTTTCGTCCAACGGTCGTTAGGTACCGTTAAATGCTCATTTCGTGAATTTAATAATTATTCGTCACTAAAACAATAATTATTAATTAATTGAAACTCATACGTAAAGTGTGCAATCCCGAAGTCTCGAGTTTGAGTCCGGTCATGATATATTAATTTATTATCCGTTAAAATTAACACATCTAACAGTAAATTACACAAAATTCTTATACAGGTCAGAACAACTACTAAAACTACACTATAAATAAACATCTAACATAATCAAGATACACAACTCAACTTATACGTTCAAAATGCCGTCAAAGCAAATATTCACAATGCTACATCAACTATAAATTCGTTATTCATAATCTACCTATAGATCAACATATCATCTCAACAAAGAATCACTAAATTAACAAGCATTGCTATATAAACAAAATTATTAGCATCATATAATAGTCAAAATATATCAAGATCAAAATTCATAGAAATAACTAGACTATCAAAATCATCAATATAGACAGCAACTCAAAATATACGTTCAAAACGCCATAATCCAAACGGCTACATCAACTATAAAATCATAATTCATAATCTACTACCTATAGATCAACAATATATCACTAAATTATACAAAAATACCTAATAAACAGCATAATTAGCATGTACATTATATCACCATAACATGTAATAGTGAAGATATCAATGATCATTAAAGAATCAGTATATTATGAACGAAGATCAAGATTATATAATCAAAGTAAAGATAGATAGATAAAATGTACGAACCTGATCATCAGATTTTACTAATTCCATTGCGAATTTTGTTTGATCAAAAGAGAAGATTTGGGTTCTTGGAGTTCGTTGGTGAAATGAGAGGAGTTTGTTAGGGAGGGAACATTTGTATTTTTGATAATCGGGTCAAACCGGGTATAAAAACCCGATATCGAGTGCGCGGGTGTTGAAAACCCGTATATTGAATAATAAAAATACGCAAAATATAACAAAACAAAAAACAAATCGTATTTTTTAAAATTATAAAAGCCATTATTTATATATAAATGTAAATAATGTCTTCAAAATAAATAAGCAACAAAATTATCTAGAACAAAAACCACACAAGAATGTAGATCTGAATAAACTCCATGCTTTTTTTATTTAAAGATAATAAAAAGCAAAAACTGTAATCATAGAAAGAAAAATAAGGGACAAATACAAATTGTATCCCTCTCAAACACCATTTTTCGATCGACAAACTTTCTCAGCAGTAACTAGTAGCTTTTTTTAGTGTTTTAGGTAAGAGAAATTCTTCTACACATACTGATTTTAGGGTTTTGCTTTAAACCCAAAGGCTAGTAGCCTAGTACTAGCTGGGGTGGCTGGGCTTGGGCTTTCGTTGACTAATATAAGAGTAGCTTTTCTCTTTTTTTTTTTTCTTTTTTTTTCTCTTGAACATAACGATAACGAGCAGATGAGCCCGCACGTTATTGCGGGGCGGCCGTGTTTG